>JAFJYJ010000145.1:0-314178 GCA_019022615.1 Acacia melanoxylon
GCCTGGGCCTGGGCCTGGGCCTGGGCCTGAGCCTGGGCCTGGGCCTGAGGCCTGGGCCTGGGCCTGGGCCCTGGGCCTGGGCCTGGGCCTGGGCCTGGGCCTGGGCCTGGGCCTGGGCCTGGGCCTGGGCCTGGGCCTGAGGCCTGGGCCTGGGCCTGAGCCTGGGCCTGGGCCTGGGCCTGGGCCTGGGCCTGGGCCTGGGCCTGGGCCTGGGCCCTGGGCCTGGGCCTGGGCCTGGGCCTGGGCCTGGGCCTGGGCCTAGGCCTGGGCCTGGGCCTGGGCCTGGGCCTGGGCCTGGGCCTGGGCCTGGGCCTGGGCCTGGGCCTGGGCCTGGCCCTGGGCCTGGGCCTGGGCCTGGGCCTGGGCCTGGGCCTGGGCCTGGGCCTGGGCCTGGGCCTGGGCCTGGGCCTGGGCCTGGGCCTGGGCCTGGGCCTGGGCCTGGGCCTGGGCCTGGGCCTGGGCCTGGGCCTGGGCCTGGGCCTGGGCCTGGGCCTGGGCCACAGGCCTGGGCCTGGGCCCTGGGCCTGGGCCTGGGCCTGGGCCTGGGCCTGGGCCTGGGCCTGGGCCTGGGCCCTGGGCCTGGGCCTGGGCCTGGGCCTGGGCCTGGGCCTGGGCCTGGGCCTGGGCCTGGGCCTGGGCCTGGGCCTGGGCCTGGGCCTGGGCCTGGGCCTGGGCCTGGGCCTGGGCCTGGGCCTGGGCCTGGGCCTGGGCCTGGGCCTGGGCCTGGGCCTGGGCCTGGGCCTGGGCCTGGGCCTGGGCCCTGGGCCTGGGCCTGGGCCTGGGCCTGGGCCTGGGCCTGGGCCTGGGCCTGGGCCTGGGCCTGGGCCTGGGCCTGGGCCTGGGCCTGGGCCTGGGCCTGGGCCTGGGCCTGCTGGGCCTGGGCCTGGGCCTGGGCCTGGGCCTGGGCCTGGGCCTGGGCCTGGGCCTGGGCCTGGGCCTGGGCCTGGGCCTGGGCCTGGGCCTGGGCCTGGGCCTGGGCCTGGGCCTGGGCCTGGGCCCTGGGCCTGGGCCTGGGCCTGGGCCTGGGCCCTGGGCCTGGGCCTGGGCCTGGGCCTGGGCCTGGGCCTGGGCCTGGGCCTGGGCCTGGGCCTGGGCCTGGGCCTGGGCCTGGGCCTGGGCCTGGGCCTGGGCCTGGGCCTGGGCCTGGGCCTGGGCCTGGGCCTGGGCCTGGGCCTGGGCCTGGGCCTGGGCCTGGGCCTGGGCCTGGGCCTGGGCCTGGGCCTGGGCCTGGGCCTGGGCCTGGGCCTGGGCCTGGGCCTGGGCCTGGGCCTGGGCCTGGGCCTGGGCCTGGGCCTGGGCCTGGGCCTGGGCCTGGGCCTGGGCCTGGGCCTGGGCCTGGGCCTGGGCCTGGGCCTGGGCCTGGGCCTGGGCCTGGGCCTGGGCCTGGGCCCTGGGCCTGGGCCTGGGCCTGGGCCTGGGCCTGGGCCTGGGCCTGGCCCTGGGCCTGGGCCTGGGCCTGGGCCTGGGCCTGGGCCTGGGCCTGGGCCTGGGCCTGGGCCTGGGCCTGGGCCTGGGCCCTGGCCTGGGCCTGGGCCTGGGCCTGGGCCTGGGCCTGGGCCTGGGCCTGGGCCTGGGCCTGGGCCTGGGCCTGGGCCTGGGCCCTGGGCCTGGGCCTGGGCCTGGGCCTGGGCCTGGGCCTGGGCCTGGGCCTGGGCCTGGGCCTGGGCCTGGGCCTGGGCCTGGGCCTGGGCCTGGGCCTGGGCCTGGGCCTGGGCCTGGGCCTGGGCCTGGGCCTGGGCCTGGGCCTGGGCCTGGGCCTGGGCCTGGGCCTGGGCCTGGGCCTGGGCCTGGGCCTGGGCCTGGGCCTGGGCCTGGGCCTGGGCCTGGGCCTGGGCCTGGGCCTGGGCCTGGGCCTGGGCCTGGGCCTGGGCCTGGGCCTGGGCCTGGGCCTGGGCCTGAGCCTGGGCCTGGGCCTGGGCCTGGGCCTGGGCCTGGGCCTGGGCCTGGGCCTGGGCCTGGGCCTGGGCCTGGGCCTGAGGCCTGGGCCTGGGCCTGGGCCTGGGCCTGGGCCTGGGCCTGGGCCTGGGCCTGGGCCTGGGCCTGGGCCTGGGCCTGGGCCTGGGCCTGGGCCTGGGCCTGGGCCTGGGCCTGGGCCTGGGCCTGGGCCTGGGCCTGGGCCTGGGCCTGGGCCTGGGCCTGGGCCTGGGCCTGGGCCTGGGCCTGGGCCTGGGCCTGGGCCTGGGCCTGGGCCTGGGCCTGGGCCTGGGCCTGGGCCTGGGCCTGGGCCTGGGCCTGGGCCTGGGCCTGGGCCTGGGCCTGGGCCTGGGCCTGGGCCTGGGCCTGGGCCTGGGCCTGGGCCTGGGCCTGAGCCTGGGCCTGGGCCTGGGCCTGGGCCTGGGCCTGGGCCTGGGCCTGGGCCTGGGCCTGGGCCTGGGCCTGGGCCTGGGCCTGGGCCTGGGCCTGGGCCTGGGCCTGGGCCTGGGCCTGGGCCTGGGCCTGGGCCTGGGCCTGGGCCTGGGCCTGGGCCTGGGCCTGGGCCTGGGCCTGGGCCTGGGCCTGGGCCTGGGCCTGGGCCTGGGCCTGGGCCTGGGCCTGGGCCTGGGCCTGGGCCTGGGCCTGGGCCTGGGCCTGGGCCTGGGCCTGGGCCTGGGCCTGGGCCTGGGCCTGGGCCTGGGCCTGGGCCTGGGCCTGGGCCTGGGCCTGGGCCTGGGCCTGGGCCTGGGCCTGGGCCTGGGCCTGGGCCTGGGCCTGGGCCTGGGCCTGGGCCTGGGCCTGGGCCTGGGCCTGGGCCTGGGCCTGGGCCTGGGCCTGGGCCTGGGCCTGGGCCTGGGCCTGGGCCTGGGCCTGGGCCTGGGCCTGGGCCTGGGCCTGGGCCTGGGCCTGGGCCTGGGCCTGGGCCTGGGCCTGGGCCTGGGCCTGGGCCTGGGCCTGGGCCTGGGCCTGGGCCTGGGCCTGGGCCTGGGCCTGGGCCTGGGCCTGGGCCTGGGCCTGGGCCTGGGCCTGGGCCTGGGCCTGGGCCTGGGCCTGGGCCTGGGCCTGGGCCTGGGCCTGGGCCTGGGCCTGGGCCTGGGCCTGAGCCTGGGCCTGGGCCTGGGCCTGGGCCTGGGCCTGGGCCTGGGCCTGGGCCTGGGCCTGGGCCTGGGCCTGGGCCTGGGCCTGGGCCTGGGCCTGGGCCTGGGCCTGGGCCTGGGCCTGGGCCTGGGCCTGGGCCTGGGCCTGGGCCTGGGCCTGGGCCTGGGCCTGGGCCTGGGCCTGGGCCTGGCCTGGGCCTGGGCCTGGGCCTGGGCCTGGGCCTGGGCCTGGGCCTGGGCCTGGGCCTGGGCCTGGGCCTGGGCCTGGGCCTGGGCCTGGGCCTGGGCCTGGGCCTGGGCCTGGGCCTGGGCCTGGGCCTGGGCCTGGGCCTGGGCCTGGGCCTGGGCCTGGGCCTGGGCCTGGGCCTAGGCCCTGGGCCTGGGCCTGGGCCTGGGCCTGGGCCTGGGCCTGGGCCTGGGCCTGGGCCTGGGCCTGGGCCTGGGCCTGGGCCTGGGCCTGGGCCTGGGCCTGGGCCTGGGCCTGGGCCTGGGCCTGGGCCTGGGCCTGGGCCTGGGCCTGGGCCTGGGCCTGGGCCTGGGCCTGGGCCTGGGCCTGGGCCTGGGCCTGGGCCTGGGCCTGGGCCTGGGCCTGGGCCTGGGCCTGGGCCTGGGCCTGGGCCTGGGCCTGGGCCTGGGCCTGGGCCTGGGCCTGGGCCTGGGCCTGGGCCTGGGCCTGGGCCTGGGCCTGGGCCTGGGCCTGGGCCTGGGCCTGGGCCTGGGCCTGGGCCTGGGCCTGGGCCTGGGCCTGGGCCTGGGCCTGGGCCTGGGCCTGGGCCTGGGCCTGGGCCTGGGCCTGGGCCTGGGCCTGGGCCTGGGCCTGGGCCTGGGCCTGGGCCTGGGCCTGGGCCTGGGCCTGGCCTGGGCCTGGGCCTGGGCCTGGGCCTGGGCCTGGGCCTGGGCCTGGGCCTGGGCCTGGGCCTGGGCCTGGGCCTGGGCCTGGGCCTGGGCCTGGGCCTGGGCCTGGGCCTGGGCCTGGGCCTGGGCCTGGGCCTGGGCCTGGGCCTGGGCCTGGGCCTGGGCCTGGGCCTGGGCCTGGGCCTGGGCCTGGGCCTGGGCCTGGGCCTGGGCCTGGGCCTGGGCCTGGGCCTGGGCCTGGGCCTGGGCCTGGGCCTGGGCCTGGGCCTGGGCCTGGGCCTGGGCCTGGGCCTGGGCCTGGGCCTGGGCCTGGGCCTGGGCCCTGGGCCTGGGCCTGGGCCTGGGCCTGGGCCTGGGCCTGGGCCTGGGCCTGGGCCTGGGCCTGAGCCTGGGCCTGGGCCTGGGCCTGGGCCTGGGCCTGGGCCTGGGCCTGGGCCTGGGCCTGGGCCTGGGCCTGGGCCTGGGCCTGGGCCTGGGCCTGGGCCCTGGGCCTGGGCCTGGGCCTGGGCCTGGGCCTGGGCCTGGGCCTGGGCCTGGGCCTGGGCCTGGGCCTGGGCCTGGGCCTGGGCCTGGGCCTGGGCCTGGGCCTGGGCCTGGGCCTGGGCCTGGGCCTGGGCCTGGGCCTGGGCCTGGGCCTGGGCCTGGGCCTGGGCCTGGGCCTGGGCCTGAGCCTGGGCCTGGGCCTGGGCCTGGGCCTGGGCCTGGGCCTGGGCCTGGGCCTGGGCCTGGGCCTGGGCCTGGGCCTGGGCCTGGGCCTGGGCCTGGGCCTGGGCCTGGGCCTGGGCCTGGGCCTGGGCCTGGGCCTGGGCCTGGGCCTGGGCCTGGGCCTGGGCCTGGGCCTGGGCCTGGGCCTGGGCCTGGGCCTGGGCCTGGGCCTGGGCCTGGGCCTGGGCCTGGGCCTGGGCCTGGGCCTGGGCCTGGGCCTGGGCCTGGGCCTGGGCCTGGGCCTGGGCCTGGGCCTGGGCCTGGGCCTGGGCCTGGGCCTGGGCCTGGGCCTGGGCCTGGGCCTGGGCCTGGGCCTGGGCCTGGGCCTGGGCCTGGGCCTGGGCCTGGGCCTGGGCCTGGGCCTGGGCCTGGGCCTGGGCCTGGGCCTGGGCCTGGGCCTGGGCCTGGGCCTGGGCCTGGGCCTGGGCCTGGGCCTGGGCCTGGGCCTGGGCCTGGGCCTGGGCCTGGGCCTGGGCCTGGGCCTGGGCCTGGGCCTGGGCCCTGGGCCTGGGCCTGGGCCTGGGCCTGGGCCTGGGCCTGGGCCTGGGCCTGGGCCTGGGCCTGGGCCTGGGCCTGGGCCTGGGCCTGGGCCTGGGCCTGGGCCTGGGCCTGGGCCTGGGCCTGGGCCTGGGCCTGGGCCTGGGCCTGGGCCTGGGCCTGGGCCTGGGCCTGGGCCTGGGCCTGGGCCTGGGCCTGGGCCTGGGCCTGGGCCTGGGCCTGGGCCTGGGCCTGGGCCTGGGCCTGGGCCTGGGCCTGGGCCTGGGCCTGGGCCTGGGCCTGGGCCTGGGCCTGGGCCTGGGCCTGGGCCTGGGCCTGGGCCTGGGCCTGGGCCTGGGCCTGGGCCTGGGCCTGGGCCTGGGCCTGGGCCTGGGCCTGGGCCTGGGCCTGGGCCTGGGCCTGGGCCTGGGCCTGGGCCTGGGCCTGGGCCTGGGCCTGGGCCTGGGCCTGGGCCTGGGCCTGGGCCTGGGCCTGGGCCTGGGCCTGGGCCTGGGCCTGGGCCTGGGCCTGGGCCTGGGCCTGGGCCTGGGCCTGGGCCTGGGCCTGGGCCTGGGCCTGGGCCTGGGCCTGGGCCTGGGCCTGGGCCTGGGCCTGGGCCTGGGCCTGGGCCTGGGCCTGGGCCTGGGCCTGGGCCTGGGCCTGGGCCTGGGCCTGGGCCTGGGCCTGGGCCTGGGCCTGGGCCTGGGCCTGGGCCTGGGCCTGGGCCTGGGCCTGGGCCTGGGCCTGGGCCTGGGCCTGGGCCTGGGCCTGGGCCTGGGCCTGGGCCTGGGCCTGGGCCTGGGCCTGGGCCTGGGCCTGGGCCTGGGCCTGGGCCTGGGCCTGGGCCTGGGCCTGGGCCTGGGCCTGGGCCTGGGCCTGGGCCTGGGCCTGGGCCTGGGCCTGGGCCTGGGCCTGGGCCTGGGCCTGGGCCTGGGCCTGGGCCTGGGCCTGGGCCTGGGCCTGGGCCTGGGCCTGGGCCTGGGCCTGGGCCTGGGCCTGGGCCTGGGCCTGGGCCTGGGCCTGGGCCTGGGCCTGGGCCTGGGCCTGGGCCTGGGCCTGGGCCTGGGCCTGGGCCTGGGCCTGGGCCTGGGCCTGGGCCTGGGCCTGGGCCTGGGCCTGGGCCTGGGCCTGGGCCTGGGCCTGGGCCTGGGCCTGGGCCTGGGCCTGGGCCTGGGCCTGGGCCTGGGCCTGGGCCTGGGCCTGGGCCTGGGCCTGGGCCTGGGCCTGGGCCTGGGCCTGGGCCTGGGCCTGGGCCTGGGCCTGGGCCTGGGCCTGGGCCTGGGCCTGGGCCTGGGCCTGGGCCTGGGCCTGGGCCTGGGCCTGGGCCTGGGCCTGGGCCTGGGCCTGGGCCTGGGCCTGGGCCTGGGCCTGGGCCTGGGCCTGGGCCTGGGCCTGGGCCTGGGCCTGGGCCTGGGCCTGGGCCTGGGCCTGGGCCTGGGCCTGGGCCTGGGCCTGGGCCTGGGCCTGGGCCTGGGCCTGGGCCTGGGCCTGGGCCTGGGCCTGGGCCTGGGCCTGGGCCTGGGCCTGGGCCTGGGCCTGGGCCTGGGCCTGCCTGGGCCTGGGCCTGGGCCTGGGCCTGGGCCTGGGCCTGGGCCTGGGCCTGGGCCTGGGCCTGGGCCTGGGCCTGGGCCTGGGCCTGGGCCTGGGCCTGGGCCTGGGCCTGGGCCTGGGCCTGGGCCTGGGCCTGGGCCTGGGCCTGGGCCTGGGCCTGGGCCTGGGCCTGGGCCTGGGCCTGGGCCTGGGCCTGGGCCTGGGCCTGGGCCTGGGCCTGGGCCTGGGCCTGGGCCTGGGCCTGGGCCTGGGCCTGGGCCTGGGCCTGGGCCTGGGCCTGGGCCTGGGCCTGGGCCTGGGCCTGGGCCTGGGCCTGGGCCTGGGCCTGGGCCTGGGCCTGGGCCTGGGCCTGGGCCTGGGCCCTGGGCCTGGGCCTGGGCCTGGGCCTGGGCCTGGGCCTGGGCCTGGGCCTGGGCCTGGGCCTGGGCCTGGGCCTGGGCCTGGGCCTGGGCCTGGGCCTGGGCCTGGGCCTGGGCCTGGGCCTGGGCCTGGGCCTGGGCCTGGGCCTGGGCCTGGGCCTGGGCCTGGGCCTGGGCCTGGGCCTGGGCCTGGGCCTGGGCCTGGGCCTGGGCCTGGGCCTGGGCCTGGGCCTGGGCCTGGGCCTGGGCCTGGGCCTGGGCCTGGGCCTGGGCCTGGGCCTGGGCCTGGGCCTGGGCCTGGGCCTGGGCCTGGGCCTGGGCCTGGGCCTGGGCCTGGGCCTGGGCCTGGGCCTGGGCCTGGGCCTGGGCCTGGGCCTGGGCCTGGGCCTGGGCCTGGGCCTGGGCCTGGGCCTGGGCCTGGGCCTGGGCCTGGGCCTGGGCCTGGGCCTGGGCCTGGGCCTGGGCCTGGGCCTGGGCCTGGGCCTGGGCCTGGGCCTGGGCCTGGGCCTGGGCCTGGGCCTGGGCCTGGGCCTGGGCCTGGGCCTGGGCCTGGGCCTGGGCCTGGGCCTGGGCCTGGGCCTGGGCCTGGGCCTGGGCCTGGGCCTGGGCCTGGGCCTGGGCCTGGGCCTGGGCCTGGGCCTGGGCCTGGGCCTGGGCCTGGGCCTGGGCCTGGGCCTGGGCCTGGGCCTGGGCCTGGGCCTGGGCCTGGGCCTGGGCCTGGGCCTGGGCCTGGGCCTGGGCCTGGGCCTGGGCCTGGGCCTGGGCCTGGGCCTGGGCCTGGGCCTGGGCCTGGGCCTGGGCCTGGGCCTGGGCCTGGGCCTGGGCCTGGGCCTGGGCCTGGGCCTGGGCCTGGGCCTGGGCCTGGGCCTGGGCCTGGGCCTGGGCCTGGGCCTGGGCCTGGGCCTGGGCCTGGGCCTGGGCCTGGGCCTGGGCCTGGGCCTGGGCCTGGGCCTGGGCCTGGGCCTGGGCCTGGGCCTGGGCCTGGGCCTGGGCCTGGGCCTGGGCCTGGGCCTGGGCCTGGGCCTGGGCCTGGGCCTGGGCCTGGGCCTGGCCTGGGCCTGGGCCTGGGCCTGGGCCTGGGCCTGGGCCTGGGCCTGGGCCTGGGCCTGGGCCTGGGCCTGGGCCTGGGCCTGGGCCTGGGCCTGGGCCTGGGCCTGGGCCTGGGCCTGGGCCTGGGCCTGGGCCTGGGCCTGGGCCTGGGCCTGGGCCTGGGCCTGGGCCTGGGCCTGGGCCTGGGCCTGGGCCTGGGCCTGGGCCTGGGCCTGGGCCTGGGCCTGGGCCTGGGCCTGGGCCTGGGCCTGGGCCTGGGCCTGGGCCTGGGCCTGGGCCTGGGCCTGGGCCTGGGCCTGGGCCTGGGCCTGGGCCTGGGCCTGGGCCTGGGCCTGGGCCTGGGCCTGGGCCTGGGCCTGGGCCTGGGCCTGGGCCTGGGCCTGGGCCTGGGCCTGGGCCTGGGCCTGGGCCTGGGCCTGGGCCTGGGCCTGGGCCTGGGCCTGGGCCTGGGCCTGGGCCTGGGCCTGGGCCTGGGCCTGGGCCTGGGCCTGGGCCTGGGCCTGGGCCCTGGGCCTGGGCCTGGGCCTGGGCCTGGGCCTGGGCCCTGGGCCTGGGCCTGGGCCTGGGCCTGGGCCTGGGCCTGGGCCTGGGCCTGGCCTGGGCCTGGGCCTGGGCCTGGGCCTGGGCCTGGGCCTGGGCCTGGGCCTGGGCCTGGGCCTGGGCCTGGGCCTGGGCCTGGGCCTGGGCCTGGGCCTGGGCCTGGGCCTGGGCCTGGGCCCTGGGCCTGGGCCTGGGCCTGGGCCTGGGCCTGGGCCTGGGCCTGGGCCTGGGCCTGGGCCTGGGCCTGGGCCTGGGCCTGGGCCTGGGCCTGGGCCTGGGCCTGGGCCTGGGCCTGGGCCTGGGCCTGGGCCTGGGCCTGGGCCTGGGCCTGGGCCTGGGCCTGGGCCTGGGCCTGGGCCTGGGCCTGGGCCTGGGCCTGGGCCTGGGCCTGGGCCTGGGCCTGGGCCTGGGCCTGGGCCTGGGCCTGGGCCTGGGCCTGGGCCTGGGCCTGGGCCTGGGCCTGGGCCTGGGCCTGGGCCTGGGCCTGGGCCTGGGCCTGGGCCTGGGCCTGGGCCTGGGCCTGGGCCTGGGCCTGGGCCTGGGCCTGGGCCTGGGCCTGGGCCTGGGCCTGGGCCTGGGCCTGGGCCTGGGCCTGGGCCTGGGCCTGGGCCTGGGCCTGGGCCTGGGCCTGGGCCTGGGCCTGGGCCTGGGCCTGGGCCTGGGCCTGGGCCTGGGCCTGGGCCTGGGCCTGGGCCTGGGCCTGGGCCTGGGCCTGGGCCTGGGCCTGGGCCTGGGCCTGGGCCTGGGCCTGGGCCTGGGCCTGGGCCTGGGCCTGGGCCTGGGCCTGGGCCTGGGCCTGGGCCTGGGCCTGGGCCTGGGCCTGGGCCTGGGCCTGGGCCTGGGCCTGGGCCTGGGCCTGGGCCTGGGCCTGGGCCTGGGCCTGGGCCTGGGCCTGGGCCTGGGCCTGGGCCTGGGCCTGGGCCTGGCCTGGGCCTGGGCCTGGGCCTGGGCCTGGGCCTGGGCCTGGGCCTGGGCCTGGGCCTGGGCCTGGGCCTGGGCCTGGGCCTGGGCCTGGGCCTGGGCCTGGGCCTGGGCCTGGGCCCTGGGCCTGGGCCTGGGCCTGGGCCTGGGCCTGGGCCTGGGCCTGGGCCTGGGCCTGGGCCTGGGCCTGGGCCTGGGCCTGGGCCTGGGCCTGGGCCTGGGCCTGGGCCTGGGCCTGGGCCTGGGCCTGGGCCCTGGGCCTGGGCCTGGGCCTGGGCCTGGGCCTGGGCCTGGGCCTGGGCCTGGGCCTGGGCCTGGGCCTGGGCCTGGGCCTGGGCCTGGGCCTGGGCCTGGGCCTGGGCCTGGGCCTGGGCCTGGGCCTGGGCCTGGGCCTGGGCCTGGGCCTGGGCCTGGGCCTGGGCCTGGGCCTGGGCCTGGGCCTGGGCCTGGGCCTGGGCCTGGGCCTGGGCCTGGGCCTGGGCCTGGGCCTGGGCCTGGGCCTGGGCCTGGGCCTGGGCCTGGGCCTGGGCCTGGGCCTGGGCCTGGGCCTGGGCCTGGGCCTGGGCCTGGGCCTGGGCCTGGGCCTGGGCCTGGGCCTGGGCCTGGGCCTGGGCCTGGGCCTGGGCCTGGGCCTGGGCCTGGGCCTGGGCCTGGGCCTGGGCCTGGGCCTGGGCCTGGGCCTGGGCCTGGGCCTGGGCCTGGGCCTGGGCCTGGGCCTGGGCCTGGGCCTGGGCCTGGGCCTGGGCCTGGGCCTGGGCCTGGGCCTGGGCCTGGGCCTGGGCCTGGGCCTGGGCCTGGGCCTGGGCCTGGGCCTGGGCCTGGGCCTGGGCCTGGGCCTGGGCCTGGGCCTGGGCCTGGGCCTGGGCCTGGGCCTGGGCCTGGGCCTGGGCCTGGGCCTGGGCCTGGGCCTGGGCCTGGGCCTGGGCCTGGGCCTGGGCCTGGGCCTGGGCCTGGGCCTGGGCCTGGGCCTGGGCCTGGGCCTGGGCCTGGGCCTGGGCCTGGGCCTGGGCCTGGGCCTGGGCCTGGGCCTGGGCCTGGGCCTGGGCCTGGGCCTGGGCCTGGGCCTGGGCCTGGGCCTGGGCCTGGGCCTGGGCCTGGGCCTGGGCCTGGGCCTGGGCCTGGGCCTGGGCCTGGGCCTGGGCCTGGGCCTGGGCCTGGGCCTGGGCCTGGGCCTGGGCCTGGGCCTGGGCCTGGGCCTGGGCCTGGGCCTGGGCCTGGGCCTGGGCCTGGGCCTGGGCCTGGGCCTGGGCCTGGGCCTGGGCCTGGGCCTGGGCCTGGGCCTGGGCCTGGGCCTGGGCCTGGGCCTGGGCCTGGGCCTGGGCCTGGGCCTGGGCCTGGGCCTGGGCCTGGGCCTGGGCCTGGGCCTGGGCCTGGGCCTGGGCCTGGGCCTGGGCCTGGGCCTGGGCCTGGGCCTGGGCCTGGGCCTGGGCCTGGGCCTGGGCCTGGGCCTGGGCCTGGGCCTGGGCCTGGGCCTGGGCCTGGGCCTGGGCCTGGGCCTGGGCCTGGGCCTGGGCCTGGGCCTGGGCCTGGGCCTGGGCCTGGGCCTGGGCCTGGGCCTGGGCCTGGGCCTGGGCCTGGGCCTGGGCCTGGGCCTGGGCCTGGGCCTGGGCCTGGGCCTGGGCCTGGGCCTGGGCCTGGGCCTGGGCCTGGGCCTGGGCCTGGGCCTGGGCCTGGGCCTGGGCCTGGGCCTGGGCCTGGGCCTGGGCCTGGGCCTGGGCCTGGGCCTGGGCCTGGGCCTGGGCCTGGGCCTGGGCCTGGGCCTGGGCCTGGGCCTGGGCCTGGGCCTGGGCCTGGGCCTGGGCCTGGGCCTGGGCCTGGGCCTGGGCCTGGGCCTGGGCCTGGGCCTGGGCCTGGGCCTGGGCCTGGGCCTGGGCCTGGGCCTGGGCCTGGGCCTGGGCCTGGGCCTGGGCCTGGGCCTGGGCCTGGGCCTGGGCCTGGGCCTGGGCCTGGGCCTGGGCCTGGGCCTGGGCCTGGGCCTGGGCCTGGGCCTGGGCCTGGGCCTGGGCCTGGGCCTGGGCCTGGGCCTGGGCCTGGGCCTGGGCCTGGGGGCCTGGGCCTGGGCCTGGGCCTGGGCCTGGGCCTGGGCCTGGGCCTGGGCCTGGGCCTGGGCCTGGGCCTGGGCCTGGGCCTGGGCCTGGGCCTGGGCCTGGGCCTGGGCCTGGGCCTGGGCCTGGGCCTGGGCCTGGGCCTGGGCCTGGGCCTGGGCCTGGGCCTGGGCCTGGGCCTGGGCCTGGGCCTGGGCCTGGGCCTGGGCCTGGGCCTGGGCCTGGGCCTGGGCCTGGGCCTGGGCCTGGGCCTGGGCCTGGGCCTGGGCCTGGGCCCTGGGCCTGGGCCTGGGCCTGGGCCTGGGCCTGGGCCTGGGCCTGGGCCTGGGCCTGGGCCTGGGCCTGGGCCTGGGCCTGGGCCTGGGCCTGGGCCTGGGCCTGGGCCTGGGCCTGGGCCTGGGCCTGGGCCTGGGCCTGGGCCTGGGCCTGGGGGCCTGGGCCTGGGCCTGGGCCTGGGCCTGGGCCTGGGCCTGGGCCTGGGCCTGGGCCTGGGCCTGGGCCTGGGCCTGGGCCTGGGCCTGGGCCTGGGCCTGGGCCTGGGCCCTGGGCCTGGGCCTGGGCCTGGGCCTGGGCCTGGGCCTGGGCCTGGGCCTGGGCCTGGGCCTGGGCCTGGGCCTGGGCCTGGGCCTGGGCCTGGGCCTGGGCCTGGGCCTGGGCCTGGGCCTGGGCCTGGGCCTGGGCCTGGGCCTGGGCCCTAAACCCTGGGCCCCTAAACCCCTAAACCCTAAACCCTAAACCCTAAACCCTAAACCCTAAACCCTAAAAAACCCTAAACCTAAACCCTAAACCCCCCTAAACCCTAAACCCCCTAAACCCCCCTAAACCCTAAACCCTAAACCCTAAACCCTAAACCCTAAACCCTAAACCCTAAACCCTAAACCCAAAACCCTAAACCCAAAACCCTAAACCCAAAACCCAAAACCCAAAACCCAAAACCCAAAACCCAAAACCCAAAACCCAAAACCCAAAACCCAAAACCCAAAAACCCCTAAACCCTAAACCCTAAACCCTAAACCCTAAACCCTAAACCCTAAACCCTAAACCCTAAACCCTAAACCCTAAACCCTAAACCCTAAACCCTAAACCCTAAACCCTAAACCCTAAACCCTAAACCCTAAACCCTAAACCCGAAAACCCTAAACCCTAAACCCCAAACCCCAAACCCTAAACCCCAAAACCCAAACCCTAAACCCTAAACCCTAAAACCCTAAACCCAAATGCTAAACCCTTAAACCTACACGAAATGTTTAAAATATTTAAAATGATGAAAATATCTATAAAACTAATGAAAAACAATGATCGCACTAAATATAAATTAATGTACCAATATATCTTAAAGAATTTTGTTACTTAATATTTCTTAAAAATTAATGTACTGTATTACATACATTAAAAATCTTGAAAAGTAAATTATTTTATACACTATAATCAATATTAAGTGATGTTGTGGAAATTATTTTCACACCATTGGGCTTGAACTAGTCACTTCTTAAAAACCCACTTTAGTTGTAAAAATAAATTAAAGCCCCATTCTGCGGGGTTGCCAAAAAATTTGCACCTATAAGAATTTTAAACCAAGCACATCGAATTTAGAATTTTGATCCAGAAGAAAAGCCCAGTTTTCAAAACACTTCCTCAACATCGTTTTTCTTTCCCGCGCAACCAGTTTGGCTGGCTCTTCCACCTCAAACGTCGACGATCTGCTTCTCTCAGGTCTTAAACGTGGCAAATCTCTGCCGCTCTCGTCTGTCATTCCTACCCTCCCAGCCTCTCAACTCTCGTCTCCGCCTCGCCACTGCTGACCGTCAACTCTCCTCCTTCTTCTTGTGCCTTCTTCGGCCTTCGTGCTCCAGCTCAAGTTTCTCCAACGTTGCCTTTGCTTCGTGTGCTTCTCGTGCTCCGGCAGTTGAGCTTCTCGTTCTTTGCTGTGGTCTCTCCCAGCTTCTCTTTCCGAGCTTCTTCCTTCTTGCTACAGGTTCATCCGCTCATTCCTCTCCATCTCCAACTCTAATTTTTGATGACGTTTCTGAATAAATAAATAATTATCGCCTGCCCTTATAATTTTTTACTTTCTCAGTTCACTCTCAGTTAAATCAGCATGAGCTAGCTTATTAGATTAATTTTTTGTTTTCACATTTGTTATTCTGCCTTTTTCTCCAGTCCCGAATTGTTTGTTAATGGCATTGGTAATTCTATGCTTCATTTCTCAGCTTGTTAGGCTTTGTTGGTAATTTCTCGTAAGTATTGGAACATGAGAAAATTTCTTTATGTTTCTATGGGTTGAGAAAAGATAAGTCCAGTAACTTGATTCCTATATGTCATTTAGGAACTCTTATGTTCTGGGTTAACATATACGAAATATGAAATTGTTATATTGCGATAGCTTGGCTATGAACAATAGAGGAAGAGATGCTGAGTAAGATGGGTATTCTGTCTCCTCAATATGTTTTTGCTAGTTATAACTATGACACATAAAGTATACATATAGGAGAGGAGGATATGCTTGTTATATATAAGGACAATTTAGATGAGCATATTATTATTTGTTTGTTATGAGTTATGACACATTTTTCTGTGTGTGTAGGCTGAAGGCATGCCATCATGTTGAAGGTGGCATGACCTCATTTGAATTTTATCTCAAACGTGTCCTTACTAGTGATTAGTGAATGAGAGACGAGAAAATGTACTTTTAGTCTTTGTAGTATATATTGTTAATGTTAAAGGCTATGATGAGGTGGTATAACTGCTTTATATATAACATATAATCAAAATGGTAATGGGATAATATTTGGAAGATTAAACAAATTACTCATTAAACCAATCCTGGCCCGTGCTCACACTCCTTGACTTGAGTAAGAATAAAGAAAAAAGCTTCTTGTAAGGAAAAAGTATAATATGCGTTTATGTATATGCATATGAGGGCTTACCGGCTCATCCCTAAGCCCAAATAAGGGAAATAAGGCTTCAGGACTCGAGCCCTAAGCTGAGTTGGCCAACTCTAATGTTTGGTGTTGCTTTTGTTATATGTGTTTTGCCACCAATCGCCTTCCACATAACTTTAGTTTGTTGTAATTGTTCAGGGTTTCTTCTTTTCTACTATTTTGGAAGCTAAAAATGGGTATCTGTTATATTCTCTGGTCTGTTTTATATGTATTTAGGAGTTGGTTATTAGGAAATGTGTCCAGCAGTTGTATTAGGAGCAGTTATCGTCAGTTAAGTTGTTTAGGAGCCTATATAAATGTAATATTACAGTAGAATATTATCAAGAAATTATTATGCAGTAAAATTATTCCCTCTCTGGTCTAGAGTTGCAGATTCTGGCTCTAGTCTCTCTTCTCCTTTCTTACCTTCTTTTACCCCTAAATGTTCCTTGCTAATATCTTAAGGTTCTTAAAACCTATCACGGGGTGAGTGTAATTCTTCAATTTAATAAAGGTTTGTAAATTGTAACGTCATTTAGTAGTTATTCAGAATTTAACAGGTCTATCAAAAGAAATGGACTGCGGCCGTACAGAATCTTAAACATGCCCTGCGAGGCTATCCTACGTGTGCTGATTTGTGGGAAGTAATTTCATCTCTTCAGCCTTATGTTAGATTTTCCTGCTGTCACCCTTCTGTTTCTAATAAGCATTTCAAATTGTGTTAGGCTTTGGGTCTTGCTTATCAGAGACTGGGCAGGTTTACTGCAGCTATTAAGGTACGTTGTGCTTGACTTGCTTCTACGTTTTCTCAATTAACGGTCTATCAGCTGCCTAATTATTTATGTATTGTCCATCAGTCTTATGGCCGTGCCCTGGACTTGGATAATACTCATGTCTTTGCTTTGGTTGAAAGTGGAAATATCTTTTTGACACTTGGCACATTTGAACAGGCACTTCTGGCTATTTGTAAGTAGTTCTCCTTGTCTCTTTTGGTCCAGGATTTTATTCTTCCTTTTAAATTTGTTTGCTCCATTTTTGTGCAATGAAAGTTAAATAAGTGAATGCTAGTTCTCATTTCCATATATAATCATTAGTACTATCAATTAAGCCAAGTTTGTTGAACTACAAAGAGTGATTTTGGGGCAAACAGAAACCTAGTTATATTCATTATATAACTAAAAGATGTATATATCGTGAACTCTGCAGTTCTCTTTGACATGCTTTGATGGGTTCTAGTTTTACCAAAGAGCATTGAGTGTAAGAGCTTGTATAACATATTATTGTGGATACACGGGTTTCTTCAGGCCGATAGTTCACGGTTAAGATAGTTCAAGAGGTTGTCAGCTACCTCATTTAGAAATGACCCCTCCTTTTGTAAGGTGAAAGGATGAAATTGCGGAGCTTTTAAAGTGCAGGAGAGAACACGCATTATTCTAAAATCCAAAATTCAAATTTCTTTAAATCCTAGCGTGGCAATCATGTTTTTATTCTAAGTGTAGGAGAGCACGTGTGTATTAGAATAGGTAAAAGTTTATTTTTTTCGACAAATATATAGTTGAGTTTTGAGTTTAGAGCTCAATTGACAATTTATCTAAAAATGTGTGGAATGCTGTCTTGGGGTATTTTTCTACATCAAGGGAGTTGATCAATTTTGACAAGCTTTGGAGATCTCGCCCCATTGTGTGTCTACACTTATGGACTTGCATTTGGCCTGCTTGGCTTTGCAAAAAAAAAAATGCATTAATCGTGGAGCTCATTGATGGGGAGCTTCATTACTAAAGTTTTGTTCTCTTCATAATATTTTTAAGTTGACCGTTTTAATATCGGCACTTATTAAAGGTAGAGCCATCCGATTTGGCCACATTAAGGAAGCCTCATTGATTTGACTACGGGAGGCGTCTCAGTTTGCTAGGGCATGTGCATATATTGTTAAAAATATCTCCTGTACTTGGACATTGCATGTTGATATTCAGGTACCATTTATTTATTCAGTTTTCAAAGGTATTGATTGTTACTGACGTTTCAAATACTTGCCAATATGTTGGCATCATAACATGGATTATTTTCGGTTGCCTATTTTTTATTATATATTGTTTGGTTTTGGCCTGTGGTAGCTTGCATATGCAAAATGTTTTCCTTGGGTTGATGAGATTCAAGAGTTGGAATCTGATGTGGAGGCTTTCAAGACTTCCATCTTGTCATGGAAGAAGACCTGCTCTTTTGGTGCAAGTGATGCCAGAGTTTCATATCAACAGGCCTTGCATTTGGCTCCATGGCAAGCTAACATCTATGCTATCTCATTGGACAATGATCACAAGCAAGACTCAAATGCATGGTATGGCTTTACTCTCTGAGTTTCTTCCTGATCTTATTTACTGTTGTGCTCCCTCAACTTATTTGTTTTGGCAGGCAGCTGTCAAAGAAGATGTCTATGGGGGCCCTGCTGCTTGAAAGTGACAATTATGAGTTTTGGGTCGCATTGGGGTATGTTTATGATCATAATGCCCTAAATCAACCTGCTTTAATTAGAGGATTACAGTTGAAAGTATCTCTAGCTGGGAAGGTATGGTCTTGTGTCACCATTGAAAATCCATCTTATTAATTATACCGGTGTTACTGTTGGTTGTTTTCATCACATTAAGTTTTGTCAAATCAATTTTGATAGCAAGCTGATAGGAAAGAGGACAGAATAAAACTGTGTGGGTCTTAACGTAATGTTTGGTGTTACAAGCCTTCGCTTCTGTGGTTCAAATGTTATGTCAAGACATGAACACGTTCTTATGTAGAATTTTTGGCTATTGTGTGATTGTATATTTTTCAGCTTTATAGAGAAGAGGGTGAAAGGCCATTGACAAGGCAAGTATTGTGGGCAAGCATGTCAGCTGTGTGTCACAAAAGGTATAATTCTAACATCATTTATATAGCCAATTTATGTGGCATGTAAATGGCAGTTTTCTCCATATTTATTATCTTACTACTTTATTCTTACTTTAGGGAGCTTGCACCAGCTGAGGCATGTGAGAGCTGGTTGCGAGCTGTACAGATAATGCCTGCAATTTCTCTCTCTTTCCTTGCTGGTCGTTCATTTGAGCAAAGTTTTTTTTTTTTTTTTGTATTATCCTACTGCAAGAATCTAAATTTTCTTTTGGGCTTCCTCTCATCATTGCCGTGCATCTGTTTGGGAAGAATTATCAGGGGCACTGTCGAGGTCTGCCCCCTCATTGTCTCAGCTGGAGTGATTCTTTAATTTTGTACCAATGTCATTGTTGTGATTGCATAGAGAGATTAGTAAGCTTGCCTTACACACTGGCCATCTTCCATCTTCACAGGTAAGAGAGATTAGTAATTTGTTATGGTGATTGCATAGAATTTCTTGTCTCGTGTAAGGCTGCTGTGTTCTTTGAAATTTGTCCCAAACCTGCGTTTGATTTTCTGGTCTTTGGAGCTAATCAGCAGGCTGTGCCGCGTCCACCTCAATATCCTGAATCCCATACTTTAAATGGGTTGGTATTTGAGGCTCGAAATGATTATCGGTCTGCTACTACTACTTTCAGATTGGCACGACATGCAATGAACACTAGCTCATGTAATGTTCCAAACTCACAGATCATGGATGTATCAATCAATTTGGCGAGGGCGCTTCCTAAGGTAAATATTTAGGAGATTTTCAGTCTTTTTCTTTTTGAACATATTCTACCATAACGTTTTGTACTAAATTTCATAGGAAAGCAAACTTCATATTTTAAGTTTCCTTTTTTGGGGGAGGGGAGGGGAGTGATTTTAATATTTTTATATGGACAACATTACCTTTATTATGCTTAAATTGTTCTTTAAACTTGGGAGAGTGCTTAATAAAATATAATTATAAATGAGATTTAATATATAAAATTAAAATTATTAAAATTTTAGAAATAACATTATAAATATTAGAATTATAATATATTTACTTAATAATTAAACCTATTACTGATGGTTGAAATGGCAGATAACATATATAAATATACATATACACACACGTGGGCAAAAAACTTTATAAATGTGTGGATGTGAAATGGCTTAATGAAAAGAAGAAAAATGGCTTAATATACCATTACTTCGAATCTTTTTACTATCCATATGACAAATTTTAAATGATTAATTTATTCTTTTCCATCATGGATAAATATTTGTATTGATTTAATCATTTATAATCATGGTGGTATTTTCAAATGATTAGTTGATTTTTTTTTTTACCATGGTTAACTTTTAATTGATGAGTTGTAATCTTTTTTTATTATGGTAGACCTTTTAAGTTTAGATTTTCTCTTTCATGTCTATTATTCGAATATTTGATTTGACCCATGGATAATTGAGTTTTAAGGAAGGGATTTTACACGACCCAACCCCAAAACCGGTAATAGAATAATAGAATCAAGGTACAAGAGGATAATAGAATAAGCAATCTGTTGTGGACTTGTGTTATGGGCCCGACATAGTATGGGCATGTAAAATGTCAATCATCCCACGGTCATGCCCCTAGTCATGGATAGTGCAGCGGATATTGTGCAGATCATGAAGGCACACGATCAGGGAGGTGGTAAAAGCACAGATTGATAATTGGAACCCTGGCCAAACAATATAAATAGGAGAGTATCCTTCAAGTGCACTCTCTCCATTCTGAATTCTATTACTTACATTCAATTACACTGTGCACACACATCACCCCTTTTTGGCGAAAGGTCATCTCCGTGTAGCACAGTGATCCATAAAGCTCAGTGTTATCTGCCTCATAGATAGCAGTGGGTTATCTTCTCTCTGGTGTTGAATCTCTTGGCACCCTTGGGAAGTTATTCGATCCTACATAAATCAATTACTAGCCCTGTGACTAGACACACGTGTTCTACACAAGAACACAATCCTAATTGCCATCTTTATATTTGTTTCTCGCTTTGCTGACGAGTGAGGGTAAGCCAGTCGAATAAAAAGCACGTGTTCTACACAAGAACACAATCCTAATTGCCATCTTTATATTTGTTTCTCGCTTTGCTGACGAGTGAGGGTAAGCCAGTCGAATAAAAAGCATAGTGATAATGATTAAGCGGGGAATGGTCAAGATCATTTTACAATTTTAAGAAAAATTGAATTTAAGTATATTATATAAATATTCAGTGATAAAAATCCGTACTAAGACACTTAAATACAGTCATCATATTACTCAAAGGAAACATTATATGCATAATTTTAGGAATTGATTGTCACCAATCTATCTGTATAATAAAAATTTATAGGTATTTTTGCTCCTTGACCTTATGATCTATGTTGTTATAAAATGACTAATTACATTACATGAAGAATAGATACAGAAAAATAACCACTCGAAATTAAAACAGTCTACAACATTCTCAAAATACCCTTATTTAAAATTTAAAATAACATACAATTACTCTAATTCTTTGTTATTTGTCGAACCTTTCACATCTCACGCACGACTTCTTCGAGCTCTTGCACAGTTTGGCGTCGTCAATTTCTCTCAATAATTTTCGGTCTACTTTTGGAGGTTGGAAGTGTAATTTCATAGTGATGTCATTCTTAAATATGACAAAAATTGCTCAAAATTATTTTATTAAAAAAAATCGAATTGAGGTGTATGTGGCATTAATGAGTTGCAAGTATTACTCACTTTATAGAACATATAGGTACATTATTATTTTGTTTAATTATTATTGAGAAGGTATCAATAAAAGTATTGGGAAGAAATTGAAAAAATTAGAACTTTATCTTATAATTAAGACTAAGATCAACTTTCAAATATTGTCTTATAATTAGAACCGGATGGAGTAATTAGGTTACTCCAAATTTATTAAAATATAAAGCAGTGTGCTTATAATCAACACAGTCATATTGAAACGAAGGAAGCATGATGTCTGTATGTACTAATGCATGTAGGGTATGTATTTAATATAAAATATATTTATTTAATTTGATCAGATTAAAGAAGTTAGTTGGGTTGGTTAATATGACATGTATTTTCTAAAATACTCTAGTCATTTTCATTAATTCTCTCATTTTCTCTCCTCCTTGATTATTGTTGAAGGAACATTAATAAAGGTAAAGTAGTAAAAGATTAACAAATATAAAAACTAAGTTTTATATTTAGAATGAAAATCGACTCCCTAAATATGTCTTGTATTATCTTATATTTAGAATCAGATGGAGTAATTAATTTTAGAAATATATTGTCCCCCACCCATATTAATTATTAGGTCTTCAATTTTATCTCTTTTAGTCTTTAATCTTTAATATAAGACATATTTAAAAAGTTGATCTTAATTTTAAATATAATATCTAGTTTTCATATTTATTAATATTTTCTTAATCTAACCATATTAATACTCCCTCAACAATGAAAAAGACAATTAATGAATATGACTATGATGATTTAATATATTTTTTTGCCCAAATGATGATTTAATATTAACTAACTCAATAACTCCATTAATCAATAATTTGCATTTTGCAATGGCCTTTACTCTTTAATGCGGCACCCGACACCTCAGGAATATTTTTCCCAGCAACACATTTTACCCTCCCACTGCAATTTTCCGTCAAACAGATGTCTACTCATGTCGGTATACGGGAGGATGAACATCGCCCAATAAAAAATAAATAAATAAACTCAATCAGCCCCGATCTCATAAATGGACTACGCGGATCATGAATGAAACAACCATTAATTCAGGGGAGGGGGACTCATCCATATTTCAACAATGGTTTAACTGAGGAGAATAAAGATACATGTGCTCATAATGCAACTATTCCTTGATCTGACAACACATTGTACAGAATATGTGAATGTTTAGATGTACTTTAGACCCGAGATGTATTGTTGTCTACAGATTAAATACTGGGCCAGGGAATATATAATTCCTAATAAACCCAATATCCTAATTTTGAGCACATCCCCCATTACAATAGAAGGCAGATTAAGAGGTAGCGTAAGCAATGGGGTCGCGTCCGAAAGCTTAGCATAACTCCAAACGTACCTGTTAAAAAGTATATGACTAGGAAACGTAAGAATGAGGAGAGCCAAATTCTTCACCACAAAGGCCCAATCTGGCCCACCAATTTGAAGGCCCCATCCAGCATCACCATGCCAGACATCTTCCGATATGCTGTAGAGGGCAGTCAAAACCAAATAAGCCGAGATCACAAGAATCACAGGAAAATATCTTTGCTTGTCCCCAAAACCAGCAACAAAATCAGAATCCTGGTTGAGCAGCAGCAAAATAGGAGCCAAGAAAAATATAGCCCGATTTGAGCCTCCAGTAATGTTAATATTCAATATTAGGCATATGGCAAAGCACATAATTGTAGCAACGTTACCAACAGCAGGCATCCATGCTCCATCTGCAGCCATCCTCTTGACAGTAAAGGAGGGAACAGTAGAGGCTCGCCGTTGCATGAATCTTGTCCTAGGAGGGAAGCTGGTAGATCCACCTTGACCAGAATAATTATGCCTAGTTCCACCTCTGTCAACTACCTTTTCCCGCAAAATTGTAGCAAGTTCGTATTTTATTTCTAAGGCTATGAGCATAAAGATTGCTGCATACAAACCAAGAAGGGATGTCCTGGCACCCTCAACAGCCAGCAAAGTCGTAAATTTCTTCTCCTCTTCATCCATAACTCCAATATCTCTATCTTGAAGGACATTTTTAATTCTCATTTGACCCTCCAACAGATAAGTAACAGGAAAGAGAGCCACAAGAAGTGCAAATACCCAAGGCAGAAGCTTAGTGCTAGAAGCAGAGGGAAAGTGGGTGAAAATGACAAAAACAGAGGCACAAACCATAGTGACTACAATGAGGACATGCAACACAGCTGCCTGCAGAAAATACTCAGCAGAAATGTAGATACCAAGTGCAACACCTATGGATATGGAGTAAAATGCTCTTAGTTCAACGATGTACTTAATAGGTATGATAGACATGACAGATGCTAGAGTGAGCAAAATTGCAATAATAAGCAGCCAAGAAGGCCAAGTAGCCTTCTGAGCCATATAGCCATAAATTGAGATATCATCAGCAGATTGACGTGCAGCTTTGATTAGATCAGAGTGATAACTCAACAGCAGAGGTATTGGGGGCTGCATCAAGACGAAAAGTAGACCCGTAGCCACAACCAGCACTAGGCATCTTTTGGCAGACTGCAGGCACAAGTAAAATATCTTAATTACTTGGTACCATCCATGCATGAAGAAAACAGACATAAAGGCTTAATCCATCAAACAGAGACACCTTCAAAAAAAGGTCCGAAATTGCCACAACTTTGCAATGCTTATAGAATTTCCCCCACCCCAGGACCTTCTATGTTGCCAGAAAAAATCTAATAGATAGATAGTTTCACTTACCAAAACATGGGAGAAATGGAGAGCAACTATAGGAATACAAGCTAGCCCTGTCAATAGTACACAGAAGCCCAGAAGTAAACCATCTGAGGGAGATCTCCCATTCCACCACTGGAGGGCTTCAAAAATGGTCTCACGACAAAACCACACAGATGATGCAACCACAGATGCATGCACATAACCTTGCCAAGGTTTCATCCTTGAAACCATTCTAGATCTATCCCTACCAAATCCAACAATAAAATATAATAAAGCCAAGACTAAAGATAACGAACACGTTAGGAATGCTTCAAACTGACATTGGCAAGATACCGGAAGAATGATTACCTGTATAGAAGTACTGGAGGGGAAACAGCTAACATGAGAATGGAGGAAACCCAAACAACAGACTTGGATGCAATAAACAACATTGCCAGCTTTGAAGAATAAAGGCAAGTTAAAATCCAAACAGTTTTTGCTCCAATGCGATGATCCACAGATAGCTTTCTTACCAAAGCCAGACCCAAAAAAGTTGTCATAATAACCATATAGCTTGGATACATCACCTCATCCTCAAATCCATAGTAGTAAATGCTAGAGTAATTGAAAAATCGATTCTCAATATGGCATATTAGCAATGCATGGCTTATCAAGCTTATCTCAGTTAAAAAGTGAAGCTTAGAAGGTAGAAGAGCTAAACCAGGAACCGCCATAGCCACAGCAACATTTGCTATTATAAATTTGCAGAATGATTTCAGCGACATGCCCGCCAACCAAATATTTAAATCCCAAAAGTTGTGCAGCACAAACCATGCAACCATCAAGCTTCCAAGTATAACAAAAGCAAAGTATGATGCCAGACTCTTCTTTGCAAAGAAACGAGCTAAATAAAAGCCAGCAACCGATGGGAGAGGAAGGAACTGCAAATAAAACAGATATGCCAACTCAATTCATGTAAGAGTAGTAAAATCCACAAGGTTTCATGATACTCAAAAACTTATCCAAAGTGTGACCATCACTTGCAAATGTGAAAACCTGGGAAGCATATGCTCATTTAGATTTATAGTGGAAACAAATTTAATGTTCCCCAGCAAAAAGATTGCAAAAGATAAGCATCTTTATTGGTATAATTGAATTGGTCTAGAGATGATGGGGAACAAAGAGAAGAGGGAAACTGACTTCCTTTAGGATTCAAAAATATTTAGCAAAATGTGCGCAATATATCGTGCATGAGTCGCGAGATATCATACAGAAGCAAGCAAGGAGCGCCTGTGTGATCACGGAGTTTCATGATCATTGATTAAAGAGCTTATATTGCCCAAGAGAGTAAAGAGATGGAGACAAAAGTTTCAAAGAAGAACGGAGGGGGAAATCATGCCTACCAGAGCTAAAAACAGAACACCTTGAGACCCAGATTGGTAAGATTACCTTTTCCTTACAACAAAATTAAGATAAATAATATCTACTATATCCAATTGCACATGTTACCAATACTCAACTATAACTATCTTTATCTATTATCTATTATTTTATAATAAGGGGAACAAGGAACATTTCATATCCACAAAACCATTTTTTGTTTCATATTGTGATCACAAAGTACCTATTAGGTTTAAAAGGATGTTTTATTGAACTGTCATAAAACCAACGATATTATATAGAAGCGAATATCGGGCATTCGAGGGGTGGAATTTTAAGAGATAAAGATGGTGAAATGAATGTTTGGCCATAACCAAAAAAAAAAAAAAAAAAAAAAAAAAGACAAGACAAGATCTATAATAACCGTACATAAGGAAAAGTGGCATGGCACCTATCAAGAAGGAAATGATAGAAAATCATTTAAGGTGGTTTGAAAATATTAAAAAAGGGTTAAAACACAAAGCTAACCAGTGAGGAGAAGAGTTGAACAAATGGCCTTTGGCCTAATAAAATTAAAAAGATAAAAAGGAAGGCCAAAAAGGGCACTTAAAAGTTAAAATAGTTATCAAACAGAATTTGTCTACGAATAACATGTCTGAAAAATCGGTTGTTGATAGGCAGTCGTGCAATCCATATAACTTAGACGACTACTTGTTGTTTCCCTTCCAATTTCATCATATTTTACAATCTAAGTGGGCCCTAGGCCTAGGTTCTCTTGGTTAGTCCTCTTCCAATAGCAATAGCAACCATTGTCAATGGTTGGCACTAGGCTGATGGCGGGTGGACTTTTGAGCCCTACCAGCCCTACAATTTTCAATATCGTTTACATTGCCCATGCAGAATGCAAAACATATTACAAACATTCAAAAACTCAAAATTTGAGTAATAAACTCGCCTATCAGAATTCCACATGATTCAAGAACACTACTAAAATAAACCACCCTCCACAGTGCCATATGCTTAGCTTGTCAAAATTTTGTGTTTAGGAAGACCTCACCCAACGAATTTCTGAAAGTTAAAAGACCAAGACTGAGTCTGAGGCATTATATCCGTGGAGGAACTGGACTATATCATTGATTTAAATTTACAGTCAGACAGTTCCTAGCATTTGAATCAGATAAGTATGCTTAGCTTGTCAAAATTTTGCCGGTTGTTTCCTAAGAAACGATTATACTTCCAAATGAAGGCATGCAACAAAGCCTGTTCTTCCATCAGAAAGTATCCTTGGCACAACAATTCAAATTAAAAGAAGCCTTTAAAAGTGTTTCAGTACGTTGTTCATGGTTTACCAAAGTCAATGCATTGCAAGGTAAAGCCCCTCAAGGTGCACCAAAACAATTATTGAAACTACACAGATACTCGAGAAGAACAGGAAGCGGTTAGGAGAGCGTACCACCACTGGAAACCCTATAACAAGTGCTCCTGTAGCACTGACTACTACGGCCAAAGTAGTAAAAGCCACCGAGCTGAAGGCGTCAGAAATCATACCCATGGCATAAGCACCTGCGCCAGCCGCCCCTCCAAGCATAGTTGTAGTCACAAGAACATAATTTAGAGGCGGTGGCACCTGGATATACCGCCCAAAAGAATGGAAAATAACCCTGATCTCCAAAGAAATAACGATGAAAATCATGGCAACGGCACCATTAACAACCCGAATGCTCTGCAGCTGGTTCTCACTCTTAGTGACCCACCAAAGCGCCCCCCTCGTGGATGCGTAAAGTTGGAACAGGAATGGGATAAAGAATAGAAGAAGGATATCACAAACTGAAGCAGCCGAAGAAAATACAATCGAGTAATGGGAAGCAATGTGAAATACAAGAGGAAAGAAAAGCAAATTCAGTGTATGGAAGCAGCTCTCAAGGGGACCAAGAATATAATTGTCATTAGGAACCTCCCCTCCGTGATACCGAGCTTCATGCTTGGTCTTGAAGGACGAAACTCGAGGCATGGAGTAAAGCCAGTAAAAGAAGCAATTGAAGGACATGAGATAGTACGAAGCATTGTTCATACCGACGGCGGAGATTGTGGCCCAAGTGAAAAGAGATGAAGCAGAAATGGGGACGCAGGCAAACAAAAGGCGCTCAAGAGCTAGGACTATAGAAGGGTTCTCAATCTGAATCCACCTAAACTGAAGAGAGGCCCAGGCGCCGATCAAGAAATTGGTTTCGGCACAAAGGAAGGCAGCAAGGATTGCAAGAGCTACAGAATTGAATGTTACGATGAGAGGGGAGCAGAAGAAAAAGGCAACCTGAGCAAATAGAAGGGAGAACCATACACCAAAGAAGGCAGCGGGCTTAAAATTGAGGGAATCAAGGATGTAGGAGAACATAAGGCCTAATATCAGGGTAGCCACCACCGGGGTGCCGCCAAGGTCAAGGAGGAAAGCGGCACATGGTACAAGAGCAATGGCGATCCTACAGTTGTGGGCAAAAACAGAGGGCGAGAATCGAGAGTTTTTAGCAGATCTCGAAGAGCCATCGTCATTGTATGCTTGGAAGCCACTGCTAGGGCTAAGATTAGGGCTGGGGTAAGGGTTAGGATCGGAGAAGTAGGATGAGCCAATTTTGGCTGTGGAGATAGACGGGGCGCTGGTCGAGGTGGATATGTAAGGACGGGATGAACGAGCAAGGAGCTCCGGCGACAGCATTTTCGCATTGCCCAGAGAAGGTTCTCACTTCTCACTTCAGTTGACTGCGAGCTTCGCAGCAAGCTGCGAGGGACAGGAGCTTTAAAATCAGGGCCCGTTTGGACTCTGCGGGGATGTGAATGAATGGAATGGAAAATTCACAAAAATCCATGAGTGGTTTTTTTAAAGGGTAAGGACACATGTCTTTAATCCGAAGTAGCTTTTAACATCAAGTGATTTTTTTAGGAAGAAAATACACATATAGTTATAAAAGATATGCAAAATTTACAGCACCGTTAAATCTTAACGGTGTTAATTTTGGGGTGTAACCCACACTATTTTCATGAAAATATCAAAAAAAAAAAACCTCTGCTCCAAAAACCCCCCTCCAATCTCGATCTTCAATTACCCTGTTTTTTTGCTTGAAGGGTATCGTGAATTCTCATAATGAACCGCATCAATTCATTCGTCGGTGATTAGAGAAGCAGCCTAATCAAAGGGAAAATCATCGAGGCTTGAAAAAGTACGGAATCGATGAATACTTCAGAGTCTTCAATTCAACCTAACAGTAATTTGCGGATCTCGAAGAAGCCCCAGTAGAAGCAGAGGCCAGCGAAGGACGACACCAAGCATGTGCTTCAAGATCCTGTAATCTCTCTCTCTCTCTCTCTCTCTCTCTCTCTCTCTCTCTCTCTCTCTCTCTCTCTCTCTCTCTCTCTCTCTCTCTCTCTCTCAATTTCATGCTTCTCAGATTGTTTAACTTGGATTATTAAACTGTTCTTTGTTTTGTCCCAAATAGATTCTTAGGTCTGACCCTATTGAGACCAAGGAAGCTGTGCTGCGATTGCCTCCCGTCACGATCTCCAGATGAACTTCTCCATCCAAAATGATCTAAACATATAATGTCTCTCTTTTTCTATTTTGATATCTTTCACGAGCTTTTCAGAAAATCTTAACTTTTAAAGATTGTAATTTCTTGTGCTGGATTGTTACTGACTGAATTTATGTTCTTGATGTGATAGCTTGATTTCAAGTGTATTTTTCCCCTTACAAATCATGCTCAATTTTGGTTATGCATCTGTGTATGGTTACACTGATTGGTACTTTTGTGTGTGGTGGACCAGTTTACAGTTGAAATTGCCATGGAAAATTTTGCCTTCAAAGATTTCTAATGCTGACATGTAGTCTGTAGAATCTCTTGAGATTCACTATTTTTTCTTTCTTTTTTGTAATCGAGAGAGCTTCAACTTTCCCCTCAGTCTTCATTGTGCTGTAATTTTTCATACTAAAACAGAAATCTTTACTTTTCCCGAACATCTTCCGCTAATCGATTAGGGTTTTTTTGTCGTCGTCCATGCGGTATCTTTTTCTTCTTATTATTCCCATCTAGTTCAGATTTCATGGTTTTGATGATAGGAGATTGATTTGCTCCAAGAACTTTCTAGTTATTTTTCCCTGTACAGCTGTGGAATTCTTGGCATTGGAGTCGTTTTTATTTAGGCCGGTGAAACTTGATATCTAGCCTAAAAAAAAAAATCATTCTAATAAAGAATCGTTCTTGTTGTGAATAGTTTCAAATCGAGATTGGAGGGCGGTGTCAGATCGAGCTTGGAGCAGAGGGGTTTTTTTTTAATTCGGTTGCATTTTGGTTTTTTCATGAAAATGGTGTGGGCCCCACCCCAAAATTAACACCGTTAAGCAAGATCTAACGGTGCTATGCCTTTTGCACCTCTTTTATAACCACGTGTGTCTTTTTGCCCCTAAAAAAAGCACTCGGTGTTGGGCGCTCCCCAAAGTAAAACACATGTGTATTTTTACACATTTACCCTTTTTTAAAAGTACACCCCACATTAAGTTTTTTTTTTTTTGTAAAAATGACTATTTCTTTTGTTACATTAAAGTCTAGGTGGGGTATGTACCGGTAACCCACCACCAGAGTCAAGGCACACCTCCAGGCTCAATAAGCGCTTACAAAGGTACTGGCAGATCGCTTAATTATTTTGATTAATTAAATTAGATTAGATTCTAAAGTTAGCTCTAGGTTTGTATAAAAGCCCTTATGTACTCTCTTTTTATTCAAAGATTCATAGAGTGTGTTTTATCCCTCTAAATTTAATATGGTATCAGAGCTAGGTCTGCCTCCAAACCTATAGAAAATAAAAACAAAGTCTGTCTTTGAAGCTTCCTCTGATCTTCGAAATTACTTCGTCACAGAGAGGAGACACGAAAGCTTCCTCTGATCTTCGATGAAGTTGTTCTATACAGAGGAGACACGAAAGGCAATAGATAGAGAGGGAGACACAAGATTGAGAGAGGGGGGAGACACGAGATAGCGACGGAAGAGCATAGTGACGGAAGGGAGACACGATCTTCAAACATGCAAGAGAATGGGACGCGAGATTCTTTTTGGGCGTGTTATGCTACGCAAGAAGAGCCTTTGAAACTCAAAAAAAAAAAAGTACAAGCCCAAACAAAAATATGGGGCCTCTAAGACTCAAAAAAGGGGTACAAGCCCAAACAAAAATAGGGCCTCTGAGACTCAAAAAAAAAATACAAGCCCAAACAAAAATATGGGGCCTCTGAGACTCAAAAAAGGAGTACTAGCCCAGACAAAAATAAATGGGCCTCCGAAACTCAAGAAGTACAAGCATAAGGATTTTGAAGATTGAAGCATGCATTATAACTCTGTCTCATATAAGATTTGTATGTAGACCAAATTGCAGATATCTTAACTAAACCACTAAGCAGAACAAAGTTTGAAGGATTTCGAAGCAAGCTAGGAATAATTGACTTATACTCTTCAGCTTAAGGGGGAGTGTTAGAATATTATGGATTATTTAGATTAATCATTATCTTATTATTAAGTTTAATATTTATTATATCTTCGGATCAGATATGGATATATTATATCTTAATTATTTTGATTTGATTTATTTTGATTAATTAGATTAGATTAAATTATAAAGTTAACTCTAAGTTTACCTATGTAAAGGACCATATGTACTCTCTTCTATCCTCTAAATTCAATACTACTTGACCATTTAACTTATTTAACCATATGCACATGATTGGCAACCCATGATTAAACGATAAATGAATCAATTCCCTCTAAACTACAACGTGTGGATCACATGCATCTATATAAATCCATTCAACATTGACATATGTATTTCATTCATCTATACATATATGACCATCATAAAATATTGTGGAATGTTAATGCAATCACATACATAGATATATAGCAGCATTAAATGATATTAGTGCTCATAGCGTCCAAAATGATGTCTGAATTGCTTTCCCTTGAGGAAGTCCAACGTGATGAGGATTTTCGGAACCAATATATAGTGCTTCTACGCGATAAGACTTATCGGGAAATGTTTGTTTCAGTAAAAGGGAACAAGGAATACTTGCTAAGCTAGTTGTGCTTTATGGTTCACCTTCCCTAGATATATTTAAACTATAAATGTAGAATGGTTGAACAATGATGGGCCTGTTTGGGTTGGCGGTAGGAGTGGTGGCTTAAAAGCTATATAACTTTAAAAAAAGCTCGGTGGGAAAAAAGTCAGGTTATAGATAATGATTTGTGTTTGGATTGATAGTGGTAGAAGTGGCGGGGCCCACGTCAAAAAGCTGAGAGCATTATGGAAAAAGCTGGGTTCTGGAGCTTTTTCCTTAACGGGCTTTTTGAGCTTTTTTTATGTTAAGTCCAGTGAACTTAATGTACAACTCAAACACACCACGTTAAGCTTTTTCTCCAATACCCATTAACTCCACCGCTAACGCTCCTAACGCTCTCCTAACGTTGATTCCAAACAGGCACGATATGTATTGTATGGGTTTTATTTATCGTATGTTGGTTTTATGTTATTGATGTCATTAGGTGCCCTTATGTATGATAAAAATTAGTACCCTCTTTTATAACTTGTTCAATGTGTCACCATGTTTTAGTACAGTACGTTTTTTTTTAAAAAATATGATGCTCACATATGAATTTAATCATACTCATAGGTTACATAAGCAACGTCAAATTGGATCAATCAAAATGTGTCAGAGTAACAGGAAGAAGATAAAGAGTCTCAAGTATTATCTGTTGTAGACGAAGAGCAAACAAAGTATGAACAATTAAGTGTATTGTTGTGTCAATATACTTTTCCTTATGTGTACAAAGAACCGCGTAGAACTAGTGCACGCATAGGTCATTTACGGGTTCAAGAAATATTGGCAACTCACAGTTCACGATGTCATGAAACGTTTAGAGTGGAAAAATATGTCTTCTACAACTTATGCAACAAATTAGTCAAACATAGGTTACAGAATTCTAATAATGTAAGAGTTGAAGAAATGATAGCCATGTTTTTGTTCACTGTTGGACATGGAGTAGGCAATAGGGTTGTTCAAGAAATTTTTTCAACATTCAAGGGAAACCGTAAGTAAGCTGCTGCACATGATATTAGAAGCTTGCCTTAGTCTAGGGAAAATATCAAACCATGCAATCCTGAATTTTGTGGCTGCCACCTAAATATAAAAAGTGATTGCCAATATTACCCTTCTTTTAAGGATTCCATTAGAGCAATAGATGGAATGCATATAAAGTTTGTGTTCAGTGGTCGGACTAGAGATAAATATGTGAGGAGAAAGGGATATCCAACACAAAATGTCATGGTTATATGTGATTGGAATATATGCTTTACGTTCGTGATGGCGGGATGGGAAGGTACAGCGCATGATGCTCGTGTGTTTCAAGCTGCTATCTCAAATCCATCTATGAATTTCCCTCATCTACCTCAAGGTATATTTTTGTACATTTCAACTAAATAACTATGTCTGCATTTCACATTTGAATTTATCTCCCACCTTCAAAATGTTTTCACCATTTATTAGGCAAATATTATTTGGTCGATGCTAGATATCCAACACATGTTGGGATCCGTACATGCAGCGGAAGGATTCTCATCTATTAAAACTTACGGATCCCTTGAGAGGATCCATCAACAGCGTTTAAATCAAGGTTTGTTAGAAACAATACCTATGCGAAATTCGTGAGCGTCCTACGTTCGATTTGATCTGGTGGGCTACCTATTCGATCAACAGGAGAAGACTCTGCGAATTTCCTCCCTCTACCGGTATCCACACGAACAGCCTCCAACACCGACGGTAGTGTGCTAGCGCCTTCAATATTTTCGCGTCTCTCTCTTTTCTCTCTAGGGTTTCTCGTTGCTTTCTAATTCATTCGTCTTCTTAATACGACTATATCAATATCTATTATAGAGTTTCTAAAACCCTAATAATCCGTATTAAAATATTCAAAATTAATCCAATTAATCTTGAAATTCAAATTTGAATTAAAATAATATATTAATTAAATCTATCAAATAGATCTAATCTAATATATTTATTTTATCGAATTATAAGCCTACAAATTTAATTTATCTTTATAAATTAAATATGAGATATGATATCTTTTTATTTAATTAAATATGAGATACTATATCTTTATTCAAAAATTAAATACGAGATACAATATCTCAATTTATTATAGTTATTTAATTTATCTAATAAATTAAACATTATATATAATAATATTATTATCTATAAATAATATCATTATTAGTTTCGAATTTAATATATATATATATATATGTATATTCATCCTAGATTAAATACAATATTAATTAAATCTTAGACATATCTAAGATTCAATGAATCTGGACACTTTTGCTCGTGTTGGGCTATTCTTGTGTGCGACCCTGCAAGCCCAGATGAAATTGGTAGCGTGCCAATACAGTACCAGCCCACAAGTCGCAAGCGGCCTCTAGCAAGACATTGCGACTACCCAATTCATATGGGGATCGATGATACGATACAACTTATTGTACAACCATGTCACGTCCCTTTTGACACGTGATAATTTGGTCAAGGATAAGGCATGGATAATGTCAACTTCCTGTTCTTGACCATTACTTTCTCGATTCTTGAGTAGTCTAATAATTGAAATGGAAACTCATTTCCACCGTAGTATGGTCATACATTTCTCAGACTCACTCATCGAGGGCCCAAGATATCTCTCTACAAATGTGAGGGACAAATTCCATCTTGACCATTCACATTCCTCTACATGAAAACCACTGATCCCGATCCAAGCCTTTATCATCACTCGGTCAAAGGTGACTTTTGACTAGGTCAAAGAGCAGCGACTTATCATGTAGGAATCCATGATGATCTCAGGTCAAAGAGCGTTGTGACGCGGTTATACATGAGAAAAACTTATGACTTAATCCATGTAGCTTTCTCATAGTGGGTCGGTCTAGCACCTTGTACTCTTACAAGTGCCTATGACTTTGATTTGTATCTCCATACTCATCAAAGTCATATTGGTCTTATTTCATCTTCGCTCCCGCGTAGATGACCGACTAGGGACATTTAGGATAATCTATAAGATATATCCAAGGATTAGTTATCACTATAAACATGCAAATGAAATGATAACTAAAGGAGAATAGTTTAAATAACATAAACATTTAAAGTACAATGACTTGTCCCTAGGGCATAATTTCCAACATCTTGGTCCCTACAGAGGTTAACGTTATCACTTGGAAGAATTCAGCCGTCAATATAGATTTGGAAATCAAAAAGAGGCCTTCAGTTTTTATCATTCAAGTTGAGGTCCACTATAGAAAAGACTTTTGGAGTGTGGAAAAATAGGTTTGAAATCTTACAAATAATGCGCAAATATAGGTACCAAACACAAATCCACATGGTTTGTGCAACCATGTCTATATATAACACCCCCCAAATTTCTAACAATTATAATAACTTAAACTGCAATAATATTTAAGATTAATTACTGAAAGTCAAAATAAACTATTTTGGGAAGTGTTACCACCGCACTTGTACTGGGACAAGTGCAAGGCTAACTTATTACATTAACATAAATCCGAACTTAAATAAATGTGTTTTATTCATAACGAAGAAAATAAAAATAAAATAAAATAAAAACTAGCTAGAATCACTAAACGTTCTTCCTCACTTCTCACTGTTAGCCCCAACTCTTGACACCTGTTTTACTGAAATTCTGCTCCCCCGAAAGATCATTGCAGCCCATAAACACAAACAAAAATAAAAAAAAGCTAGTAATCCTAATAAAATACAATTTAAATGACTCAATATATTAATCAAAGCAAACATATATAATCATATGGTAATTGCATCAAATATTATTTACCATCTTTTTAAATTTATTTAGACCCGGGAAACCCTGTCAGTCTATTTAGTGGGAAGAGAACCATGGTAGACCCAGGAAACCCTGCCAGTCTACCCTGTGACCCGGGAAACCCTGTCAGTCACAAATTATCAAATTGGCCATAAAATACTTCTTCCTAGTGTGCACACATCTTCCCAAAGTTGCTACTAGTGTCCCGGGAAACCCTGCCAGACACCACTTTGGGAAGAACGGATATCATCGGTTCACATCAAATAATATATCGGGGGCATAAAGCCTAAGGGTTGTGTTCATCACTTTAGGAGGTACCATCCCAAAGCTATCATCCCATTGTTAAATTATTTTAGATACACTCATAATAAAATTTCTAAATTATTTCTATGCACTATAGTGCCCAAATTGAATTTATTAATATTTTATACTTATTTAATTATCTTTCATACACTTTTCTATTATTTAGTTAAATATAGTATAAAAGGATATTTTTACATAAAATCTATTCATATCTTATTTTATTGTGAGGAGATATTATATAATGAAAATAAATAAATACAAATAATATAGCATAGGCACAACTAGCATAATATAATATATCATACGATCCATATTATATCACAATTAATAATATCCAGAAAGCAATACGCACAAGACTAAAACCCAGAGCAACATACAAGCATCTTATGACTTTGCAAAAAAAAAAAAACTAGGGAAAATCACTGTAGAGGCCCTTTTAAGGCCAAGAAACCCAAAAAGGGCCCCAACAATCTGACATGGCCAAAACAGGCCCTAGGGCCCTGATTGGGATTGAAGTTATAAGAGAAATGACCAAAAAAACCAACCCACTCGAAGAAAAAAAGAAACGTGCGAATTCAAAATTTCTCCCATCTCAAAATCATCATCCCACCGCCTTCCTCTCTCGACTCTCATCTCCGCTCGTCTTCGCTGGACGACGTCGACCTTTCCGAAGCTCGTGTGTGTCGCCGTCGCCGTCGTCGTCGTCTTGTGTGTCGCGTCGCCGTCGTGGTTAGCTTTGTAGGTAACATTTTGGGGATTAGGGTTTTTCGTCTCTTTTTTCTTAAGAAAATTATAATCTTTGGTTTATTTTTTGATACATTTGCTACACATATGCTTTTTGTGCAAAATTTGTGTCTAAATCTTTGATACATTTGGGGATTAGGGTTCATTGATATTTGATACATTTGATTTTGGGGTCTCATTTGCTCTGTTGGATCGATTCTTTGATCTAAATCTAATACAAACTTTTGAAATATATGCCTCTCGAATTTGTTGGAATTTTCTCACCTTTCGCACTCTAATTCTTAAATGAGAAGCTTGCTATTTCGGTGCATATGTATGAATCATTGGGGAAGGTTGCATGGATATATATGCATGTATTTATGGTTTGTTTTGGTAAGAGTAGATCTTAGAACAACCGGGAATAATTCTTGTAAGGTGCTGCATGTGTTGTATGCGTTTTGATTTATGGGTTTTGAGTCAAATACTTACTGTCTATAAGTATTTGGCCGTGGTTCTTGGGAATTAAGGTTAGGGAAAATGAAGTCTTTGCATGCAATAGTCACTATGTTTATTAAGGTCAAGCAATGGAGTCTTTAATATATGGGGAATTAACCTATCAATCACATGTAAGTCCCTTCAAGTTAGGGAACCGAATTTGTAGAGAAATTTTTCTTGAAAACACAAACAAAAATTAGAATTTCATAGGAAAACTTGGATACATACTTGCTGATGCTGTAACCATTTGATTTCTGCTGTCATGTGCTAAATTATCACTATCACACACATAATCTTTTTTGGATATAAAGTGTTAATCTATTTGGGACCATTCTTTGTTAAATTGTGTGTCTTGACATTGATTGAGATTGAGTCATTGAGCTGTCAAAGTTTAGAGACTTATTTTTACCCTTAAAACCTTTCTTTGAGTTTTTATGTAGCAAAGATGCTCAACTTGGATACATACTTGTCTTTGTAACCATTTGATTTTCTTTGTCATGTGATGAATTATCTTGTCACACACATAATCTTTTTGGATATAAAGTTGTTAATCTATTTGGGACCATTCTTTGTTAAATTGTGTGTCTTTGACATTGATTGAGATTGAGTCATTAATTTGTCAAAGTTTAGAGACTTTTTTTTACCCTTAAAACCTTTCTTTGAGTTTTTATGTAGCAAAGATGCTAAACTTGACCGAAAAATTATACTTGATGTTGTAAATGAACTTAAGTTTATGTTGGAGTGAATTCTAAAAATTGGGTGCCTAGAGAGTATGATATTGTGATGTTGTTATCATTAAACCGGTGCCTCTGCAATTTCTACTCGAATTGCCCTCCATTTATAGCAAAGTTGAGCTTTGTCGGGAGCATTTGGTATGTAATATTGGTAATCTAAATTCGCTTGATGAAAATTGCGTAGCTGTGTACTCTTCCCTGGCAGTTCTATTGTATTATTATTTAGGATTGCTTTACTTCATTATGTTCTATGAAAAACCAGAATTTATATTGTTCAACATTCTTTTTTTTTTCTGCTCTATTTTTTTTGCCCGTATCTGTTAGTGTTGATTATTATGATGAATTGAGCTATGGGAATTATCTCCTTAGGTGTCTGATTGGTGCAAGAAAGAAGTAGCTTTGTGGCAAAAAATAAATAAATAAGAAGCTAAATTGCATGTTCTATGAAAAACCAAAATTTATGTATGTTCTTTTTGTGGGAAAACTATCTTTGAAATGGAATTAAACCGTATCTTTAAACTTTGTGAAATTTTGTTAATTATGATCAATGGTAATTTTAAATGAACTTCATTTACAATTGTTGTAGGTACACTAGCAACAAGGTTATAATATAAGAAGCAACATCATGTCTAAATCCTCACAAAGGGATCCAAGGTTCTCTGGATACAACCTATTCACAGAGGAATTCTACAAGCAAGATGAGGAACGCCAAAAGGGTAAGGGTAAGGGCAAGGCCAAGGCCAAGTTAAGAGGCGGATTGACTACAAAAATGACAGAAGCCTGGAAAAGGCTAACTTCTAATGAAAAAGCTGAATACACAAAGAGGGCTAAACAAATGAGAGCCCCGGTGAAACTGAAGAAGTATGTGGTGCCCTTCCAAACTAGATGTGCGCGAAGACATTCATCCAAGTTTGCAAAAACTTGAAGGGAAGAACCGAGGCGATGAGAAGGCTAAAGGAGATCGGGTTTGATAGGTTGGTTAGTATAAGTTTCGACAGATCAACCGTTCTTTATGTGCTCAATATATGACTGTTTTGATCCCCCAACAAAGGAAGTGTGCATTAGGGGGAGACCCAGTGATAGGGCGAACATGTCAATCAATTGATGGGTCTTCTTGTTGGGAGGAAGGCCATAAAAGTTAATATCAACGACCAACACAACACTTTCAACGACTATAGGAAAGTATACAAGGACGTTGCTTACAAAAAAATTGGAGAGATGTTGGGAGAAGAATTAGACCAAAATTTTGAGTTTTTATTCGTCTTATTCGCCTTGGGTACCCTATTGGCGCGGTGCAAAGTGCATCAATTCTTGTCGTGACCGTCTTTTGAAGGTGATGACGGTGACTAAGGATGCACTTGCGATTTCGATTGGTCCTCCTTCGTCCTTCAAGAACTCTGCAAAGAGATACATGAGTTCAAGAAGGATTCCCAAAAGTCCAACAGAAAAAAGAGCAAAACTGTAGGCGGATGCCTATACTTCCTCATGGTAAGTTGTCTTTACTTATGTTTGCATGTGATTCGACTCATTAATGGTCAACTCGTTGTTAATAATTATTTGATTTCGTTTTATGAGCAAATTGTTTTGTTTCCAAAATTTCCGATCGGTGACAAGTATAGGTGTCAACATGAGTCGGCCATGGCTTTTTGGACCGACCAAAAGGTGAAGAGCGAGTGTCGGTTGAGAAACGAAGCAAAAAAGGCCTCCTGGTACGCGTCAAGCCTCCTCGGCCACATCCTCAGCCACATCCATCAGTTAGTCCGTCAACATCGTTTGATCCTGATACGATGCTGACACACCCGGTAATGTGTGACAAATTAATCCAGGCGACTGTTTCAGTACAAATTGATGTTGTGGTATATGATGTAGTAACTGATATATGTTTTTTCAGGTAGTGCGCACGACATATGCACGGATGCTATCAAACTTGCAACAAGAAATGTTGGCGCTTCAACAGACGTTGTTTGAAGAAGGCCAGCATGAAGGTGATGCACCAAGCAAACAACCATCTACTTCCGGGGGAATCGACGATCATAATGGACAAGACACGAGAGGATGGAGATGACGTAGACGAGGAAGATGAACCTGAAAATATTATTGATGTCGATGATATCCCAAAACATGGAGAGGAGACACCGAATGTGGACGCCGGTCGTGCGGGGGAACTATTTGAACACGTTCTTTGTTCGAACATGTGAAGGAACATGTACAAGAAGAGGTGACCGGAAAAGGGGTTGAATTGAGGAGATCTCGGAGGGTCGTAAACCCTAGTAGCGTGTTAAAATCCCCGTGGATCGATCCACAACGGAAGTCCAAGGAAAGAGGACATTCGACGAGAAGGACACTCTTTTTGAGTTGTGCACAAAGACCGTCAGTGAAGCTGAGGCTGAGGAGTAAGTTTCATTTACTGTTTCCCATTGAATCACTTGTCTGTACACAAAATGCACATTCTGATTAAGATCCTCATATGCTGTAATTTAGGGAATTTGTGGACATGCATCGCTATTTTCTCACCAGGAGAGACCTACAATGTCTTGATGCACGATCTTGGTTAGGTGATCGGGTACGTGACGTCTAGTAATCAATAAATATCATCGTTATTTCTGACTGATTGCTGCAATGTGACTTTCCTTTCCATCCATATTTGCTTCAATATTTGAACTGAAAATTTATAGTCACAAACAATGTAGGTCTTTGACTTACGTTTGTTTTCATGGTATTGAAAAAGTTTCGATTCTGCAATGTGACTTTCCTTTCCATCCATATTTGTTTTTCCAAATGTAGGCGATGACTATGGTGGCAAGGACATTGGTTGCCGATCAATTAGACAATGATGGTGTAGTCCAAAGATACATTTTCTCAACTGAATTAATGGATAAAATGATTAGTCCTAGCCTAAAATGGACAGTCCAATCCATTCTTCCGCAAATTGATCCTCAACATTTAGGATACAACATTGGATTTGTCATTTCATTTTTTGCCCATGTCTTTATGTAACTCACTTGGTTTTGTTATGTCCTTGATACGGCAACAATGACTTTCTACTCCCTTGACTCCTTGGTTGACATAAATACATATTATCGGATGGAATATGAAAAGGAACATCCAAACATACACCAACCAAGAAAAAGCCAATAAAGAAACAAGCCCAAAAAGAAAAGGAAATGATGGCTAATAAAGTGGTAAGTTCACCTCATCTTCAATGTCTTTTTAGTTTGTAAACTTTTAAACATCTATAAATGTGTGAACTTCGTTTTCAGCACCATCGTTTGTTGGAAATACTCCGAACAATCAAGCCAGAGTTGTTAGAAGATGAGGACAAAATCAGCAAGGATGTTACATGGGCTAAAGTCCATGTCCAAAGGGACACGTATGTTTCTTAGATGGTTTATTTTTTTGTGGTGTCTGGTTAAGTTTGATATCTGAGTTTACTAGAACTCATCTGTTTATTTTATTTCAGGCACTCATGTGGGCTTCATGTCATATCCTGGCTACAACAATGGGATGGCTCAGAAGAATGGGGGGATGGGTATACAATGCCACACTTCACCGACGAAGATCTTCGTGAATTGAAGGTGGGCTTATTATGGTGGCTCGTCACCCATCCTCACAACAACCATCGGGAAAAAGTGTTGGGGCTAATGGAGGACTACCACAAGAAATTGAAGAGACATTAGGGAGCATAGTTGTTAGGACACATATGTATTTATGACTCATTTGTAAACATGTGGATGACATTAAACCTTGTTATTTTGTAAATTGTCTAATGATGCTAACTTGATAACCTTTATTCAATGACAACAAGAATGAGAAGCGCAAATTTTAGCTTGTTTTGATGTGGTCATGGAATGAGAACAAGAATATTTTGATTTTGTTTTGATGTGGTCATGGAACGAGATCCGCAAATTTTAGCAATGCTTGTTGATGTGGTCATTTACTACAATAACAGGGGTCATTTACCACAATAACAGGGGTCATTTACCACAATATTAGGGGTCATTTACCACAATATCAGGGGTCATTTACCACAATAACAGGGGTCATTTACCACAATAACATGGGTCATTTACCACAATAACAGGGGTCATTTACCACAATAACATGGGGCGATTACCACAATATCAGGGGTCATTTACCACAATAACAGGGGTAATTTACCACAATATCAGGGGTCATTTACCACGATAACATGGGTCATTTACCACAATATCGTGGGTCATTTACCCACGATAACGGGGTCATTTACTACGATAACATGGGTCATTTACCACGATAACGGGTCATTTACCACGATATCATGGGTCATTTACAATACAGGAGTCATTTACCACAATACAGGAGGAGATTACCCGCGATATCGGGGTCATTTACCACAATAACGGGTCATTTACCACAATAAACGGGTCATTTACCACGATAACATGGGTCATTTACCACGCGATAACATGGGGCGATTACCGCGATAAAGGGGCGATTACCACGATATCGTGGGTCATTTACCACAATAACAGGAGGAGATTACCACAATATCAGGGGTCATTTACCACAATAACAGGGGTCATTTACCACAATATCAGGGGCCATTTACCACAATAACATTGGTCATTTACTACAATAACAAGGGTCATTTACCACAATCGTGGGGTCATTTACCACGCGATATCAGTGGGTCATTTACCACAATATCGTGGGTCATTTACCACAATATCGTGGGGGGGTCATTTACCCACAATATCGGGGGTCATTTACCACAATAACAGGGGTCATTTACCACAATAACAGGAGGAGATTACTACAATATCAGGGGTCATTTACCACAATAACAGGGGTTATTTACCACAATATCAGGGGTCATTTACCACAATAACAGTGGTCATTTACTACAATAACAGGGGTCATTTACCACAATAACAGGGGTCATTTACCACAATATCAGGGGTCATTTACCACAATAACAGGGGTCATTTACCACAATATCAGGGGTCATTTACCACAATAACAGGGGTCATTTACCACAATAACATGGGTCATTTACCACAATATCATGGGTCATTTACCACAATAACATGGGTCATTTACCACAATAACAGCACTTAATTACAACAAAAACAACACATAATAACAGCAAAATCCAACCTTCATATATTTTTCTTTTGCATTTACATTTGGAACAAAATATGAATATGTGTACATAAATGACACTTGGATACAATTGTGACAACAATATCCAACCTTCATTTACAACACCAAATGCATCTACAAATTCATAAAGCAAAAATAATATGGTATGGATTAAACCCTAAAGCCATATACAACAAAAGAGTGTGAGACGCAATGCCCAAAAAGAAACATCCAAGGCACCATCGAGGATCAACTTGGATTTGGATTCTTGCAAGTCTTAAGGAGTGTCCTGGCTCATGGCATCTACCACAATAATAAACCTTCTTGTTTTGGAATTGAGATTCCCGTCTTTTTCTTTTGCGTCTACCAGGTGGTGTTGTCGTAATGGGGGGCTCCAAGAAAGTTTCTGTTAGCATTTGTGTCACCGTGGGCGCATCAACAAGTGGACAATCATGTGTTGCAACGGCCGCATGCTATGTGCATAAATTTTCTCTTGTCTGAAAGTGTAAAGCAATCATCTACAAATGTGTACACGTTACCATTAAGTAACTTAATTGCTGCACATGCATGCGGGCAAGGTAGTCCACTCATTTGCCATGCCAAACAAGAGCACTCTTTTGCAACCATATCAACAACAACATAACTTAAGGCATCACCGCGTCTAGTTTCAACCACACACCGGTTCTCCCCATAATGTTGAGCATGCATGTTTTTCGCAAAGTTCACATGTTGCAACAATTTTTTTCTATGTTAGGTCCTACACCATTTTTCCAATTCACTAGAGCCATCTTGCTTGCAAGCATCTTCGCAGACCAACTTCTCCCTATGCTCATGTATTAACATTGATACCGTGCAGTGTCGTCCTCTCTTTCACCATCCATGCATTGAATGATTCAAAGCAATGTTAGTGATTATGTTATCCCACCTTTTGAAAGGAAACTTGCTCATAGCCCATCGATCAACGTCCCCATGAGTCTCAACCCATTATGCCAGCCGTGGATTGAACAATTGTAATTTTCCCATCGCAACAGTGAATTCTTCAACCATCCTTGCATACGCAATTCCATCGAGAAGGTGCAATGCAATATCCTTGCTATTCGCAGAGGTACGTGGCATCCCTTTCATGACTTTGAGGAACTCTGCACTATAATTTTCCTTAACATGCCTGTAACAAAATGCATGTCTCTCGGTGTCAAATATATCTCTTACAGCCCCAATAATGGAATTATTTCGATCAGACACAATTGTTATCATCATTGATCTTGTAATCTGTTTTACATTGTTTAGAAACCAAGCCCAATCATCATAGGTCTCACCGCTAACAATGCCATATGCTAAGGGAAACAATTGGTTGTCTGCATCATACGCACAAGCTGACAACATTGTACCCCTATAAGGGCCACTCAGATGACATCCATCTATATAAAGGATTGGTCGACAAGCATCTACAAAACCATTAATGGAGCAACCATATGCAATAAATAGCCGCACAAATCTATTATCGGCTGAGCCTTCCCATTTTGCCACTGTGTCAGGATCACTCTCTATGAGTCTTCGACACATCCAAGGAATAACCTTGTACGAGTCCTCTCGCTTTCGTCCATGTAATAGCGCCACCGCTCTTTCTTTGGCCCTATATGCTTGTTTGTAGTTCAAGGCGTACCCCATACTCGTTGTACATGTCACTTCGAATTTCATTCATTTGTCTTGTCAATATTATTTCTCAACCCATCAATTACAAGCGATGATGTCAACCTACACTTGGGTGGATGAGATACAATCAGGCTATCCTGTGCATGGTGTGTGTGTGCTCCTCTGTATGTTTTGATGGTTAGGAACTCTGTATCTTGACGTTCTCCCGCTGAATATGCACCCATGTACCAAGGACAACCATCAACCTTGCACTTAACTATTATCTTCTTTGCCTTGTTCTTCACAAAGTTGTAGGAAAACTTGTGTGCAATCGTATTTGTACAATGTTTCGCGGAGGGTCACGGCATTCGGAAAAATTTGTCCTACTCCCATTATCATATCCTTCCATTTACAATGATTCATTTGAGGCCTGTTTAATGGCACACTTTGTGAACAACATGGCAATGATAGCAACTCTTGTGTTTGATTATGCATTTGAGGTGGAGACACAGACAACTCAAGTGCACCTCCAAAGACTTGATCCCTCCTGCGACAAACAACAATTATTAGTGCAAGTATGAGAACCAAGTAATGACAATTTACAAACTAACAAATTACAATTCTTAACACAACAAGACTTACACTTCTTGTTCTTCCATTTGAGTATTCATTTGTTGGTCTATTGCCATTATTCCCATTTTCTTCAATGTACACATGACAATATTGTTCATTATACCTTATTAAATGTTCTACCCCTTCATCATCTACAAGATCAACAAATGTAGATGTATCCGGACTAAGTTTGAACTTCAACGAAATTTCGTATTTTCTCGCCCCAATAAAAGACACTATGATTCTTTGCAACTCCTCATATGTTGTTCCTTCCTTGATGCCTCTTGTTCTCACCGTTCCACCAACATAATCACTTTCTTGTCCTCCCCATGTACAAAGAAACCCCCACATGGAAGAAACATAATATGTTCTTCTAAAGTACTAGCCATCTTTAATTATGATCGCAACATAAAGTTATTATTAACAACTCTAGTCACATTAACAACTTTAATGATTACATTAACAACAATGTCATTTCAAAGCGTTTTCACATTAAGTCATTCCCCCTAAAAAAACAGACCTCCCTCTGTTTCCATTCCCAAAAACAGAGCAACCTACAACGTTTTAACATCCACCTCGTATTAACAACTATATCAGTCATATTAACAACTATATCAGTCATATTTACAACTAAAACAGTATGTATTGACAACTATCCCATTTCAGCGTTTTTCAACCAAGTGTAGCTTCATCCCATGAACCCATTCCCACTTAAAAACACATCTTTCCCTCTGTTTTCATGCGAAAAAACAGAGCTACATTTTTTCCCCTACCAAAAAATGATTAAAGACCAACTAGAATGGTGATAATGATATCTTGAGCAAAATTTTAGTATTTCTTACCTATTTCCTATCGATTATAACATAAATTTGGCCAAGGTCCAAGCTTTCACCCACCCAACCTTCAACTGAAAAAAACGTCCAGCAACAGAAAATTTAAACCACCTGACTTCAGCCTATAACGAAGTGGATGATTGCTAATATAGACGTTCTCTCCCTCGCTAAGTTGAGCAATATATAGGTTCAGAAAAACCTAGTTTGTTCTCTCCTTGCGTTTGCTTGGAACGATGGTTCTCTTCCTCGTGGCGCCAATTCTGATTTCATCTGTGGAGTTGTTCTTTTTGTTTTTTTTAATCAGGGGTCTTTTGGTCATTTCTCTTATAACTTCAATCCCAATCAGGGCCCTAGGGCCTGTTTTGACCATGTCAGATTGTTGGGGCCCTTTTTGGGTTTCTTGGCCTTAAAAGGGCCTCTACAGTGATTTTCCCAAAAAACTAATACGCAAGATAAGAAGAAGAATTATATATATTCAATAACCTAAAAGGCTAAAACCTAAAACCCAGAGAACGCATCATCATATATTCATTTGCAAAAGACTTTAAAAAGGTTCATCGCGGTGAATTGGTCAAAAGGTCAAACCAAAAAGAAAATAAAAGGTGTGGGACCCGCAGCAACATGTAAAAAGAAACCCCTAAGTTATATCTATTAGAAGCAGCACGATGCACAGAAGCATATATACTCAGACCACACACACAGGAATGGCAAAACAGGACGCCGAGAAAAAAAATCAGCAAGAGATGCAAGGTTGTTCTAGGGATTAGGATCACCTGATCTCCGTTTTGCTAACCTCATAGAAAAATAATTTGATAAAAGTACGGAAAGAGGATGCAGTGGCGAAGAAGAAAAGTATTGAGTGTTCCCTAGGTTTAGGCGGCTAGACCTAAGTTTATAATTAAAATTTAGGGTTTAGCTATGGGCTGGGCTCTTTAACTATTGCCATTTAATAAATTATAAAATAATACCAACATTATTAAATTCTAAATTGCCAATTAATAAATTATAAAATAATACCAACATTATTAAATTCTAAATTGCCAATTAATAAATTATAAAATAATGCCAACATTATTAAATTCTAAATTGCCAATTAACAAATTATAAAATAATTCCAACATTATTAAATTATAAATTTTTATTATTACTATATTATTATTATTATTAATCTGGGGTATTACTTAATTTTATTAGGATAAATTATCAATCAGATGCTAATTTTATGGAAGCCGAAAATGAGAATATTAGTGTAGATGAAGAGCCCTTGACTAATTCTGCTGTGCAGTCTTCAACCCAAATGAATTAGATTCGTGACACAATTAGATATCAAAATTGCATGGACATGTGATTCAATTAGTTATGTAATATTATTTGATCAAATTATGTGTTTTAGCATTACTAAATTTTGTAAGTTAGCATTTTTTACATTTTTGGTAATTTTGATTTTAATTTTTCTCTTATAATTATCTCAAAAGTCACTTATGCTACTGTCATTCTAAATAAGTTTTAATTTCACAAAAGTTACTTATGCTACTATCAATTCAAACATAAATCATATTTCACAATCTGACTTTTTTTATAAGTTAGATTGCAAATAAGTTATTTTTTCCCACCGCTATCTCAAACACATACATGATTATGGTTTGGTCCGAAAAAGTGATTCTGATTTTTTTTCCACGTGTTTGGGTAATTTTCTCCAAAACCATGGTTTTGTCCAAAAAAAAAAAGTCTTTTGAAATGTTGTCCAAATACATATTTAGTATTTTTCTCTCACTCCCCCTAATCCAAACATATTAATGAAAAAGTTAAGGAAGATGTCCAAAACATGTTTAAGTTGGCGTTTGAAGAGCACTTCACACAAGACAAATCAAAACTCTTTTTATACTTGACTACATACTATAAATTATAAAAAATACTCTCTGATCCTAATTATATGACCTAGTTGATTTTTTTGGAGAGATCAATGAAGTTAATTAAATTAATTTAGAGTATTTTTATTTTTTTCTTCATACTAAATAATTTGACTAATAAACTAATATATAATCTAAGAAAAAATAATATATAAAATTATTAAGTAACTTATTTAACTTCCTTAATCTATCCAAAAAAAAATCAACCAGCTTTTATAATTCTAACCGTCCAATCATAGACTAATTCCAAAAGGGACACCCACTTACGTGTTTAGTTAGGTGAGATGCTTAAGTTGACCACATTTTCAGGCTGTTCTCCTAAGCGGTCGAGGTACGGCACCCGGAACATCATATCTATATTTCCATTACGCAACACCCGATGAATTCCTCCCTCGCTCCGTTGATCTTTTAAAATTTATCCACATCTTCTTTGGCTCGCTTCCCTGGAAACCAATGGATTTTAGTTTGATGCCATACTTCGATCGATTCAGAAGTTCCGCCAATTCATTCCTATCCCAGTACGAACCAATTGTTCTGCTTCTCTCTCCTCTGCTTGCCGTCCTTCTCGCCCACACAATTCGATCGTTTTCTCATGTCGTTCACGATAAAGGACTTAAACCCACTCTTCTTGGGCTACTCATCAACTCTATCAAGTAACTTCACCAATGAAATTTTCTCTAATTCAAATTTTAGCAATTGATTTTATCTTCTAATTAAGAGAATCATAATAAGAAGCCAAATCGATACATGCTGAGTCCATATCTATGATCTATTTGCACCAACAGATTGATACCTGGTGTGAAGAGTTACATCAATGGCGAAAAGCAGAAGGTAATGTGTTTCTTCACAAGATGTTTAGCTTTTGACGTTTTTTCCGCATCTATACTGTTTTCCCTCCCTAGGACATATCTAATTCTTACTTTTTTACATCGTTGTTAGTGTCATATAGAATGTGAGGAGAAGCCATTGGCTTTTTGCTACCTGATTACTTTTGACTCAGTTCTCACTATATGGGTTTTGAATTTGTGTAGTTACTTGTCCAAAGGGCGTATTCTAGCGAGCGTAGTCAATTTCTTGGATAAATAAGCAGTCGGTTTATTCCCTGCATCTGTCAGACAATACCACCCATTGACGCTATGATTAGGCAAAGAATAGCAAGCTTGCTTTTGTCTTGTGATTAGAGTCTACTCGACATCATTAAGCTTTTAATGTTGAATTACGCCCTACATTAATTTTGTTCGTTATTGGATTATATTCAATTAGCCACAATAAATTGGTTCCGTGAGTTACATTTATCAAAGTAACGATCCGTTCAATTTTTCTGTCCTTGATATCACAAAAATTATGGGATGAGAGAAATTGAATTTTGAAATTTCTCCTTCTAAAGAGTCAGTGCCCAATCTGCTTACTAGGTCAGGTGAGTCTGGTCTACTGTCAGTATCCAAAATAGCATCACTTTTGAACGGTGAAGTGATCTAGACATGGTATAATGGGCACCCTTGCTTACTGAACATACATGTCTAATCCTTGGTCACTAGCATTTCACATTTTTATGCTTAATGTTTATTTTGGTGCCTATGTGAACATCAGAACATCTTGATGCTGTGCAAACCTTTATTTAACCTTGTTCATTGAATTATCTGCTGAAACATTGTCTTGAATCTCTAGCATGGTATTATTCTTGAAAAAATTATTGTGCGCATTTGGTGCTCAAACACCCAATTGGTCAGGATATATTTCATACATGTCAGATTTTCTGTACAAAATAAATCATGGTTATTGGGTGTACATGCACATGGTGCACTGCATAATTTTTTCTCAGTCTTGCATCATAAATCATGGTCAGAGTACTTTTTACAAATGCACACTTTGCATTAACCTTTCTTTTTTCTCTAAGCCTAGGAAATTAAGTCATCTGTGGATTATCTGATCATTTGAAGAACAGGTTGTGGATAAGTTGCAGTCTGACAGTAAATCTAAAAGGGAAGGTTGGAGAACAGAGTTACTAAAGGCAGGACTAGGGACGGAAGCTCTTGAGAAAATGAGAGATGAGAAAAGAAATGATGTGATTTGGCAAGGAAAATGCTCTGGTACAGTGTATGTTTCTAATTTTGTTACATTTAATGTCAAGTTCTGCTTATTTAGATATTTTATATGTGGAATCTTTTCTCCTTATGTTGATTCAATTGTTCTTACTTCTTAAGGCCAACCGACTGACATTTGTTGTTTCATTGCTTTGTTTATTTCTTGCAGCTACATTGGAGGAAGTGAATTTGACGCACACTTTTCTTTGATAAATGAGGCATGCTCAATGTTAGTACATGGCCGAGTTGTCAGTTGATGTTTCTACCAGTGTGTTATTTTTGTATTTTTCATATGGATAGATTTATGCATGATTCAATGATAGTGTGACTGAGCAATTAACAGTGGAATTTGCTTATGGCATCCAATTTTGTGTCATATGTTTTTGAAGCTGGGGGTCCATCCTATCAATATGTGTTTTGCTTTTAGATCATTTAGTGTCTGATATGCCCTGCAAGGCCCAGGGAACTTCCTGATTTCTGAAACTTGAAAATTTTCTACTTTTAGAGTATGAAAGATTACGAGAAAGAAGAGAAATTTTACCTTTCATTTTCCTCTTCCCATCAGATTCATTCCAAGCAAAAAAAATTTACCATTCCTTTTGCTCTTCCCATTCCCTTAAAAACCTTTCCATTGTACTACATATAGCCTTATTTCGCTGACCATAACATAGCTATTAAAATCAGGTTCAGGACTATTTCTGTACATTTTTTAGACTCTTGGGATCGTTTAGAAATTTCATTTATGGTGTTGAGGCATGAAGATAACTGACAATGTAGGAAGTTTTACATGCAATTATGACAATGTTTAAAGTCATTCCATATTATGATGTTGCTACTTGCTATAGATCCTTTATTGTTAGAATATTGTTTCTATCACACTATGTTCTGTCATGTTTTATTCTGATTCACTTTCCAATCTGTATCATCTCACCTACTACTCCACTCACTCACCACTTTACTTTACACCCGTAATGTTCCACTTAGTGCTCTACTTTCAATCTGTATGATTCTCTCCTAAAGCCTATATATACATGGGCTGTGTATTCAATCATATATCAATAAACAGAATGTTTATGCCTCTCTAAATTACATCATGGTATCAAAGCTTGCGCCTTCTATTCGAAGGCAGAGAGGCAAAACCAAATTCCCTGATCAATGTTGGTAGTCACGGTGACCAAGCACTCCAACAGTCACAGTGATCGAGCACTCTGGAGGTCCCGAATCAAAAATCGAAGGACCCGAGATCGGAACTCCTCACTTCGCCACACTTAATGCTAGTCGACCTCCCTCTCGTCGACCGAAGCCACAACCATAGAAAAAGCGGCGAAATACGACGGACGAGAGAAAGAACAGTGAGGACCGACGATCCTCGATCCGAGAAGGGACGGCGCGTGTCATCACACCGCCACCACGAGCGAATCGCGACATGACGATCGGCGGAACCCGGAAAAACGGCGACCATCCGGTCGGCGCGTGAACTCCACGCGCGCCACCACACCGCGGCGCGTGAACCCCACGCGCCGCCGTGAATAGTGATCTCCGCGACCTCCGAAACATGAATCCCTCTCGAATTCCTCCTCTATTTGGATCAATCCTGGAAGACCAACCGGAACACCTCCTTAGCTTTTATGTCCGGAACCAATTCTCAAACCCAAAACTCTTCATCTTCTTCCTCTATGACCGTAACCCGGTACCAAAGCGGAACCTCGAGAGATGGCTTGAGTTTTCGATCATCAAGTTATGGCTATTACCCATAAGTTTAATGGTAGAAACTATCTCCAATGGTCACAAAGTGTCGAGGTACATCCGAGGTAAGAGAAAGGAGAAATATATTAATGGGGCAGCTCCTCAACCGGCCCCGTGATGACCCACTTTTCGATACATGGTTTGCTGAAAACAATCAAGTCATGACTTGGTTGTGCAACTCAATGACGTTAGAGATCGGTGAGGGATACCCGCTTGCTCATACGGCAAAGGAAATATGGGATCGCTCGGAGAACCTACTCCTCTCTTGAAAACACATTTGCCTTGATTCACTTGAAGAGACAACTCGGAATTTACAACAAGGTAATATGTCGAATCGAATACTATAATGCATTGCTGAAATTGTGGCAAAACAACGGGACCTATTTGAGGTTCACCCCACGGGAAAGTCTCAAAGATGCACAATTATACAAGAAGATTGTGGAAGAAGGAAGGATACATGATTTCCTCCTCGGGCTAAATGACACTTTTGAAGAGATAGGGGTAGAATCATGGGGTTGAAACCACTTCCCAACTCTTTGATGTTGTCAACTTCGTACAATTCGAAGAAAGTCGAAAACTCTTGAATCGAAGTAGCCCAAGTCAAACCGAAAACTCAGACTTTGCACGGTCCAAGGACCACATGGAGAACGGAAGACTAACAAATGGTGCAACTATTGTAAGAAGAAAGGCCATAATCGAGAAGAATCTTTGGAAACTCCATGGAAGACCTTCCAATGGCGAGATCAAACTTCCAAAGTCACGGGAACATAGCTGAATCAAAGGTGGAAAGCGACGATCGCCTAAGCCGGATAGAAGTACAGTTCGCAAGTTGATCGATAGGCGGAATCGGTCAAACTCCACTCCCGGTGTAAATGCGGTACAAACGGGGTAATTCTATTGTAGCCCTCAACACTATGATGACTAATGGAGATAATTGGATTGTTGACTCGGGAGCTACGAGACCATATGACCAGTAACAGAACCTTATTCCACATTAAGATTAAATTTGTCATGAACACCTTAAAGTCAAAGTAGCTAATGGTGTATTCACAAAGGTTGAGGGAATTGGCACGAGTTACATTATCGATCGTTAACAATACATAATGTTTCGTTTGTACACGAACTCACCTTTGTAACGATATCGGTGAGTAAGCGACCAAAGATAAAATATGTCGAGTCATTTTTGATGATGGTACGTGCGTGTTTCGGGATTTGAAATCGAGGAGGAGGATTGGAACTTCTAGAGAATGGGATGGACTATTCTACCTTGAAAGATTGAAATCAAAGAAAGAAGATGCATGGAAGTCAAAACGAGCCTTTGGTTAGCTCCAATTCTAAAAATAATGATGTATTTTTGTGGCATTGTCGGTCGGAGCCACCCTAGTTTTGATTATATGAAGCATGTGTTTTCCAGTTTGTTCAATAAAAATTCAACTCCTTTTCGTGTGAAACTTGCCGGTTTGCAAAACAAACACGATCCTCATATCCTAAACGAAATATACCCCCTCCTCACCATTTACACTAATTCATAGTGATATCTGGGGACCAGCCCGAATACCTACTCTCACCCATACCAGGTGGTTTGTTACTTTTATTGATGATCACACCAGAACCACATGGGTTTATTTATTAAAAGACAAATCTGAAGTAGCCAAAGTATTTCAAAACTTCTTTATCTTTGTGAGAACTCAATTCAACACTTCCATTAAGGTACTACGAAGTGATAATGCCAAGGAATACATGAGTACAACCTTTAAAGAATTTCTTGATCGAGCGGGATTCATCACCAAACTTCCCCGCCCTTACACACCTCAACAAAATGGAGTGGCCGAGCGAAAAAACCGTCACCTTTTGGAAGTAACTCGTGCCTTACTAATGGAGCGAAATGTCCCTACCATATTCAGGGTGATCGGTCCTCACGGCCCGCTTACCTCATTAACCGCATGCCTTCCAAAGTTCTCAATTACGAAACTCCAATTCAGAAGCTTCTTGGATTCTTTCCCAATTGCCCTCTAATAAATTCACTACCTCCAAAGGTATTTGGGTGTGTGGTCTTTGTTCATAAAAAGGATGGTAACAAATTTGGTGCCCGAGCTGACAAATGTATATTCCTTGGCTACTCCTCTACTCAAAAAGGCTACAAATGTTATTGTCCGTCTTCCAAGAAACTTATAGTGTCCCAAAATACTGTGTTCTCGGAAGACGACGCCTATTATCCCAAATTACCCATTCAGGGGGAGTATTCTGATATTGAATGGCTAATCCCCTCTACTACCGAAAACCCTGTTTTACCTAACACTTCATCAACAATACCACCCAACCTTATAGCCACTCTTGATTCACTTTCTCCCACAAATCAACTTGAAACCAATGAAGCGGAAACAAATGTTGAGAACAATTCGGGGATGGATCTTTGAACCACAAGAAGAGGCACAAGTTCAAAATGAACCGACACGGGTAGAACTGTCACTCCCATTCAAAGGAACGACCATGAATCCAATCCGAGATTAAATCGAGGAACACGGTTGGCCCATTGCGTTGAGAAAAGGGGTAAGGTCATGCACTCAACATCCAATTCAACGATTTGTTTCATATGGTAATTTGTCTACAAAAATGCAAAGCTTTGTTGTAAACAAGTGCACGAGATGAAAATTCCAAACACATTTCAACAAGCTATGGCGATTCAAATTGGAAACAAGCTGCAGAAGAAGAATTGAGGGCACTCAAGGAAAATAAAACATGGGAGATCACACCTCTTCCTAAAGGAAAGAAACCAGTAGGATGCAGATGGATTTTCACTCCAAAATTCAATCCAGATGGGAGTATCAACAAATACAAGGCGAGACTTGTTGCAAAAGGATATACCCGGACATATGGAATTGACTATCGGGAGACATTTGCTCCAAAATGAGTTAAGTTCAATACCATCCAAGTACTATTATCAATTAAAGCAAACTTGGATTGGCCATTACACCATTTGGATGTGAAAAATGCATTCCTAAATGGAAACCTGGAGGAAGAAGTCTACATGGAGATTCCGAGATGGAGTTTCGGCTCTTAACAACTCTGTGTGTAAACTCAACAAATCATTGTATGGTCTTAAGCAATCTCCCAGGGCATGGTTCAGTAGATTTACCAAAGCAGTAAAAGAGCTTGGGTACACTCAGGGACAAGCGGATGACACGTTATTCATCAAACGTGTTAATGGCAAAGTCACCATATTGATCGTATATGTTGATGACATAGTCATTACAGGAGACGACAAAGAATCCATTGCTTTGCTAAAGAAGAACTTGTCAGCAGAATTCCAAGTAAAAGACCTAGGACAAATGAGGTACTTCTTAGGCTTGGAAATAGCTAGAACCAAGAAGGGCATCAATGTATCCCAGCGAAAGTATACACCTTTGGATCTGTTACATGAAACGGGAATGTTGGGTTCCCAACGGAAGGAACACCAATGGAAGAGGATGCCATCTAGAGATTAAGCAAAAAGGAATCCCAGCTAACTCAGAAAGATACAGAAGAATTGTGGGAAAGTTGATATATCTAACCCACACACGTCCTGATATTAGTTATGCAGTTGGAATTGTAAGCCAGTTTATGCATCAACCACAGGAAGAACACATGAAGGCTGTATATAGAATTTTGAGTTATCTGAAGCTTAATCCTGGAAGAGGAATATTGTTTAAGAAAGGTACAACCAGAAACATTGAAATCTACACGGATCGAGACCATGCAAGGGATAGAGAGACTAGAAGGTCAATCTCGTGGTACCGCACATACGTATGGGGAAATCTGGTTACATGGAGAAGCAAAAACGGGATGTAGTGTCACCAAGTAGTGCGAAGCCGGGCGAGAGCCGTTAACAAAGGAGTATGTGAAGGATTGTGGATTATGAGATTATTGAAAGAGTTAGGAATTCAATTTGAAGGACCGATGCAACTCTGGTGTGACAACAAGGCCAGCATTGAAATGGTAAAGAACCCGGTATATCACGATTTAACAAAGCATGTTGAGATAGACAGACACTTTATTAAAGAAAAGATTGAAGCGAGGCATAATAACCCTCTCTCACATAAGATCTGAGACCAAATCGCGAGATATCTTGACTAAACCACTAGGCAGAACAAAATTTGAAGTCTTTCGAGCAAACCGGGAATGATTGACATCTACTCTCCAGCTTGAGGGGAGTGTTAGAATATTGTTTCTATCACACTATGTTCTGTCATGTTTTATTCTGATTCACTTTCCAATCTGTATCATCTCACCTACTACTCCACTCACTCACCACTTTACTTTACACCCGTAATGTTCCACTTAGTGCTCTACTTTCAATCTGTATGATTCTCTCCTAAAGCCTATATATACATGGGCTGTGTATTCAATCATATATCAATAAACAGAATGTTTATGCCTCTCTAAATTACATCATTTATGTTTAATGAAAATTTTATTTTGATGATATTTCAGGTTTGCACATACCAATCCCTTGCATTCAGATGTATTTCAAAGTGTTGTACGCTTTGAGGTGGAAGTGGTTGCAATGACAGCTGCACTTCTTGGAGGTAAAGAAAAGAGTTCAGGGGGACAAATTTGTGGAAATATGACATCGGGAGGGACTGAAAGTATATTATTAGCAGTCAAATCATCACGTGACTATATGAAGTCTAAAAAAGGAATTACAAGACCTGAAATGTATGTCACTTGTGAATCACTATAACATATTTGGTAGTTTGTCCATTATTCAAATTATCTGTTCGTGAAAAGTTTCTTTCTGTTGTAGGATAATACCTGAGTCTGCACACTCAGCATATGACAAGGCTGCTCAATATTTTAACATCAAACTATGGCGCATTGCTGTTAACAAAAGATTTCAAGCAGATCTGAAAGCAATTCGACATCATATTAACAAAAACACCATCTTGGTATTAAGTTACTCATCAACATACGGTCATTTTTCTGTTGATTTCACATGCATGTTTTGGAGTTATGGCCTTTTGCTTTAAATTTAAAATTTTATTCAAAGTGTCATTGGTTTTGTGCTAAGAAAGCTCCTGACAACTCAATTTTCTTGTGCTTAAGCTTAAAACTTTCTTTTACTTGATATTTCAGATTGTCGGTTCTGCCCCTGGATTTCCTCATGGAATAATTGACCCCATTAAAGTAGGTTTCTTTGTTTTTCTTTTAATACTGAAAACATATTTTAGTTCAAATTGCTTGATGAGATATAGTATAGTAAATGTGGCCCTTTCTTCTATAGGAACTTGGTGACCTGGCATCAAGCTTTGGAATTTGCTTTCATGTTGACCTCTGTCTTGGTGGCTTTGTTTTACCTTTTGCTCGCAAGCTTGGGTATTGTCAATAATCTAGCATAACTTTTGTGCATTAGTTATTCATCTAAATGTTATTGTCATCATGTTATATATACCTTTGCCTTCATTTCTTACATGGGCGAAATCATATTTGGTGCTATTTTTTCACATCCAAATTCTGACTTTTTAACTAGGTTTTTTATTATATATAAAACTGGAGCACTAATAAAGCCTTTGCATACAAAGGATTGAGTCAATATTTTTCTCCTTTGAATAAGTTCTTGACTTTTGTTTATTGGTTCTGCTGACTTATACACTTTAATAATTTAAATGTTTTAAGAGGAATTTTATAAATCTTAGTGACTTTGATGCAAACCAACTCTTTCTTTCTAACATTTTAGCATGAATAGTCATGAGTCATGACATCTGAAGCCTCCCTCCCCCATCCCCTTTTCTCTAAAAAGAGGCATTGCTTTACATGGCTATTTTTTTCCCTAGGTATTCCATTCCACCTTTTGACTTTTCTGTTAAAGGAGTCTCTTCAATATCAGTAGACGTGCATAAATATGGTTTAGCTCCTAAAGGAACAAGTATTGTACTATACAGGAACCATGACATCAGAAAGGTAACTAATTGGTTTGCTGAAGAATGTAAAGTCAATTTGGAGAATGAATATGTTGAAGCAATCCACTGAAAATGTGCAGTTTTCTTTTCTTTGGGTCAGTGAAAAGTCCCTGTTTGAAAATCTTATTGGGCATAAAGACTTGAATTCAAGTTTGGTACTTTATGTGTATGCAATCCCGCAAAGTACCAGTACTTTATGTGTGAAAAAACATACCAGTATTTCTGGCTGATAAATTTTTTCAAAAGGGACTTTTTACCAATTTTTCCTTTATTTCTTTCTTTTGGAAATTTTTTTTCTTTGAGCCTTTCTTTAACCTTGGACTGGTTTCACACTAAGCTGTAAAAAACGTAATTTAACTATTAAGAAGAATAATAAGATGTTACTAATGTTGTTTTGTTCCTTGTCAGAGAGTCAGTATATAGGCGTATACTCAACTCAGAAGAATGAGTGGTGATTACTTTATGTTATGTTACCCATTCTATAATAGCAAGTTGAATTACTGGATCCAACATGCAATTTCAGTAGTGTGATAGTAGTGCGTCTCTTCTGAAAGAAATCATGAAGAGATTTTGGAAAATCATTATTTTTTATGCTCTTTTGTTAGATAAAATGATGTAGATAGGAAATATAAGAGGAAGAGAAGAATTGGGATAATTCTCAGATTTTGTTTCTTAATATATGTCATAGTTTCACATGGCTATTGGCTAGAGTAATCCTTTCCTAGAAGGGCTGAATCCTGACACACCCATTTTTCTAGAAAGCTGGGTATATTGATTGACTTTTATCTAAAAGCAAATAACGTCCCTAGTAACCATGTGGAGCTCTAGCTAAGAGAATCCCTAAACAGATAATCTCTAACTGCCTAGCAAGAGAAAGCAATTCAATTGAAAATAATGTCTGTAGTAACAAATATTGCTATTATATCCACATCACTTTTATGTGCCATTCTTTCCCCGGTCCCTTTTTTCTATTTGGATTTACTTCTCCGCAATATGCTGTCATGGAAAATTGGTTGCTGACTTGTGTGAAGCTGATCATTGATATACTGCTTTGTGGGCTTCTGAACTCAACAGCATCAATTTGTTGCTGGTAAGTTTACAATGCTCATTATTCTATTGCATGTTGGTTTACAATGTATACAAATTTATGTAGTTACATCTTACATGCATGTTTATTAGTGTGTGTCCTCGTACAATAATATAATTTGCTCATTCTTGTTGTCAGTACTAGAGCCTAGTAAATTTCCAGTATTTAATTTATTACTACTGATCTTATCTTTTATTTGATATATCTGATTATGTGGGATTATTGCCTCTCATTTTATTGCTTTATCTTGCTTTTATCATCTTTAACTTATACCAACAATTTTATATGAGTAGCAAACTTGTTGCTTCCTTTTCCCTTTACATTCTGGCCACAAATTGTTCGAGAATGATAAGAAAAGTATTGCTTTCTGGGTTTTCTCATGCTATTAGAACATCATGCTCTAAGCTCCCTAGAAAAGTGGTGTCAATGTACTGTGTGACACGATAGGCGCCCTACATGGCGCACAAGGAACTTCACCTTTGTCCCATTTAAGGGGTGACAAAAATGTTGGCCAACTGGAGACCTGGCACACCTCTAATGCTGAATAGAAGAATACATATAGAGGACTAGGTTTGACCATAGTATCTTTCCTAGAATCATGGAACTAATCAACAGAGAATAACTGTAGGGTATTATTTTTTATAGGGTTAAGGGGCAAAAATGTCTCGGAAGTTTTCACCAATAGACATTGGGTGTCTAGAAGTTTTCGAGGGGGAAATTTTACTCTGCCAGTTTAAAAAACGGGGCAATATTGCATGCAACCTAACAGCCCCAAACTGTCAACTAACAGTTGACCAATTACACAAAGCTGTCTCTACCATGTAGGATCATAGACCACATGATACGCCACATCATCATAATCATCCTCATTGGAAGGAAAAAAAAGGCCTTCAAGCACAGTCTTGCCCTCCTTTAGCTCTGCAATACTCAGCTCCTCCTTCTCCATCATCAGAAAACACCTCAGCCTCGCCCATACTCTCAACTCCACTAACTTCGGGTTCAGACCAACCGTAAGCATAGAAGAGAAGGAAAAGAGCATGAGATCAGAGAAGGGAAGAAAGCTAGGAAATCAAGAGGGTTCACATTCAATGGCCATATCACCACCAACATTCTTACTAGAAAAAAAAAAGGGTCCCCCTCCATCATCATCATCGCCCATGAATTATCAACCAAATGAAACTCAACCAGAATACTAGGTTAACAATTAATTAATCCAAGGAAAAAACAATCTGATGGAAAAAAAACCTATTCATCTTCATCATTACCTCTTCACCATCATCATCACCATTCACCAGGCAAAACCAAAAGAAATGAATTAAAAAACAAAGATCAAAGCTGATATTCTCACAATCTCTTTGGCCCAGATGAAATGACAAAAACACAAAGAAATAGTGGAAGTTTGAATTTGTCGCCCCCAATTTTTGGTTAACTAAAGAGGAAGAAGAGACAAAAAAATGCACCATATGCTATCATCAGAAAAATATCACCTTCAGGTCCTCAAATCTAACTCTAGAAATGTGCGGTGGCGGTCTGGCGGAGGCAACTCTCTGTACCGATTCTCATGGACGGCAAAATAGGAAACTTGAAGAAGAAGAAGGTGAATAGTTCGGCTTCCTCTCTTTCCGTCCAAGCTCGTTGCACTTGAAGAGGAAGACCAGCACCGTCAACGGCGTCTCTTCCCTTGACGGCACAGCCTCTCAATCGCACTTCAAACCCTCCGCTTTTGCTAGGTGAAAGATTTAAATCTGCTGTTCGATTCAGATCTGGAGGATTAGTATTTTTTGTTTCTTGGGTAAGGGTGATGAAGGCCAAGAGAGATTGTGTTAATGATTGAAGGGGCATAGGGATTTAGGCCGATGGTTGAGCATATTGAGTAACTGGAATCCCGGTGGAAGAGGAAGCCGAAAGGAGGGAGCGAGGGAGGAAAACGACAACGGGTTTGGAAGAGAGGGGAAGAGGAAAGGAAGGGTTAGCTGGAGATGGTCTGATGAGGTGGCATATATGGACTGCCGTGTGGGTAAATTAGTCAACTTTAACGGTCAAAATTAACATTTTAAACAGTGAGGGCAAAATTGCACTATTCTTAAACTTCCGAGGTGAAATTACCCCCTCGAAAACTTTTAGAAGCCTAGTGCCCTTTGATAAAAACTTCTAGGGCATTTTTGCCCTTTAACCCTTTTTTATATTATCCGTTGAATAAATTAATGATAGAATAAAAATATATAAAATGGGATTATGAGCTTTAAAGTGGATCGGCCAAGATATCCAAAATATATATAGAGAGAGATCTGATATAATATTCGCCAACAAATATATTCTTCTCTTTGAAAAGAATTCTATGGTGCGTTTATAAGAGTTGAAGGTCTCTATAGGGGAATTTACAATTGTATCCGTAAGGCTTAGGGAAAAGTACAATAGTGTTCCTAGAAGCTAAAATATTCATAACAGTCAATAAATTGGAAAAAAGGAACATTTTTAATAGAAGCTAGTACTGGAAAGAGATTGCACTGTGAGGAACAAAGTATTTTTTTCAGCTCTGTCCCAATTTAAGTAGAGCTAATAATACTCAAGTAAATTCTTATGGTAATTGGGATTTCAAATTATGTTTCTGTATTGGTGATGCCGATGTACCTTTCTGGCTTTTGCCTTGTCATGCATGCATGTTGCAATTTTCGTTTTTGCTTGCTGATTAATGTTGATTTTGCAGTTACTGAGTGGTCTGGTGGGTTGTACGTTTCTCCAACCATGGCTGGAAGCAGGCCTGGAGGTCTTATTGCTGGGGCTTGGGCAGCAATGATGTCCTTAGGGGAAGAAGGTGACAAGAATCTCCTTGCTTCTTTTACATGTGACATATAATGCATGGTTGATGGTATATTGGGCTATTTCATTATACAGGTTACCTGGAGAATACAAAAGCAATTATGGATGTTTCAAAAAAAATACAGGAAGGGTATACCTACTGTCTGTCTCCCTCTCTGGTTATGTTTTGGCTTTCATGAAGTTTGATTGCAGTCTTTCTGGTGTGTGAAGCATAGGAGAGATTCCAGAATTATTTATTGTTGGAAGACCAGACATGACAATTGTGGCCTTTGGATCTGATGCTCTGGACATATTTGAGGTCAATGATATCATGTCATCCAGAGGGTGGCATTTGAATGCATTGCAGAGGCCAAACAGGTAGTGTTTGATCCATGCAACATGCTGTGATCTGGAATATATATTTTGGAAATTTGTTGATCTTCTAGTTGAAGTATTACTTGTTGGGTTGTGGCTCTTTCTTAAAAGAAACTAAAATTGCTTTCTTTTTCTTTGTGCTTGAATCAGCATTCATATCTGTGTGACACTGCAGCATTTGGCGTTTGTTGAAGACTTCCTCAGGGATTTAAAGGAATCTGTGATAACCGTAAGTTTTTTACTTGATGTGATTTTTTAGGTTTGCTTAATTATTTCGTGGGAGCAAGGATGTTGGGATGCATGTCCCATGTCGCGGTGGATAATTTTTCTTTGATAGATGCATGTCCCATGTCGCGGTGGATAATTTTTTCTTTGATGGAAAGGTCAAATGTATTACTCAAATTAGTACTCCTTCCGCTCCTAATTATAAGAGCTAGTTGACTTTTTTGAAGAGATTAAGAAAGCTAATTAAATTACTTTAAAGTATTTTTATTTTTATTTTTTTCTTCAAACTTATTAGTTTGACTAATTAACTAATATATAATCTAAGAATATTTAACATATAAAATGATTAAGTATCTTATTTAGCTTCCTTAATCTCTTTAAAGAAAGTCAACTAGCTCTTATAATTAGGACCGGAGGGAGTACAAGGTTAACAGCACGAGTCAGTACCAACCATACAAACACAATAGAAATAACAGATACAAACACAACCCACATACAATACAGGATATGAACGGTGCAACTGAATTGTCGAATTGCAACTACGAAACTATTCTCCATAAATTGCACATGCCCTTCCGTTGCCGAAGTGGTCTTGAACTTGGAACTGTAGCCATGATAACCAATAGTCCAAGAGTTGTGGGGGATAGTTGATGAATCATTGTGTGATTTGACGGTCCTACTTCAAACAAAATAATAATCGGGCTAAAATGCTCTCAGTCATTAAATTTAGTCTCAAATGCTTAGGTTCCCTTTTTTTGTTTAATGTAAAAACCGGAGCCTAAGCATTTGTATATCATTATACATAATTTTATATTCTTTTTAATTTTGTATATAAAATGAACTGTAATATAATTTCGGGTAAAAAAATATAATATAATAATAATAATTTAATTCATGTTTTAAATCAGTAGTGGAGCAATTAGTTCAATTATTACTTTGTTGCCCGCTGTACTTGTGTTTAAATTATATGATGCTACTTTCTTGATTTATCTTTTGCCGTTTGCCTATTAATTTAATGTTTGGCTAAATATAGGTTAAAGAAAATCCTGGTCCAGTAAGTGGGGGGTTAGCACCTATATATGGTGCCGCAGGCAGGATGCCTGATAGAGGTATGGTACAGGAATTGCTGGTCGATTTCATGGATGGTACCTGCTAGCTCGCAAATGTGCCTAAAATTTAGATATGGGTGTCTGTTTCCATTTCCTAATTGTACCAGAATTTTCTGGCACCTGCAGGGCACGATACTACCTGTTAAATCTTTTGATTGATAAATTACAGTATTTATATGTTGATATAAATTTTGTTATCCATATACACATTTTCCCCTATGTATGATATGGGAAGTATGGAACTTAAGCTGTACTATTCATGATTTGAATAGTGTAAATTATTTTAAATTTTAAGGTAAAAGAGCAATTTTACACATGTCTTTTATAAAGGCCCAAAGATCACGACCTTTTTAAGAAAGAAAATACACACGACGTTATGTTTTGGGAGGACAAACATGTGGCAGTAGTTAGTTGACCAAGCGGTCAACGTTAACTTGGATGGAAGTGAGCGAACACGGTGAAATTACAATTTTACCCTTAGTTTTAGGTGAAATTTTTTTGCCCTTAGTTTTAAATATTTTTTTAAAAAAAAAAACTAAAATACCCCCGGTGGGCCCCACCACCTAAGAATCGCGATTACTACCCATCGCTGCCGCGACCACCGCGTACGGGGGTATTTTAGTTTTTTTTTTTAATATTTAAAACTAAGGGTAATTTCACCTAAAACTAAGGGCAAAAGTGTAATTTCACTGCAAGCATCGTTCACTTCCATCCATTAACGTTGACCGTTTGGTCAACTAACGGCCGTGGCGCGGCGTCCAAAACGTAACGTCGTGTGTATTTTTTTCCGTAAAAAAGGTCGTGGTGTGCGGGCGCTTCAAAAAAAGAAAGCTTCGTGTGTGCAGTAAAATTGCTCATTCACCCTAAATTTTATATCGTAAATTGATACTTGGGATATATCCATATTCATATTAATATCATCAATGAATTGATAAAAACGGAGTATAAAACTTGCATGGTTTATAAGTTTTAAACAGTGCAATTCAATCTTTTAAATTTCATATAATACAAAAATTTCTGATAAAAATGTAAAAAGATTAAAATGAGAATCATTATTAAAAATTGATTTGTTTCTGGTTCTTACTCATTTCAGACACATTTATGAATTAATAATAATTGATATAAAATTAGTAATAAGTAGTATTAATTATAAGTCATGAACAATTTATTCAATTTTATAATTTTGTGCATCAAAGCTATTTGGAGATGGAGGGGAGTTGAGTGAATCAAAGTTTTCATGTGGCTGGCCTTTAATAATAGGCTCTCAACTAATGCTTGGAGAAGCAAGTGGTCTTCCACCTCTCCTACTTGCACGTGTTGTAATGATAGGGAGGAAAATGTCATCCATATCCTACTGTTCTTATGCAAAAAAAAACTTATGGCAGAAATTGATTCATCACAGGTACATATCTCAATTCTTCTCTACATTGGTTTGCATTAAACCTTAAAATGAACTTGGAAAATAATAATGATGGTAATTGGGACCAGGGACGGAGGCACATTAGTGCAGCTGTGGCCAAGTGCAAACATAAAAAAGTTAAAAACTATATATATTGTATAGGACTCTTTTTGCAACTTATCTTGTTATAGTAGGTGGTTACAACTTTTGAAATCCAACAAAAGGTCCTGGGTTCGAACTTCAGATGCCTCTCTTATTTATTTTTTTCAATCTCTCAATCTCACCCACTCCAAATCCCTCCGTCCGATACTCCCACTCCCAACCCAAATCCCTCCGTCATACCTCCGTCATCCCTCCGTGCTCCGTCCGACTCCCAACCCACTCCAAATCCCTCCGTCCGACACTCCCAACCCCAACCCAAATCGGTCATCCTCTCCTCCAAATTTCTCCGTCATCCTCCTCCGTCCGACTCCCAACCCAAATTGGTCATCCTCCGGACCATATCCCTCCGTCATACTCCTCCAAATCCCTCCGTCCCAAATCAATCCATCCTCCAAATCTCTCAAGTCTCACCCACCCCAAATCGATCCCTCTTCCAAATCGATCCATCCCAAGTCGATTCATCTCTCACCCACAGCTCGCAAATTTGTACCAGAGGAAGCTCTGGCACCAGCTCACTCAGGCTTCGTCACAATTCCAGGCTGTGTAGTGCAATTTCCTCTTGCGAATCTGAATCTGCTGGTATTTCTAATGCAATTTCCTTGTTGTTGTTTGAAGCCTTATAATCTGTTGTTGAAATCTGGATTTGAGATGGTCTCGTGATTCAATCCGTGGTTTTTTATATTTTTTTCCGAGCAATTTTCGATTTTTCGAAATGCACAAGTTGATTGACTAATTGTTCTTGATGAGGTTCATATGATGCCCATGAAGAAATTGATCTATGTTGTTGTGATGATTATGCAATTTGGATGTTTTTCTTATGTATCCGAACCCATTAGCTGTTTTCTGATTTAATTGTATAATTTCGCACTCCTCCGGTTATAAATGTAGTACAAAGTAGGTTCTAAAGTGCATTACAAACTGGTCCTATATTTAGAATCATAGTTAGTATGAGATAAAACAATTACATTAAGAGCTTGGAAATTTTGTTTGTTGGGTCAAAGCTTGAATTGTTTGATCCTCAATAGCATATATGTGGATAGACCTTGGGTGTGAATTTATATTTAGAGCTTGGACTCCTAAAACCTAGGGCATAGGAGTAGTACCTATAGAAGGACCTAAAGCCTGTTTGCAAATTTGAATTTCTTCCTTAAAAGTGAGAAGGACCTATTGATCTAATGAATTGATTAGAGTAGTAAGTTGGGTTTGTAGAAAATGTGCCTTGCAACATGTTCCCTAATATTTTCAAACTTTTTTCCTTCCCGAAAATGTCAACGATACAATCTTATTTCAAACGTTTAAAATTTTCCTTTAAAAAAAAATTTCGGGGGTGCTGCCCCCGAACCCCTACACTAATTGTGCACCCATTAACTCCAAATCTTTGCTCCGTCCCTGATTGGGACCTTGTAGCGGGATCACAATATGGAAGTTATGGCTATGGAGGAATGATGTGGCTTTCAATCCTGATGCCTTCAAACCGCTGGATCCTAGTTCAATCATCATGCAGATATGGAAGGGATATGTTCAGTTACATGATAATGGCAGAAGTCAAAGTATTTCTCCCAAATTGAAATTAGTTTGGCACACTCCACAAGAAGGATGGGTCAAATTAAATGTTGATGGAGCAGTAACTTCAACAAATAGTTTGGGAGCATGCGGTGGAGTAATTAAATACCATAAAGGAAGATGGTTAGTGGGCTTTACTCACTTAATTGGGACTTGTAATGCCTTGGAAGCGGAGGAATGGAGTGTCTATAAAGGGCTTATTTTTGCATGGGATTGGGGCTTCAAACAAATCACCCTTTAATTTGACGTGAAAAACCTTATTAATTTGCTGAATGGTACTGAAGCATGTCCAAGGCATAGTTTGATGGCTGTGCAGATTCAACAGCTTATTGAGAGAGCATGGAATGTCAAGTGCTTGCATATGTCAAGAGATCAAAACCAACTTGCGGACTCCTTAGCTAAGATGGGACTCTCAATGTCCTCTCTTCTCGATTCATGCCCATCTCACTTGCGAGCTGTGGTATATACTGAACGTATGGGATCTAATCCCCCTAGTTTAGCTTCAGTTAGTTAATTGAGCTCTAGCTCTCTCTCGTACCAAAAAAAGAAGAAGAAGAAATACCGAATATTAGGAAGAGGATTGAAGAAAAAGAAGATAGGGGCAGCAGCAGAAGAAAGAATCAAAGATGTAAAAAGAAATACAAAATGAAAAATGGAGAAAATGATCAAAGGAAAAAAAGAATGAAGAAACAAAAGAAAGAAGAAAAAGATCGTAGAAGTTGCAGATAAAAAATAGACTCCAAGTCTTGTTCAACAGCTTCCCCACAATCACAAATCACCTCTGACGCACACTCTCCTCAATCTGTCTGTCTGTGAGTGTTTGGGGGTGAGTGGGGCGGGGGCTAGAATTGCAAAGCATGAAGGAACCTTTCATATTGCTTTAGACTCCAAGTCTTGTACAATAGCTTGCCCGCAATCACAAATCACCCCTAATGCACTCTCCTCAATTTGTCTGTGAGTGTTTGGGGGTGAGTGGGGCGAGGGCTAGAATTGCAAAGCACAGAGAAAAAACCTTTCATATTGCTTTTGCATTTTGCTTGCTTCTCACACGCGTTTGAGGGCAAGACTGCGTCTGCATTTACGTTAAGTTTAGTGGTACCATTGCATCACTTAAAAATTTAAGATACATCAATTTTCCAGTCCACATTTGGTGCTTATACTTAGGTGTTTATTTATGTGCTTATACCTCTAATTAGAGGTATAAGCAATTTTTTTTATATATTGTATTTATTTAGATTTAAAATATATCTTTCTTGTATGACTAAAGTATCTCAAATTAATTAATTTTCATTATCTTTGGTGTTCTGAGACAAATACAGAACTGGGAATTAATTAATTTGAAATACTGGGTGCAAAAAACATCTCAAAAAGTTACAGCATATGATTTAAATCTAAATAAATACAATATATAAAAAAAAAAAAAAAATTGCTTATACCTCTAATTAGAGGTATAAGAACATAAATAAGCACCTAAGTATAAGCACCAAATGTGGACTCTCAATTTTCCTGCAAGAATAATTTAAGAACAATAAAAACATTAACAGCGACCTAAAATTTTATCTGCAGTCCTAGAGAAAACGGTGACCTATAGCTGCAGCAGAAATACGGATAAACTGAACACCCCTTACGAGTGTATCTTGCTTTATAGCTTCCGTTGACATCTCCATCTAATCAGAAGTGACAAAATATTATAATACTCCCTCCGATCCTAAATATAGGACAAATTTTGTAGTACAAATTATACTACAAACTTATCTTATATTTATGACCGAATGTAGTTGTTTATAACAAACAAACTACCCAATACCAGTCTACTTTGGATAACATTCGAGCGACAGTCTCAAAGTTACAGACTTGCAGTTCGTTTTACTTTCTGTTTGGCTCTAGAGTGGAGAGTGGAGGAATTACCTTGTTTAGATTGATAAGAAAGGAGGAGAGGAGAGGGATTTAAATGTTACTTTACCTCATAATATGCATGCCCACAAGGAAAGTCCAACCAACATTTACTTGCAACGACTATGACAATTTGACAACTCGTGTACAAACATCCTTATAATGGTAGGGCCCACATAATATCCAAGGCCATTCAGAATGGAAAATTTCCTAAACTCTGATTCTACTAGAATAAAGATGGCCGCATAAAATTTCAAGTTTAGCATATAGAAACAAACTAATCAGAAGCTGAGTGCGACTAATGGAATGTAAAACATTGTCAAGCTATTGGAAGCAAGCCAGAGTCAATGATAACCACCTTCTTCCTCGGACGATCACCTCGATCTGTCTCCTGTGTTTCAATTAACCTAACAATGTCCAAGCCTTCCAAAACTTGGCCAAATACTACATGCCTCTGATCCAGCCAGGGTGTCTGTAAAACATGTAAACTAAGTCAAGAGAAGGGATCATAAGCAATGTCCTATTAATTTACAGCACGTTTAAGTTGTAATTTGAGCAATTAAATTTCACTAATGGGTGGTATGATCACAATCATCAAATTCAGAAGCCGGTGTCCCAAATTTTAATCCTCATGTAAACTTCATGGTCGTTCATAATGGAACAAAGAAATGCACAAAATAAAATGCAAAAGTTGGACGAAATTGCAGAACAGGCTCACCAGTCACACGATTATTAAAAGCATGTTGTTTCAAAAGTAGAGGGTGACAACATGGCTCCATATCAATTGAAATCTCCCAAATTTCAAACATGAACAGAATCCAGGCACTGATTCCTTTTGTTTTCTTGAGGTGTAGGAAGGTGTTTATAAAAATTCTGCTTACTTTTTTAACCATGATAAGCATGGTGAATAAAAAATTACCCATCTGACAATAAAAATATTGAAGAGCGGCACAAGATACCTTGACAGTGCATATAAAAAATTGGCTCCCATTGGTGTTGGGGCCTGCATTTGCCATGCTAACAACTCCTGGTCCTACATGAGACACTGCAGATATTCTAAATATCAGTATTATAATTACAAAAAAGTTTTCAATAGAATCACATGATGAAAATAAAATAATCATTAGTCGCAATGGCATAATATCATGTTATAAACTTCAGGAGGAAATTGAACTAAGAATGGGGGATAGGATTGTTTAATGAACGAGATCAATAGGTATTATTACATGAAAATATTTGGTATATGAAACTATTTTGGAGAATATTTCAACACAAACAAGAAGGGTTCTAGGAAGACAAATAAATCAAACCCAAACGAACAAAATGTTGAATTGAATCGTAAAGGGTAAAGAGAGGAGAGATAAAAAGTCATATTCAATAAATTGTGCAAATAAGATCGACTCCAACCTGCACTTACACATCCAACCTGCACCTACACTACAACTGCATCACTACTCTTTTGCTTTCTTTTTCGATGCACTACAAGTAATTTTCTTCTTTTATAAATCATATCACAAGTTCGTAACACTAACTAATTATACATTATTTTTTTGGAATTACTTGACAAAAATTTCTCTAACATAAACTAATACTAATACAACTGCATCACTACTCCTTCTCTTTACTTTCAATGTACTACACGTAATTTTCTTCTTTCATATCACAAGTTCATAATACTTGGCTAATTATAAATTATTTTTCTGAACTACTCAACAAAAATTTCTCCAAGATAAACTGATACATGATCACATTATATGCCCACTTCATTTTCAAGGCAGCTAAGCCAGTTCTTATGATGCAGCGTCATTATACTTAACAAGTGAGAGCTACGAAAGACAAACTTGGTTAAACTCACACTTGAAATTCTCATCTTTAAAAGTGCGGCCATAAATGCTTTTACCTCCAGTTCCCTGCAATAGTTTCCAGAACTCAAGGATCAGAGTAATGTACCAGCAAGTTCAAGATATTAAAAAATAGAATCTTTAAATAATATCACTACATTAGGTTTGAACTCAGAACAACAAAATGCACAATGCAACATGGACATCTCTAGTCAAGTGTCAAACTTTCTAGAAAACTGATAGAACAAGAATGAGATGAAAGTGAAGCTAAATGAGCCAACTCAGAATTATGCCTGGGTTGCTTCACTATTAGTACTCCTTTAGACCTTACTATAAAACATATTTACTTAATTTGATTAGATTAAGGAAGTTGGTTAAGATATCTAATATGATATATATTTTCTAAAACATGTCAGTCACTCCAGACCCACTATAAGACATATTTACTTAATTTGATTAAATTAAGGAAGTTGGTTAAAATAGTTAATATGACATGTATTTTCTAAAACATTCCAGTCACTTCATACCCTACTATAAGACATATTTACTTCATTTAATTAGATTAAGGAAGTTGGTTAAGATAGTTAATATGACGTGTATTTTCTAAAACATTCCAGTCACCTTCTTTAATTCCCTCATTCCTTCCCCTTCTTGATTGTTGTTAAGGGAGCATCAATTGAGGTAAACTAGGAAAAGACTAACAAATATGAAAATTTGTCTTATATTTAGGACCAAGATCAACTCCCTAAATATGTCTTATATTAGGAACTGGAGGAGTATTACTTTGATCATAGTTACAATTTCATAGGGTTCAAAAGCGACAAAGGTGGGCTCAAGGAGGTGATGTAAAACAGGTTGAAAACTCACACACATTCTAAGATAGATGCAAACTACAGATATTTTAAGGAGAAAAGTGTAGAAGCAGGGGAGGGAGAATGAGAACTGATCAGAAAAAGAGAGAAAAGAGCGGGAAGATGTTGCAGAAAACAGAGAAGAATTGGAAAGGGAATGAGAGAATTGAGGGGGAGTGAGAGAGACGGTGGGAGAGAAGAGAGCTCGCATCGCAGCCATAATTTCATTCATTCAAGTCCAAAAATACATGTGTTGCTTAGTGTATAGAAGCCACTTGCAAGTTTCCTTCCTAAGAAGGAAATCAAAACAATAATAAAATAAGGTTTCTTAATAACGAGGAAACCTATAAAATAACAAAATATCTTCCACTTGCATAAAAGAAACATAAAATAAATCAAAGCTTCCTTCTATAGTAAGGTTGGCCAAAATATTTTAATCTCCATATTCCATCATTTCTCCCCTACTTGATGAACTCAGCTCCTGACATGCTAAAATGGAAGCGCAAATTTGGGGAGAGAAGAATTCAGTATAGCACTTCAATCAAGAAATCCTTTCTAACGAACAAAGTAGTGAAAAATGAGACATTGAGAAGAGTGAGCAATCTGTTGGTGCTGGCCTGGAAAACCTTTCCAATGAACAAGGTAATTGTAGAGGTTATCATTAAGTAGGAAAACAATATGCTCTTCCTCAGCAACTTCAGAATGATATGTAGCATGAATTTGATGCTTTGAAGAACAAGAGAGTAATGTGAAGTAGAATTTTTCTGAATTTGAACACCTTCATATTTCATAGAGATTTCCTTTGCTTTAGCCTCTTTCTCTTGCTTCTTAATCATTTCATTGTCAACTTCATATATAACATTTGGAAAGCCTTTCCAACAGAGAAAATACTCATGGAGAGACCTGCTCTTCAATGGTCACAATGTAAGTGGTGACACTTTCACTAGTGTAGCAGGAAAAACCTGATCATTGCTCGAAGAATCTTTCTTGTGATTGACACGATAACCAGAGTCCTAATTTGACTTAACTAGCAAAGTTTCTGTGGGAATCTTTGTTGTCTCACCTGATGCCTTTTCATCTATTGGATTTGAACCATGCTCTGTTATCATGGCCTCGCCGCTAGTCTTCACGGGCTGCTGAAGATCATTCATAGAAGCATCATGTCAACACTTCCTTTCACCATTATCTTGCTACCATCTTTGTAGAATTCAATTTAGCATAGCTATGAATTGTGCCTCCCACGAATCATCTTCGAGCTGCTAATGAATTCCTTCCTTATGTCGGCCATAGTCAACATACTCGTAACTGCAACAGGCATAGCACTTATCTTGGAGATGATCCTACTGATGAGTAGCATGCTTGTATCAATTGCGATCAACATTCCCATATTGGTCACAATCAACATACTCATACCCATGATAGCGATGCTCTACATATTTATACTACTGATAGCTATCATAATCCCCTTGACGCCGACTACCCCTAACACCAATTGCTTGAGTAGGCGGGAATAATGGATTAGGCCTAGATGAAAGGGCTCAAGAAGATCGCTCAAAAGAGTTGAAAGTATGAGTTTGTCTGTGTGGAGTACCTTGTGTGTCTAATCACCTGATGAACAAAAATTGTAACTGAGACTCCACTTCCTTGGCTTCTTGATAAGCATGTTCAAGAAACTTAGCAAGATTAAGCTTGAGCTTCTTTTGTATGTGTGGCTAAAGTCCATTGGCAAACCTAACAATTGTTCGCCATTCTTTCCGACCTATCTCACACTTAACCAAAAGCTCATTGAATCAAGATATATACTGAAAGGACCCCTTTCATTGGCAAAACTTATGCAAGGAAACCTAGGGAACCACATCCACTACCAACAAAAGGGAAATAAACCTTTTAAGGTTGCAGGGTTTGACTTTGCTATTTTGATGTAATCTTAGGACACCTAACCATTACATAGAGTGGCTGGGGTATTTTAGTCTTGTAGCTGTCTGCACATTTTTTTAGCATTGTGTAGATGCTTTTTGCTGATATTAACCGTAGGAGGGATGGGGTTTGGGTATGATGTATTTTGTGTGAAAATTGTAGGAGAGGGGAGTCTGGTCTGTGTATCAGATCACAACCTTCTTGGCTGTGGGAGTAATAGAACTTCGACAGATTGTTGTTTTCAGTTGCATTGTAGCTGTTTTCTTGAATTACTAAGCATTTCAGATATTAATTTGTTTGGTTCCCAACATATACTCAGAAACATTTCAATCTTGCTTTAAATTTATATATTTCTCAAGTTCTCATACAATTGCCTCTTATAATGAAGAGAGGCATATTCTTCTTTTAACTTTTCCTTCATCCTACCACTTACCAAATGCACCTTAGTAACTTCTTAGTTCACATCATCTTACTCCTAGCATGATTAATGAGCAAAAAGTTTGAACTTTACCCCAAATGAAGCTTTTCATTGTTGATTCTTGCATCCAAGATAGGCTAGAACTAGAATGAAGAAAACCTCACGAAACAACTTAAAAAGGAAGAAAAACGGATTCTGTAAGCTTCATTACGGACGGCGCGTGGAGCAGAGTCACGGCGAGTGGGCTGCATGGGGTCCACACACAAGAGCTTTGCTGGCATATGGAGGCGTGTGCGGTGACGGATGGAGACCAGATTCAGTGGGCCAGCCAGGTAATTCACTCCGAAGCCGGTGGTGGTTTCGTGGTTTGACGTCAGGAAATGTGTTTTGGGTCTAGCATTGTGAAAACAAAGTGCAAGGGCTTTTATGACGAGTTTTCTTAGCTTTTCCAACGACGGAAGCTGCCTAGGAGTGTAGGAACTTAGGCTCTGATACCAAATTGATCTAAAAAGAGTTGAACACTAGCACACACGTTCTAAGACAGATGCAAATTGAGGATGTTTTAAGGAGAAAAGTGTAGAAACAGGGGAGGGAGAGTGAGAACTGATCAGAAACAAAGAGAAAGGAGGGAAAAGATGTTGCAGAAAAAAGAGAATAATTGGAGGGGAAGTGAAAGAGAGATGGTGGGGGAGAAGAGAGCTCATATAGCAGCCATAATTACATTCATTGAAGGCTGAAAATACATAGGTTACTTAGTGGTTATTTATAGAAGCCCCTTGCAAGTTTCCTTCCTAAGAAGGAAATCAAAACAATAATTAAATAAGGCTTCTGCCTCTTGGGGAAATCTATAAAATAACAAAATATCTTCCACTTACATAAAAGAAACATAAAATAAATCAAAGCTTCTTTCTATAGTAAGGTTTCCCAAAATATTTTAATTTCCACATTCCATAAGGAGGGTTGCTAGATTTTTAAAAAATGAAAACAGAAACTTCATTTTAAACACTAAAAAATACAGCAAGAAAAGAAACTAGAGAAAAACTACAATAACCCCTTATCAATCACATCTTCAATTAACCAGGGCGGGGGATGATCAAAGGTACAATGATACCTATCTAACCTGTAAGCTTAGATAAAAAAAAAAAAAAAACAGCCTTCTTAACCTGTTCTCTACAGTCAAATAGAGAAGTATTTCACTGCCTATGAAACAAAAGTCTAGCTTCCTGATATGTAAAAATAATAATCTGCATTTAGGGACCTAATTGTAAACTAGATAGTTAGTAGGGTGATTAGTCATTAATCCTAAACTAGCTATTAGTTAGTGACTTGAAAGAGGCTATAGTATTATAAATAGCCACTCCTCCATTTCAATACAATGAGATTTCAGATTTGTTATGACTATGCATTGAATACAGAATTGAGCCTTAGGAGCTCTCTTCTCTATTTGCTCTTCTATTCTCCTTCTTGTGTCTCTCTTTTACATCTAATTCTCTATTCTATATCAATAAACATATCACTTCCGCTTTTACATCAACGCATGGATGACATCTATCAACTTCCCTACTAATCAGATTGATTGCCTGAGCCCAGTCCAAAACCACTTGCACATCTCACACATTTCTATCCCAGCAAATTTCTAATCCCTTGATCATCAGCTTATCAGATTGATTGCCTAAGCCCAGTCCAATACCACTTCCACATCTCTCACATTTCTATTCCAGCAGATTTCTAATCCCTTGGCCATGCCTTTAATTTCAGTGAAAGCAGATGGATATTTTCCCATTCTTCAGCAAAAGAGGACCACCCACTCAACAGAAACATAAATTTTAGGAACTTGAAAGAGATTTGGCATTACACATGTTCTGCAACTGTGATAACAGAATATCTAGAACATGTAAAATAGAGATCTCAAACATAGAGATTAGAGGACCAAAACCTTTATCAAGGACCAAAACATGTAAACTCTGAGGACCAAAACCTTTATCAAGGTGGCCTCCATGCATGTGATTTCTCCAGCCACTTGACTGGTAAAAGATACCATTATCTAACACCATTGACCAAGATTAAAACATGTGCTGCTGCATCAATATGTAATATGTATGCACTGCCACCCTAGCTGACCACACTGGTTAGTTGACTTTGGAAGACCAATTATTACTACACGACTCTGACAGCAGAGTTTATGAGCTATTCTAGGAAATGGTATACATATATAGAAGTACCCCTGGAAATCAAATAGCAGGTCTGTCTTAAGCCATAGACCTCATGCACCTTGTCATGTAAAAAATGAGCCCAACCCAATGTATGTTAACCATAAAAAGAAAGATGCATGAAATATTACAACAAAAAATGCATTATAAAAAGGGAAATAACTTTTAAGTTTTAAGAAACGCCATTCTAGTCCCTTATAACTATGCCAAGTGTATATCAAAACAGAGTGCAGTTTAAGTGTCCGAGGCAGTAAACCACGGTTCTTGGACTGTAGTTCGACGAACATATGACGAACAGTACTCACATTCCCCTTGTCAAAGTCCCCTCCCTGAATCATGAAATCCTTTATTACACGATGAAATGTAGAACCTTTATACCCGAAGCCCTTCTCTCCTAAGACAAAGTTGCAGTAACGAAAAAAATCAGGATTTAATAAGACTAATCAAAGTGAATCAGACAGAATATTAGAAGCAATCGAATGATTTACACAGCAACCTGTGCAAAGGGCACGGAAATTCTCTACTGTTTGGGGCACATCATCACCATAGAGTCCAATCACAATCCTTCCAGCAAGCTTCCCAACAGGATTTCCAATACTTATGTCAAAATACACCTTGTGAGTAATTTTTGATTGTAAAGGTGTTTCCTAAAAATAAACAAAATACAAGGCAAGTTAAACTGACGGTGATGGATACAGAAGCCAGACCTGAGTACAATGAACTACCTTTGATAGCCGTAGCTCGGGGATAGCTAGTCTAATAAGCATAAGATTCCAAGCAAAGAAGACTTCAAGAAATCAATTACTGCCAGAATAATGACAACTAAAAACCACAAACCTACAATGACTTGAATTTTTCCTCGTATATGTGCCAACGCTGGTTATTTCTTCTGAACTTTAACAAAATTAACAGTCCACAAGCAGCCATAATATTAATGACAATAAAAGGAAGTAATCATAAAACGCCTGACCTCAGAACTGGCCTGAACCGCGCTGTTAAGACGCGTTTTTTCTTGGGAAGAAGCATTCCGAGAAGAGGAAGGCACCAAACGCAACGAACCGGCAAAGGCGCTCAATGAGGGGCATATATTCGATCGCGTTGGAAATCCCGTGAGCTTAAATGAACTAGCACTATTCATAGGATACATAACTCTATTTTGAGTACCGCTTCGTAGACTCGGCAAAGACCCGACATTTGACTGCGCCAAGACAATAAAAACGAGTAAAATGTGAATGAAATTAAGAATGACAAAGCGTTCACTTTTTTTTTATGACATGGGTATGAGGACAAATGCAAAGGACTAGGGAAACTTAGCATGCTATTAGTAGATGAACCAACAGCACTCAATAAAATAATGATAATGGATAAATGGAAGGCGCGATTAGCGGGAAACATTTCCCGGTGATTTGATGGTTTTCTCCAGAAGGTAGCGTAGGGAAAGGGGTTTACCACCGTCGAGAAAGCAGCCGCCATAGATGAAGAGCGATGCAGGACGGCAGTGTCTCATCTCCCAGCCAGGCTGAGAAGATATATTGGATAGGAGGATGCCACAGGGAAAATGACGCCAAAGGACCCTGAAAGGATCCGATAGCAAAAAGTAGGGATGTCCAAAAACCTTATGGTCTGGGTGGTCGACCGGTCTGTCGATCGGCCTTGGTCCGGACCATTCAAACAGACCAGACCGACCCGGACTTGATCGAGGGATTGAGATCATATTGACTGGTCATTCTGCCCAAAAATGTTTTTTTTTTTAATTTTAATTTTTTTTTAAATTTTTTTAATAAAAAAATCCATTGCATCAATCTCTCATTAGGCACCCTACATTAAATTTGTGACTTCACTCCCTTTCACTCCAAAGTATTAATTTGTGGTTTGGCTTATAAAATTTACTTGGCTTTATAAAACATGCCTATATTTTATATTGTATTCTTGTTTAATGACATGTTGTTGGAGATTATTATGGGTTTATGATTGGATTTAAGATGTTTGCATGTTTATTTATTGTCATGGTCTTTCATTGATTTAATTATTGTTCGGGAAGTGGGAAAAAAAAAAAAATCAAAAAAAAATTGGTCCTGGATACTGAGGTGGTCGGTCCAGATCCCTCGGGCCGGCCTGGTCCCCCGAAATGGACTAGACCGGACTCGGGCCGGAATGTCCGTCGAGGTCCCTCTGGACTGTGAGACCCGGGTTGACCCCCCAACCCGGTCTCCGGTCCATGGACATGCCTAGCAAAAAGTAATTAATTAAAACAAAAGGAGCTTTGGGCACAAAAACATAAAAATTAGGAAAATGAGATGTTAATGTTATAAAACTGAAGAAAATATAAAGAAAAGTAGAGAGAAGTCAGAGAGAAATTTTAGAGAGATGGAGGAATTCTCATTTCCAGTAACTACTGAATGTTTACACAAGCACTTATTTATAGGCTTTGAGGGTTCTTATCTGATGGACATCCACATAATACATATATTTATAACACTCCCCTGGATGTTCATTATGAATATCGCTCATTAAAAACTTTAACTAGGAAAACCCAACGGGATAAAATCTAGCTAAAGAAAAGAGACATTATCCATCGATACACTTTCTAATGTTCTTCATTAAAAACCTTTCTAGGAAAAACCCAGGTGGGATAAAACATAGATAAGGGAAAAAAAAGACAACGTGTATCGATGCTCCCCTCTTAATTACATCAGATTTTCTTAATCGCCTCATTAAAAACCTTTCTAGAAAACCCAAGAGAGACAAAAAACCTATATAAGGGAAAAAGAGTGCAGCGTACATCAATTTGCCCTACTAAAATACATAAGATTTACTCCCCCTGATGACTACATTACTACCACTGTCTTTTGTGTTGGTGAAGAATTATCTCATGTTAATAAACATGATACATAAGTGTCATTCTTCAACTTCTTTGCTTGAGGTTGAAATTGTTCTTTATCCACCTGCAAATACTTTAAAATATATAATGGATATTACTTATCCATATAAAATCAATCTAGGACCTCCTTTTGTATAAACAAAAGATCTCATTCTTTAGGTATTAAATCTGTAATCTAATACAGAATTTCATTCTTCTCAAGTCCTTTTTTTCAAATTTAATCTTTAAACAATTAATTGTCTTATTGAAGCTTTTCAGCGTTTCAATAATGTTGATATCATCAACATAAATTGCAATTAAAACATTCACTTCTAGATCTTTTCATATAGATGCATGAGTATATTGATCCACTCTCTTTATACCCTTCTTTCAACATATTTCTTGAGAAGATTATACCTTTGTGCGCACTAATTGATTTAAGTCATACATAAACTTTTCCCCTTTATTGTTCTCAATATCTTGAATTAGATGCTTTTAGCATCCTAAGTCCTTCGGGGACTCGTCTTTCGGCACATTAAATCCTTTGATGATTCTTCCTAAGCACCTTAAATCATTCGGGGACATGTGCTTCCAAGCACCTTAAGTCTTTCGAGGGACGTGTGCTTCTCGCGCATTAAGTCTTTCTAGGACATGTGCTTCGGCAAGACCTTAAGTCCTTCCTTACCACATTAAGTCCTTTTGAGGACATGTCTACAAGACTTTTTGATCCTTTCAAGATTCTTCGTAATCTTCATAATTTAGTAAGCCTTATGCATAGGCTATATAACAATATCTAATAGAGGCATAATTTTTCTTTCTTTCATAAATTGCCGGATTAACAATATATATCTCAATTTGGACTTTCGATCCATAACTCGCTTGTCATAATATGATTATATTTGCGTCATATTCAATTTCACTTATCCTCTTGGCCAATCATCTTTATGTCAACTTCTTGTGACATATCTTTATATAATATCCTCATTTGATCACGTGATATCATCTTTCAAAATTGTTGTCGACAATTTCATCTTTTCGGTTCCATTTTTCCAATTCGACATAACTTATCAAAATCAATATAATTCGTGCACCGAACCTCCCTTGAGGTTTTTACAATTAGTTATGTCACGATACTCTTCTGGAGTATCTACCTCCTTAATATGATCATCATAATTATTGCTCCAATTTATCTATAACATTTATAATTGGAACCGAATAATTTCTCATGCTTCGAGCATGCCACATTCATATTCATACAGATTGGAGCATTTTCAAATTTGGAGTATGAGATTTAATAAATCTCATTTGGGTCGATAATATTATCTCGGCAAATAATTCATGAATGCATAATCTAATGAACTTCTGGTTCATATTACATTATTCGAGGATATATACAATGCTATAATGCATTCCATGTATTCACTTTTCCAGCTATCCAATTTCTCCCCCTCATGGTAAGAAAACAATGTCAAACGACAATTGACTAATCATGCAAAGATAAGTCTCATACATCCATTAGTTTCCTTTAGAAACATCTTACTGTTTCATATAGAGACAAACAAGAAATAGAAGGTACTTATACAACATTTTATCTCAAATTTCTTTATATATCCATCTATGTGCATTGTGGTGGATTTATAATCATTGCACATTCAACCCTTTTAGGATGAAAATTTGTCTGGCTTCTGACCAAAAGTCAATTTTACCGGAAGAATTTTGTTGACTTATATAAATGCTGCTATATAATATCAAACATATCAACATACAATTTTGTTCTCATAAGCTTTCATCCAGCTTATTTATGGAGGCTTTAATTATGATTCTTAAATCATATCATTTGGAAAATTGCGCGCTTAATTTATTCAAACATCAAACATTATTGCAAACTCCATATTGCAATTATTTTTGTAAACTTCATGTTGCAATTATTTCGCAAACTTCATGTTGCAAGCAAATAATCTCACATGTAACCATCTTATAGATGCATCTATTAAATTTATCATATCATTGTATGGTTTACATGCTATTTCAATGGGCCCATATAAATCTGTTTGATATATTTCCGAGATCCATTATCACCAATTATGACCTATGACATTTTCATAGTCATTTATATTTGAGAACAAGACTATTTATGAAGAATTTTCTCGATTCTTCAATGGATGTCAATACAAATTTTTATTTGTATTATATATGACTTGGATGATCAAACAAGTCATGCCAACAAATAGTAAACTTCTAGTTTACTGTAACATATATCTCATCTCAGTAAACTTCTGGTTTACTGTAACATTATGATCTACAATCATAATTTATTATTCATTTTCGGGAGATCATATTTGTCATTATGTGGGAAGTATGAGTATGACTTTCTACAAAATAGCTCACACTTGCATACTAACAATCTCCCCCTCAAGTGTGATTTAACATTCCCCTTAAAATTCATGGACTTTATTCTTCATAAGAGAGGCTTAATGTATGAAGTATATAACTCTTCAAGATTTCACTCACACTTGTATTCTAGAAATCTCCCCCTCAAGTGTGAGTCCTTTAAAAATACTTCACAAACATTAATGGACTTAAATCAAAATGTGGGTTTTCATTTACAAATCCTTTAATTTATTATCAAAGGAGTTTTACACCCAACATATATTCTCATCCTCCATTGAGGACCATATTAGTGTATTATAATAGATTAATAGTGCTACAGACACTTCTGCACACCCAATGGAAAATATCTCAAATATCTCCTCCTTGTATCAGTTCTAGAAAAATGAATAATCACTTTCTATTTATAATATTTGTTTATATATCAAGATATGAATTCTCAATAATTTTTCATATCATTATTAATCACATATGACCTGTTTGGTCATATTGTAAACTTCTGGTTTACATTTTACAAACCTTGAATTATTATTTGTAAACTTTTGGTTTACAATTGTATGTGGTTCAATACTTTTCTATATGATATCCATTTTTCGAGATATCACTTTGAAACTCAAAAAGTTTCTTTCATTTTTTGGTAGAATAAAATGCATATTCAATGCATAATTTTGTCCCTTCAGGTAACAAAATATTAGCTTTTCCGGAGCCTTAAATTAATACTACCAAATTTAGTATGAACATTGACCTTTCAAATTAAGTGGACAAACTATGCTAATTAGTCTCCAAGACTATTAGCCTTTAGAATTATTACTCATAGACAATAACTTAAAACTCTTTGTATATACATATTAACTTAAAATTCTTTGTATATACATATACCTTCGTGGTCTTAGTATTTATAATAATCCATAAAATTTTTTGTCATGTCATTTCTTTAAACCAATATTGTTCTTTTATAAAAGAACAATTATAAAAATTGATAAACTTCTTAAACATCAAATAATAAATTTATGGCAATAAAAATGATAAATTTTCTTGTCATAAAATCATAATATTATGACTACTTGCCAAAAACATAATATTATGGCTACTTGCCATTCAAAAATATCAACATTTTTTTTTGAAGATTTTTTTTTTCGTGAATATTAATTACTATTCATATTAAAATATTAAAAACACATGGGACCCCGGCAAAAAAAAATTTCTCCCCCTTCACCCGACTTCACGTGGGTGAGAAAATTACAAAATATGACCCCAAAATTCATAAATGATATTTTAGTAAATTACTAAATAATACCTTGAAATATTAAAATTCCAAATAGGTCCACATCTCCAAAAATCTAACGCCTCATACTTATGAAATTGATTTTGAGGCTTATAATACTTATATAACACCTCATACTTATAAAATTGATTTTGAGGCTTATAATACTTATACTTATCTTATCGATAATTTATATCAAATATTTGACTTTTAATAAATATATCATGACATACAATTAAATACAAAACTAATGACCCTTACCACCACAATAATAACATGAGTTTCTATCATGTTTATTATACCCAATAATATCTAATTCTATGGTTCTTATCAATAATCTTTCCTCACTTCTGGTGAGAATTTGAACCATTATAATTACAACTATGTCCATATGTAAACAAGTTTACACACATATCCACAACCACAATTAAATTTACTCATTACTACATTCACTTCTGGGAATGGAGTCGAACTGTTAGAGGAAATTCATGATCCTTAAAACAAAAACTCACTGTTTTGTTTGATCATATAAATACAAGAAATTAATTCAAAATATTTCTTGATTCCTTCACAATATTGCTACTTGGAGCAAATTGAATATTCTCATTTATAATAAACTTTTAGAAGAACAACCATCTTCCGGGTGGTCATACAATCCCATTAATTTGTTCTAAAGAACAAAAGAATCTATTAATGACAAATATTCAATTTTGAGACATTTATACAACTGATGGCATACAAAAATCATAGATCATGCCTTGTCTCATATCTTCAAAAGCAAATTTGTCTCTTTGGCTTCATGCCAATTTATCTCTTAATATCAAGCCAAATTATCATTTGACTTGTGCCATATTGTGTCTTCTCTTGGCTTCTTGCCAATATATGTCTTCTTGGCCAAATTATGCCTCTTCTGCGCTACTTGCCACTTTATATCTTCATTTGGCTTCTGGCCAATTTTTGTCATATATCTCAATGCCATTTTTCTCTTCAAGAGAAATTAAATCAAAATGGCTTCCAACGGTTTATCTTCAGGATAAACAAAAGTTTCTGGCCATTATATATGACGTCTGATGATATAATGAGAAAAATATTAATATTAATAATAACAATAATAAAATAACAAATAATAAATAAAACATAAACAATAAATGTTATGTTAGAGACAATAACATAAATGTTATGTTAGCAAACATAAATGTAAATGTTATGTTAGCAAACATAAAAGTAAATGTTATGTTAGTTAACATAAAAGTAAATGTTATGTTAGCAAACATAAAAGTAAATGCTTAAATTAAATAGCATAAAATTAAATGCTTAATTTAAATAGCATAAAAGTAAATGCATAATATTAAATCAAGACTTAGGTTAGGAGGTTTAACCCAAGTAGGTGTCGAAATTAATAATAATTATAAAATATAAATAAATAAACATAAATAAATGCTAACATAAAAATAAATACTTAAATATAAATATGTTAGCAATAATAAAAATAAAATGCTGAATCATAAATATGTTAGCAAAATGCTTAAATTAAATAGCATAAAAGTAAATGTTTAATTTAAATAGCTACACTACCGGTTAGGAGTCAAATTAACAAAAATAATAAAATAATGCATATGCTTAAACTTAAAGTTAACATCAGATGCATATAAAACATTAGAGCAGTAGAACTGTAACATCCCGTTTTCAAAAGCAGTATAATTTTTTTTTTCATTTAAAATCAGAGTAGAGCATTTGAGCGGAAGAGTAACTGATATATAGATTCAAAAAGCTGTAAGTCTGGCTGTTTACAACATCGGTACAGTAACCGAGTGTTTCAAAAGTACAAAACATCGAAAGAAAGGCTTCCGCCGAACATCAAAAGTAAAGGACAACATCGGAAAGTCTTCATCCGGTCCTTGAACTCGCTTTCTCTCTCTCCTCGGTCCTCGGTCCTTCCGAACTTGATGCTAAGTTAAGAGCCGAGATCCAATTTACCACATTGGATCTCGTGTAAGTTAACCTCATGTTTATGTATACACATACGTAATGTACATCCATAATATCATCAAGACAACAATCACTCTACCACAACCCATGCATATGTATTGCCCCCAAAGATGCGACACATTGCACCCAAAGATACGCACCTATTGCACCCAAAGATACGGACATATTGCACCCAGCAGACTGACATATTGCACCCAGCATACAGACATATTGCACCCAGCAGACTGACATATTGCACCCAGCATACAGACATATCCTATAACCGCTATATGCACTCGCACAATATAACACCTCTACAACACACATACCACATATATGTAAACCATAAACATCAGAGATAAGGTTACTAAAGATGCGAACGTACCTTCGTTGTCGATTACACAGACGTTTTACTTAAAAACGGTGATTTTTGACGGCGGGAAAAAATGCGGTATGACGACGGCGGTACAACAAAGCGGCTCGATTATCTCGATATCCTATAAGGATAACATTTATCAACTTCTAGCAGTATAATGCATTTTAGGTACAAATTACCATTTTGCCCCTAACCCCTAATGGCGGAATTTCGCTTAGCTTCATTTTTCGCTCTATCTCTCTAGAATTTTGACAGATCTTTTCCTCATCATATTTTCGAAATATATATCATATTTACCCCTAAATATGATATCTAGACTATCTTGAAAAATTAAAGATAAATCTAGCATTCCTACTATATCTACCGAAAGAACTACCGAAACTAAAGACTAAGGACCGAAGAACTTACCCGAGACTTTGCTCGAGACTTTCTCCGAGCTTCTCTCTCTAACTTCTCTCTAAGGGGCAGATTTTTGGTGTGAAAAATGAAGAAGGTGCTCATGCCTTTATATAGGCAAAAATTGTGCCACTTTGGTAATTTCCATATTCCAAATCTTGTAATTTTCTCTTACCTTATAACCAAGTAAAATAAAGGATAAATGGTGGTTAATTCTTGACCATGGGCAGCCCTTAGTCGACATTGGGGAGTGATGTGGCAGCAAGCCATTGGTCCAAGAGTGGTGAGTCAACTTGCTTTACTACGGTTCGATGATTTTCCTGTTCGGTCTCCGTTTCGCGTCTTTTCGGAGAAATCTCAAAATTCTGGATTCATAACTTTGAAGATCTTCTCTTCCTCATCAATAATATCTAATTTAACTTAGATTTCGGTCCCTTACGGTGGTTCCAACAGTCCGTTGAAGTTTTCTCGAAAAACGTGTCCGAACACGTCCGGTGTCGGAAATCGCTTTCGGAATCATCAATCTCTGGATAATAATTCAATGATTCCAAATATGTCCAGATAATTATAAACTCATCTCTAGATGTTGAGTTATAATTATTTTCTTCAAATTCCAAAATATGACCATCTGCATTTTTCCATATTTCGTCTTATTAGGAAAATGCGCTACCCTCTAATTTACTTAGGAAGAGGTCACTTAAAGGTAAAAACTCACTGATCAATATTTTACCTTAACTTTGGAATTCCTATTCTTGGTTCTCTAGATAGGATCCGTTTCCTATATATTAAATTACTATTCATCCTATTCAATTATATTATATAATATAACATGTGCTTTAATATCATGATATTAAATTTTTCACTCTTATCTTCCATTTGTTTGTCCATTTTCGGCTGAGCACTTTTTTTTTATTTGTAAATATTTTCCATGATTTATTTAATTACATAATTAATTACTTAATGAAATTTTTATCAAAAATTCCACAAAATTCTCTTATTGGTCCATTCTTGCATTTAGGCTTAAAAATACCTAAACTCAACTATTTTTCACAAAAATCTCCAATTAATTAGTAAATATATTTTTACTAATTTCCAACTATTTTCCACTAATTTTTGAGCCTCACATAATTATCTCTAAATTTCCTTTGCTCGAGACTTAAGTAATTAGCCGTAAATTACTTAATTACCTTATTATCACTAGTTGATAATTTTCTTAATTAGAATGCCCCATTACCTCCAAACTCTTGCATTAACACTTGTGTTTCCATGTCTCTTGTATTATTCTATAATTTACAAGGGTATTATTGTCATTACAATACTTTTTGGGCATTCTTCTTCAATTTCTCCAAGTTTGTAATTTATTAAATTACCATAATTAGAGATAATATACTCTCATAATTCAAATAATTATTTCATTGCCTTTTAGGATTTTTCACCATTTTCCTAAGTTATTTACCCTTCCTAGGGGTATTTTGGTCATTTTGGCACTTTGGCCCTTAAATTCCCTAATTCAAATTTCGGGGTATTACATTTCTCCCCGTTAAACAAAATTTCGTCCTCGAAATTTGTTCTTAACCAACTATACTTTGTACTAACTAAACTCCGTCCTACTCGGACTCCGGACTATACGCGTCGGATCTTCACTTGGTCCGCACCGCTCCTCCCGATGATCGCGAATTCGTTTTGGTTTAACCACTACGATCTTGTCATATTGTACCTTGATATATGATGTTTCCCCGTGGTTCCCATACACCGTTAACACCACGTATACCAAAATGTCTCCATGGTTCCCATACACCATGTTAACACAAGATTACCAAAATGTCTCCATGGTTCCCATACACCATGACAACATAAGATACCTCCTACTCAATGACATGATCACGGTAGAAAAAAAATAACGAGGAAACGCGGAATATGTCACGGAGATGGTTCACGTATCATACGATTTAGTTTAATAACTAACACATAGTTCATGCAATGCATAGAGAAAATTCCTTACTAAGAGAGATAGTACCTTGGACCATCTCCAGGAAGTTCTCTATCCCCGCACCGGTTATTGCGTACATTCGGCCCGAGCTTTGTGGCCTTAACTTCGCAGCTACCTCGGGACGGTTGACACGATGTGTCCAGGCTTCCCGCATCCGTGAGACTCGCCTCTCGGCATTTTTCTCGGGACGGTTCGAAATGATGTGCCCCGGCTTCCGGCATCCATAACAAACCCGTCTATCACCACGGCTACAGAATGGTACTTCCGATCGGGACACGGTCGGGTTACCGGTATCCTCGGGTTGCTCGCCGCTCATACCGGAATGATCTCTTGTTTTCCCTTTGCGAGTCACTCCATGGTGCCTCTCTCTTTCGTGAGGAATTCCCACGGCCGCCCTCGCTACGATCCGCACTACTTGTGCTTAAGTGCCGAGGTTTACGCAGCTCCTTTCGTTTCGTTCAATCATCGGCAAGATTCTACCGCTTGGGCTAGTTTAGGAAACCGCCGAGACACCTGACCTCTTCTTTATCTCATATTTTAGCCCGTAAATCGGCTATTTGACTTCCGGCTTTCATCATTGTCACGCTTCAAATAGGATGAATATCGTGATAAGTTGGTGAAACGGGCAAAATAATCATCGAAAGATTCCTCGGAACCTTGGATGCTAAGAAACTCTGTCTCCTTAATTACTTGTGTCGAGGAGGAAAATACTGTTCATTGAATTTTTCCTAGAAATTTCTCCCAAGCGACGGGGCAATATTGGGTTTGTAGCGTTGTAGCGACGCTCTTCCACCATCGATGCGCATCCCCATCGAGTTTGTAAATTGCGAGTTGAGCCTTCCGATCATCTGGACACTCCATGACTTCAAATATCTTCTCCAGACTCAACAACCAATCCTCAGCCAACTCATTTTTCCCATGGAAAGCTGGTGGTTTGAGCTTACAAAATTGAGCGACCCAGTTTTGTGTGGTCTGTACAGCTCTCCCTCGTCGTGGAGGTGATTGGGACCTGTCAGATTCCTCAGCTTCCTCAGTGTGCTCGTCACTTTGCTCACTTTCTTCCTCTTCCTCAGCATTTCGATCCTCTCTTTGTCTCTCAGCTTGTCTTTCCCGCCTTTCCTCCAGCGGTTCCTCAACAAGAGCCCTCGCCCGTGTACGGTTCCTCTCATCTCCCGTATCTCATTCGTTCGGTTGGTTTGGTATTGGATCCACCCGAGGTTGTCTACCTCGTCCCTCCACCACGACCCCCGCCCGCCTCCGGGGGTTCCGGCTCCTCTTAAATTCGCCATATTCCGTTCTTTTCCTTCGTGAGAAAACGTTGGATTTTAAGAAAACAATGTTTAGTATATCACGACTAATGTCTACACTACACTCGCACTTAACATTCACACCGTACATAGACTCTATCGTACCCAAAGATTCACACTACAAACGAACGAGACACCCGCAATATTTCCCTCGTTAGGTTCTTGTTGGTTCTTTCTACTCAAAACGTATACGGAAATACGTGTCGGGAGTTCCTCTACATGAGTCAAATACGCATGTACGTATCCCGGTTTGTCTCGAGCTTCATCCGGCGTGGCCCGGCTCCAAGTAGAAGCCCCGGGCTAAGATGGAATTACCGTCCGATAAACCGACGATTATCGAAATTATCGAGATTGATATCATATTTATCGAATTATCGGGGTGTGATATCAAATATGAATATGGACGATGGATTTATCGATTCAGGTCGGGTCGAATGATGCACCGACAGAGGGTGGTACACCGGTTCGTAATGGTATACCGGTCAGTTGGTACACCGACTTAGGGCTATATCGTACTCATTTTCAAAACATGCTCCTTAAAAAGGCATAGAGCCTAACTCCGTTACTCAACCAATTTGGCCAGGTAGGTGTCTATCATGGGAGCCTCACCGTGCTAGGGTGACTGATCCACATAGACTAGCCCTGCCTTCGGCACCAAAAGGTTTTTGGAATAACTTAGTCAGATCTATGCCAGGACAACTGCTCTGATACCAAAATGTCTCCTTAGCAACCACGTGCCGTGACGACAAAAGATACCTCAGCCGCTAGTTTTACGCACCGCATCACTGCGCATGCAACCAGATTCCACTGGCCATGTCGAGGTAAGAGCCAATGCTTCGCCACAGATCACACTGTGAGAACCCCCGATCATGGTTAACTTAACCAGCTCTGATACCAAAATGTAACATCCCGTTTTCAAAAGCAGTATAATTTTTTTTTTTTTCATTTAAAATCAGAGTAGAGCATTTGAGCGGAAGAGTAACTGATATATAGATTCAAAAAGCTGTAAGTCTGGCTGTTTACAACATCGGTACGAAAGAACCGAGTGTTTCAAAAGTACAAAACATTCGAAAGAAAGGCTTCCGCCGAACATCAAAAGTAAAGGACAACATCGAAAGTCTTCATAGGGTCCTTGAAACTCGCTTCGCTTTCCTCTCTCCTCGGTCCTCGGTCCTTCCGAACTTGATGCTAAGTTAAGAGCTGAGATCCAATTTACCACATTGGATCTCGGTAATGATTAACCTCATGTTTATGTATACACATACGAACAGTACATCCATAATATCATCAAGACAACAATCACTCTACCACAACCCATGCATATGTATTGCCCCCAAAGATGAGACACATTGCACCCAAAGATACAGACCTATTGCACCCAAAGATAGTGATCATATTGCACCCAAGATCGACATATTGCACCCAGCATACTGACATATTGCACCAAATAGGATCGACATATGCGACCCAAAGATACGACATATCCTATAACCGCTATATGCACTCGCACAATATAACACCTCTACAACACACATACCACATATATGTAAACCATAAACATCGAGATAAGGTTACTAAGACGCGAACGTACCTTCGTTGTCGACTACGACGTTTTACTTAAAACGTGATTTTTGACAATGGGTGAAACAAATGTACGACGGCGGTACAACAAATGTCTCGATTATCTCGATATCCTATAAGGATAACATTTATCAACTTCTAGCAGTATAACAGGCATTTTAGGTACAAATTACCATTTTGCCCCGAACCCCCTAATCGGCGGAATTTCGCCGAGCTTATTGTTTTCGCTCTATCTCTCTAGAATTTTGACAGATCTTTTCCCTCATCATATTTTCGAAATATATATCATATTTACCCCTAAATATGATATCTAGACTATCTTGAAAAATTAAAGATAAATCTAGCATTCCTACTATATCTACCGAAAGAACTACCGAAACTAAAGACTAAGGACCGAAGAACTTACCCGAGACTTTGCTCGGACTTTCTCCGAGCTTCTCTCTCTAACTTCTCTCTAAGGGGCAGATTTTTGGTGTGAAAAATGAAGAAGGTGCTCATGCCTTTATATAGGCAAAAATTGTGCCACTTTGGTAATTTCCATATTCCAAATCTTGTAATTTTCTCTTACCTTATAACCAAGTAAAATAAAGGATAAATGGTGGTTAATTCTTGACCATGGGCAGCCCTTAGTCGACATTGGGGAGTGATGTGGCAGCAAGCCATTGGTCCAAGAGTGGTGAGTCAACTTGCTTTACGGCCGGTTCGACAGATTTTCCCTGTTCGGTCTCCGTTTCGCGTCTTTTCGGAGAAATCTCAAAATTCTGGATTCATAACTTTGAAGATCTTCTCTTCCTCATCAATAATATCTAATTTAACTTAGATTTCGGTCCCTTACGGGGTTCCAAGTAAAGTTGAAGTTTTCTCGAAAAACGTGTCCGAACACGTCCGTGTCGGAAATCGCTTTCGAATCATCAATCTCTCGGATAATAATTCAATGATTCCAAATATGTCCAGATAATTATAAACTCATCTCTAGATGTTGAGTTATAATTATTTTCTTCAAATTCCAAAATATGACCATCCGCATTTTTCCATATTTCGTCTTATTAGGAAAATGCGCTACCTACTTCTAATTTACTTAGGAAGAGGTCACTTAAAGGTAAAAACTCACTGATCAATATTTTACCTTAACTTTGGAATTCCTATTCTTGGTTCTCTAGATAGGATCCGTTTCCTATATATTAAATTACTATTCATCCTATTCAATTATATTATATAATATAACATGTGCTTTAATATCATGATATTAAATTTTTCACTCTTATCTTCCATTTGTTTGTCCATTTTCGGCTGAGCACTTTTTTTTTTATTTGTAAATATTTTCCATGATTTATTTAATTACATAATTAATTACTTAATGAAATTTTTATCAAAAATTCCACAAAATTCTCTTATTGGTCCATTCTTGCATTTAGGCTTAAAAATACCTAAACTCAACTATTTTTCACAAAATCTCCAATTAATTAGTAAATATATTTTTACTAATTTCCAACTATTTTCCACTAATTTTTGAGCCTCACATAATTATCTCTAAATTTCCTTTGCTCGACTTAAGTAATTAGCCGAAATTACTTAATTACCTTATTATCACTAGTTGATAATTTTCTTAATTAGAATGCCCCATTACCTCCAAACTCTTGCATTAACACTTGTGTTTCCATGTCTCTTGTATTATTCTATAATTTACAAGGGTATTATTGTCATTACAATACTTTTTGGGCATTCTTCTTCAATTTCTCCAAGTTTGTAATTTATTAAATTACCATAATTAGAGATAATATACTCTCATAATTCAAATAATTATTTCATTGCCTTTTAGGATTTTTCACCATTTTCCTAAGTTATTTACCCTTCCTAGGGGTATTTTGGTCATTTTGGCACTTTGGCCCTTAAATTCCCTAATTCAAATTTCGGGGTATTACAAGAACGAACATAGAGATAATATTAGTTATAAATGAAAAAGTTATGCCAAACACATGAAAGCAATATAATATTATAACAAATATTGTATAATAATATTCAGTGCATTAACTTTCTTCCAATTATGCAAATAGTATTTAAATATAATAAAAATGATAAAACACATAGAGCCCACATGTATAATAATTTTCAACTCCACAGATTTTCAGCCGCCATATACTGTGTAATGTTTTTTTTGAAAATAGTATTTAAATATTAATAAAATAATAAAAACACGTGGGGTCCGCAGATATTTTTTTCAAACCACCGTGACTCCTTCCTCTCTTTTTTTCTCTTTCTTCCTCCTCTCCTGAACCTTTCCATCTCCTTTCTCTCTCGCTCGCAAGACGCAACGCACGCAGGGATATTTTTCAAAAATCAACAACCAAAATTTAATACAAAACATACCTGAGTGAAGAGATTACACAACTACCGATCCAAAATCATCTTCCAGCTTGAAACGCCTCCTTTTGAGCTATTTGAAAAACTTCTTCTTCTACTAGGGAAGGTGAACCACGGTGATGATGAATGATGTTAGTGAGGCTCAATTGATTAGAGCCTCGTGCTGATAACGTGTTATAAAACTGAAGAAAATATAAAGAAAAGTAGAGAGAAGTCAGAGAGAAATTCTAGAGAGATGGAGGAATTCTCATTTCCAATAACTACTGAATGTTTATACAAGACCTCTATTTATAGACCTTCAAGGGTTACTATGCAATGGACATCCACATAATACATATATTTATAACAGTTAAAAAATAATTGAATAACAATTGGGTAACAAAAACAGTAAAATAATTGACTATTCATTTTGTTGATAAATCACCTATTTAGGATTTTTAATTTCAAATAGTATTTTTTTTAAAAGATTTTTCTTAAATTAATTTAATATCAATTAATTTTTAGACAAAATTTTCTAATGATAAACTACAAATGAGATATTCCATTTTAAAAAATTCTTAATTTATAATTGAGATTTTAGCCCGTAATTGTCTAAATTAATATTTGCAACTTACTTTTAAAACTTAGCTCAAAATACATATAATTAGGGGTGAGTATTAGGTTTTTCGGTTCCGTATTCGGTTAAAACCTCCCCAATTTTTACAAATTTAAAAGTCACACTTGTAGCTTTCAAATCTTCACCATCAGCCCCTACGGTTAAAATAAATGTTAAAGTTAACTGAATGCATGTTGAATATTACTTGGCAGTTAACCTGTAATTTCTTCACATTTTATTTATTTATCCTAAATTACAACTCATAACTTCACCTAAATGATAATTTTGTCATCCTACATATAACAATCCCTGAGGGGTTGTTTAGTACGTGGAACATGTGGGAAGGAAAGGAAAAATGAGCAAATTTTCTTGTTTGATATACTTTTGTATCCATTTTCTTGAGAACTCAAGTTTTCAGGCCCACTTTGGGCCTACCAATCTTCCTTTAAAGGTGAGAATATAAAATCCCACCAAAATTAGTGAGAACCCAAGTTTTTACGTGAACAGTGACGCTTTCGGACATATACCCCTCATAAAGTATTTATTTTCTATAAGGCAAGAAAATAGGATTAAATTTGAACATGGTGAGAGAATATTTTAGATAAATTCGGACTTAGCAAGAGAATATTTTAGACGTATTCGGACTTAGCGGGAGAATATTTTAGCAAAATTTTTTTTTTTTTTTGTGGAAATAAATGTTTCGTCATAAAATTAGAATTTGATCCATAAATTCGAAGTTAATGTAAGAAATTTCATATCAAATTCGAAATATGGAGAAAAAAAATTTCCTTTTCATTTTGAATTGATTACTTTTAAGGGTAAAATAGGTATTTACCAATTTTTTACTAATTGGCACCCCTTACTTTTTTTCCTACCAAACAACTCATCTTCTCTCATCCCTTCAAATCTTCCATTTCCTTCATTTCCCTCCTTTAAGGGCTTGTTTGGTACAAGGAAAGGATGCGAGGGAAAGGAAACATGACAATGTTCCTAGGCTGAAAACACATTTGGCGCCGAAAGCTTCCGTCAAATTGAGTTCCCACCAAGCGCTGAATTCCCTTAAACATGGGTAAGTGACTTCCCATTGAAAGTGGCGGGCTCTAAAAATCTTCTCGGGAGAGACAATTTATGGGACAAAAAAGCCTCTTCTAAACAGTCAACCTTTAAAAGGCATGATCGAGGAGCTAAAAGACGAGCTGAAGGCATGAGTGACAATAGTCGAAGGACGAGGCGGATGACAAGTTCAAGGCAAGGGAAATTGAAGCTTGAATCCAGGTAAATGGCAATGGGTATGTATGTTGTCGTGTTTGAGCGGGTTGTGTGGAATTAAAAATTTTCCCCTTCACCTCTCACTTCCAGCTGGGGACACAAACGCAGATAACACGTTCGAAAGCAACTTTTGTGACCTTTTAATTAATGGCATGTTGATCTGTATGTTTTTGGTGTGACTAATTATGAGTTAGCAAATGTAAATCATAGAGGCAGCTGAAATAGGCGATGACACTGCATGTGATTTACTATGCAGTGTGCTCTGTTTTCTTAAAAAACAAACTTGACCATAATGTTTAACATGTTTTATATCTAAAGTCTCTGCTGTGGTTTTGCGAGAAACAATTACCTCTTTAGACAAGACCATTGTGAGTGTGTTTGAAAAACTAGGGAATCATATGTCAACTCAAGAAAGGCATGCTGCACTTGATGCCAAGGGTTCTGATCTGTTTATGCAACTACTGGAAGTTGAAGGTTTGACACTTACTGAGAGAAACTCAGCTCATATCAAGATACTAGGATATGAGCAACTGCTAAATGCCTTTGCCACTAATCCTCAAGTGTTTAAGCCTTCATAGATCCGAGGCCTTCTGTAGTAGTATGTAACGCTCGAAGCGCCCCAACACAAAAAACTTCGGAGGGGGTCACCCATCCTTAGATTTTCCCCGATTGAGCAAGCTTAACTTTAAGGAGCACTAACCATCGTGCTAAAAGCCATCACAAATACTCATGCCAGTCTAGTGTAGCAATATCACCTGATCTAACCATTAGTCTAGAGTTTTTAGACAAAAAGTTCATAAATAAATTTTAAAAAGTTTTTGTAGTCATAGAAAATTAATAAAAAAAACTTACCTTGCGAGCAGTCGATACACAAGCTAGTGAAGACGACAATTGGCAACCATAAGACGACCACCAATGACGATGGGTACAGCTGATAACGACCGAAGCACGCATTTACTCTCTGCTAGTGAGACATGAGCGATAAGAGAAAAGAGTTCGAAGCTTTTGAGACGCAGAGAAGAGTCTGAAGCTTTTGGGGTAGATCTCAAGCCCTAACTGCTAAAAAAAATTCAATTTAAAGGGGTAAAAGTGTATTTCCACATTTAGAGTTAATATCACTTAGGTCTCGTGAGACTTCATTATTATTTGATGATTTGAAGGGACTTTGTGATTAATTTTGTTATTTGAGACTAAACAGTGATTTTCCCTAAATTTTACTATAAACTCAATTATTATTAAGTCGATATTGATATTATTCTTTATATAGAAATACTTTAGCATGTTGTATGCTTTTCAAAAACTCCTGAACAAAAATCTTCTTTTTATTTGTTTGAAAAAATAAATAGTTATAAAAGCATAAATATATTGAATGCCACGTGAGCAAAAGTGACAATATCGTCAAGTCGATTAGGTTTAACGAAATGAGTTGATCCTTCTCAGTATATTCAATAGGGTTTACATTTTGTATGGCATCTAATAAGAGGATATTCATAACTAAAATATTGACAATAATGAATTGAATTTCAAATTGGTTAATGAAACACAGGCAGAGGTGTAGAAAGGTGGGATTTGTGGGCAAGACATAGGTGCATTCACCTCCTGATTTTCACCATTAGGATCTTATATAGTCCTTCGTTCTTGGGCATCCATGAATAAATTCTAAAGTCTTCTGCATAGCTCATAACTTACTATTAACTCTTAAAAGTTGATAACATTCTAGCGCATTTTATTCTCTTTTTATTTATTTATTGTGCATATAAAGAGTTTGTAGAAGAAAATGTGATATGACAAAAAAAAACTCAAACTTTTGATAAATAATGAGTCAAATACATACAATTGTGATTAATTATTGGTAAAAGTTAAAAAGCTCATAAATTCCTTCTGTGGGTGGAAGATGACAAGTTGAAAAAGCTCTCAAAGATCATAAAAAGTTGTGAAGAAAAGGAAAAAAAATCCAAGAAGATAAAAAAGAACAACATGGAATGGAAGCTTACATTTGCCGCAGATTCTCTCTAGCAAAGCCATGGCAAATTGCCCCCAAATTCATCTTTTTTGCATGTCCTTTGGGCGTGGATTCGCCGCAATGAAGCCATAGCGCCTAGAAACACTGTCACTGACCTCAAATTCGTCGTGGGTTCACTATAACGAAGTGACTATGAACGCATAAAACCAATGTTGTGCATTGTAGAAAATTGATGCAAAAAATGCTGATAAAACCTAGTTTTGCACCAAAAAACAATCATTCTACACTTAGAGAGGCAGAGGCACAAAAGGAGAGAGCTTGGGAAGGAGTTCTAAGCAAGCTTGGTTTTGTCACTCTTCCTCTCTTCTATTGTTGTTTAGCTTTGGACTCAGTTTTATTGTATATATTTTTTGGTACTTAAGATTATGCGTTGCTAAGCATTTTTCTTTTAAGATTAATTTGAACCTCTTGATGGATTGAGACAATTTACTTTTCTCTCTTTTAGCATTTAATGAAATATTATGTATTCATTTTATTTTGTGTTTAATGCCTCTAAGTATTTGACCACCACTTGGTTGTTTTGTTGAATGAGATGGCGCTTGAGAGAGATTATCTTGTTTAAAGAAGAGAAACAAAATCATGCTAGTCTTGAAATTATTGTTTTAATGGATAATTTGTTAATAGAAAAGAGATTCACCTTTTGACCTAGTGTTGTTATTATAAGATTGGGAGTGGTTCAATCATTCGTTATTTTATTCTAAATTTCCCTTGTTGAAGTCTTCAACATTGTCTAATTTTTCCTCATTTCATTCAAGGCCAGTTGAGTCATAAATGTTCTCATCTTCTAATTCCTTTCATTTTGGCTTATGCATTTTCTTATACACCTTCTCATTATAACTTTTTCTGTTTCTGTTATGGATTGACATATTGGGCCCAGTGTTATGCGGCCCAGCAGGAACACTTTATGACAAAATCCCTCCATAATCAGGTAAAACGTTAATCACCTTGTAATCTCAGCTATAATTACGGATAGTACAGGTAATGGAGTAGACATGCACAAGTAGTGGAGCAGGCATAAGAGGCTGGAGGCTGGAGGCACGTAGGGCCCTTGGGCTGAAACCTAGAGGTAACTTCTATAAATAGGAGATTACCTACCATGTGCACACTCTCGATTTATCTATTCTACAATTCAGTATCACTGTGCACACACCCCACCCCTCTTTGGCTAACGTCATTTCTGTGTAGCACAGTGATCCATCGATACTCCTAAATATCTGAGAGCAATCATCCTCTCTTTGATATTTACTTAATATACATTTTGGAGAGTTTACTTGATCCTATATAAATCACCAACTAATCCAACGAGGTTAGACATTTGTGTTCTACCACAAAATAGTTTCATTACTACCTCCTTGTGAAACTCCCTTGTTTCTATGTTTTCTTTTTTGTTACTACACTGATATTATGGTGTCAAAGAAGTACGAATTGGTCCATCTATACATTAAGACTAGCTAATGTGAAGGTGATGGGCCAGGCCAAGCTTCATCTTTTACAAGTCAAGCTTACCTGGTAATAAGTTGGTCTAAGCTAGACCTTTTGAGATTAAGTCTGACTCGTACAAAGGTCTGATCTACCTAAAGTGTATTAATCAATGTAATTTCAATTTAAGTGCAAGAAAAAATCAAACTGAAATATATTAAAAAAATCAAACTAAAACAAAAAATTAGATAAATAATTCTAATTAAGTCCACGAGAAAAACAAAATAAGAATTAAAAAATAACAACATTGGCGCCAAACTGTAAATTTGTACCATTAATGAAAGAAAAAACAACCATTAGACACAACTCATGTTTACATTCCATATCCCCCCCCAAAAAAAAAATGGGTTAAGGTGCAGATTAGCTAACGAAGTGTTACACTAGGAGCATCTGACATAAAAATGTTTTGAAGGTATCAAAAATACCAATGAACAATTGAAAAAGAGCAAAAATATCAATGAAGAATTTAAAACTTCAGAGAATAAACCAAAATAAGGACTGTGCTACTTTCATCAGAATTTATTTCTTCATTGGTATTTTTGCTCCCTTTCAATTGTTCATTGGTATTTTTGATACCTTCAAAATATTTTTGTGCCTGATACTCCTAACATAACACTTCGTTGGCCAATCTTCGCCTTAACCCAATTTTTTTAATGCCTTGTTTAGAAACATCTAACAATTCGGATCTAATTTTGTTAATTTCTTTTTCATTTTTGCTTTTTTCGCCGTCTAGCTTTAAATTCCATGAGGCTTAGCTGCTTCATGTTCATTCTTTTTTTTAAAAAAAAAAATGCATTTCCTTATTGTTTGTGTGAAGAGCGTAATTAAAAATGGAATTCATTTAAAAAGATTTCACAAGTTTAAATTTTCTAGAGTCTTTTTTAGAAATAACATGACAAAAATATTGTTTTCAAAAAAAAATAGGCCCATACTGGATTACCGGCCTGACATGCCTAATAAACTTCTTAGTGAGTCTATGCCCGACCTGTTAAGCGAAACATGGCCTTTAAAAGGTTTGAGTTTGAGCCTATATTTAGACGGGTCAAGAATTGGCCCCTGACAAGCCGTCTGACCTATTTTCATCCTTAAATGTGATGTGAATTTGGTTGAGTTTGGCCATGTATGTCATTGCCTATATGAGTATTGACAAGCATCGGCCACCTCAACCCTAGCTAGCTACGTCCAACCATGTAATCAAATGGTAGATTTATAACTGTTATAAACTGTGAGGTACACGATGCAAATGGGACTAATATCGATTTTAATAATATATATATATATATTAATTTAGAATCCCTTTCATGATATTATACAAATATTAAATATTGTTAGAACTGGCTGACACCCAAGAGGGAGTGAATTGGGTGTATGATAAAAACTTAGGAACTTTGTAAATATTTTTGCATCTTAGTAAAAACAATAAGTATGAAAGTAATGAGTCCTAAATCAATAGTCAGATATTCAAATAATATACGCTGGAAATATAAGAGTTTGAGGAAGAGAATATGCAAATTGTGATTTATCCTGGTTCAGCCCAGTCCACGATGACTGATGCGAGTTGTCGAGCTCCCACAAAATAACCAAGTTACCAAATATTTGTAGTATAGGGACAACCTGGATTGTCTCCCAAGGAATTCGCATTGGTTTAAATCAATTGGTAAACACGGTGAATGAAATGGGGGTTTTGAGGTTTAGTTAAAATTAAAAAGAAAGAACTAAAGATAGAATGCAAGGATGAATGAAATGAAGTAGATTAAAAACGATCAACCGGTGGGATCCAAAATCTTCCATCATCGGACAAAAAATAGAATAACTAACCTTGTGATTGATTCTAGACAAACCGAAATCTCGCATTAGTCTAGAACTCCCTCGACTAGACGATTGCCTAGCATTTATTCGAACACGTGGCGAGCTCGCTATACGATCGTACAACGCCCTCTATAACCTGGTCCAAACTATGTCCTTGGGATATCAATCTGGATATTAAATCTAACATCCAATCTCTTTCTAAAATCGAATCCGATTAAAGTAGACAGAAACAAGTCGATTTACCGATTAAAACACAAGTCCTCGGGATGACACCATGGAATCCTCAACTCATGGGTCGATCACGAAACTTAGCCAAGCATTGCTATGTAAGATGAAAATGAAGAAATAAGGATATTCATCATGACCACGAAGAACATGAACTAGTTCAACATGAACACGAAGAACACAAAGAACAACATAAGAAAAATGAAAGCTTCTATTTCAATATAAAAGTAAATCTTACAAACATAATGAATCCATAAAAGAAAAAGATGAAGAACATAAAATCAACATAAATAATTAAAAGAAAAGATTAAAATGCCATACCAAGAAGGAGGCAAGAAATTAAAGACAATACATGAAAATAATAAAGCAAGATATTGCCATACCAAGAAGGAGGCAAGAAATTAAAGACAAGAATTAAAGACAATACATGAAAATAATAAAGCAAGATATTGCCATACCAAGAAGGAGGCAAGAAATTAAAGACAAGAACTACAAGAAAGAATTTAGAATGGGAGAATTAGAGAGATCTTGGTCTTCTCCAAGGGGTGTGTCTTGCTCTTCTCAAAATCCATCTATTTATAGAAATCATGGAAGAACTATTTAGCCATACTTTTTGACTTTTGCACCTCCAAAACCGTGTTCCATCTTGCAAGCTGTATTACACCACGAATTCGGTGGAACTGGGCCTTGTTGTCTTCATATGAAATATGACCGTTTGTGTTAGCTTTCCAGTCGTTTAAACTGGGCCTCATTTGGAGTTCTGTAGCTCAAGATATGGATCAAACACCGAACGTTGTTCCGGAGCCCAGTTCAGCGCCCCTGTTCCGTATTCCAGGCCCAATTTGGTCCTTTAAACATTTGATTTAGCTTTTGGGCTCTTCATATGGTTTGTAGATCATCATTTTAGCTTTCTGAAAATATAAATTTCAAAGCCATTGGATCTCTAAAACTCAAGTTATACCCAAAATACTGAACAGTGTTCACTACCCAATTGTAGTAAGAATATGACTCAAGTTCAATTTTGAATCCAAACTCAAGATGTGACCAAGATTAATGCAAATAAAGTTTAAAAACTCATTATGAAGTGTAACCACATATTTAACTAATTGGTATATTAAATCATGACAATGACAGAGTTTTTAACTTCTTTTTGCATTTAAAATAATATGAATTTAAAGATTATCAATGACCTACGTCCAGTCCCCGGGCTCCTCCTGAGATTTCAATCAACTATCTTCCTCTAATTTTAACTAGGTACTTGAGAACCACTACAATCCCACAAGTTTAGCTGGGCACTTGTAGAGCCGTTTACAAATCTATTACCGAGATACTCCCCTCTTACATACTGTAAGGATACAACCTCTATGATGAATGATTACAATCAATCTTTTCTCTCAGAAGTGAATAAGATGAACACTAAATCACATTACAAATAATCTCATTCTCTAGTAAATTATGTGATCATTGAGAAAATAGAGAGAGAATAAGATAAAAGTCAAGAGAGGCATTTTAACTGAGAATGTGCAAACCTTTTTTTTTTGGTTGATCGTTGGTCTTGTCTTGAATGAATGAGTCTCTAGTTATAGGTTGATATTGAGACTGTTGTGAGCATACGTGTTTTCGCACGTTGGAGGAATATTATCGTTGAGCCATTTGACCATTGTGCATCCGTTGGAGTTTTTGACCGTTGTGAATATTACCGTTGTGAGAGAATTTAGTCCGTTGGAGCATTATCGTTAGTTTTTTGTCTTTCTCATTGCTTCACTGTTAGCATGTTAGAAAGTTGAGACAATCTTCTGAATATGTTCGTTGGAGCATTACCGTTGGTTTGTCGTCTTTCTCATTGCTTTGTTGTTTTGCAAGTTAGAACGTTGAGAACACCTTCTGAATATGACTGTTGGAGTATCCATTGAAGTTTCTATGCTATCTCTTTGTTTTGTCTGCCACTTGCCTTATTTTTTGTTGTTAATGAAGAATGTCATACCGTTGAGCATATTAATCGAGGCATTTAACTTCGTTTCTTCAAGTTCTTCGATGCATTCCCTGTCTTCTTTGTTATATATCTGTTTAGAGAGGAGTAGAAGTAGTATAAGTGATTTTTCTGTTCATTTGAAAGATTATCAGAAGAATCAAGATTTTTAGACATGGTGATTTTCCATAAATGATTAACAGTAATTCGTGACACTTCTTTCAAAATAGGGGTCAAATTCCAAAGGCCATATCTCTTTGAATATAACTCCAAATTTAATGAATGACCTATCCTCATAAATATCTTTAAATCCTCTTTCAAATTAAATGCAAAAAGAATTAACCCTAAACTCATTATATTTTGATAGATATGGGCAGATGGATGATGACTGTACAGAAAGCAGAGTTTGAGCATCCGAATACTATAAGTCAACTTTTGAGATCCATATCTCTTTCATCTGGACCTCTTTGAGCTTGCTACTAGATTTTGTTAAATGAATTGTGAGTCCAGTTTCATATGGAACTGGTTTCACTTCAATTGGACGTGTATTATGGGAGATATATCTAGATAACCAAACGTATTTTGAAATGGCACTAGAATTTCAATTGTCAACTTTTGAAAGTCGTATCTCTTTGTTCTAAACTCATTTGAGCTTCCTCTTGGTGTCTGTGTGACACATTGGAAGTCTAGTTTCATATGAAACTGGTTTCACTCCATTTAGAAGTGTAGTTTATGAGATACACTCCAATTACTAAACCTATGTATGATATGTGACAAGAATTTCACGGTCAACTTCCAAAATTCATTTCTCTTTCATTTGAACTTCTTTGAGTCTGATTTTTGTGTCTCTGTGACGCAATGGAAGTTTGGTTTCATATGAAACTAGTTTCACCTCAATTGGAATGTGGTTTGAGAGATATCATCAAATAATCGAATGTCGTACATATGAGTTACAAAACAGAGGCGAACGAAGATCACTTTTTTCTCACTGCTCACTACTGTACACTCGAGTGTACAATGCCTCACTCGAGTGTAGGACTAAATTGACATTTTGAAAATTTGTGGCACCAAACTGTTATTTCTAAAATTCGAGCCAAACTGCCATTTTTAAGTTTTAAGCCAATTTCTTCATTTTTCTTTCTCTTAATCAATCCAACTCAATAACTTTTTTGGTGATCTTCTTCTTAATCATTCTCCATAATTAAATTTCATATCTTCTAATCTTTGAATCTACATTAAATATAAGAATTAGTCAATGTAGGAGATAAATATATTACACAAACTTTTTGCTCTCAATATTTGCTATTTCTATTTAACATCATCAAAACTAATCATTTCTAACAAATATAACAAAAAATTAATACCGAATCTTCCATTCTTATGTATGATAAAAATTATATATAGAAAAAAAAAATCATAATCCCTTCTATAAATATCTTCTTGTTGGGTAACTTGTAAATATTAGTTTACTTAATTATATTTTTTTCACCGATTAGCCCAAACTTTTCTTTTGTCAATGAAGAAAAACTACAGTTGTTCATTCTCAGTATTGGTCAACTAAGAAAAACGGATTTAATTAGAACCGAAATAACTGTATATGGACCATGATATTTAATATTTATATATATATATATATATATATATAAACACACACATGTATGTATGTTAATATAAATCTCTGGCGGGCGTGAGACGTGAAAGAAAGTTGAAACGGATATTGGGCCTGTTTGGGTTGGCGGTAGGAATGATGGCTTAAAAGCTATCTGACTTTAAAAAAAGCTCGGTGGGAAAAAAGTCAGGTTATAGATAATGATTTGTGTTTGAAACGGATTATACTGGGTTTTGTATTCCATGAATATATGTTGTTATAACACCACGTTGAGCTTTTTCTCCAACGACACGCTCTCTCTTAATTTGAGCAAATATAATAAACCTTCAAGATATGTTACATGATTTAATTTAATTTAAATTGAAAAAAAAAAGTTATTATATGCATATACACATGTATATATATGCATGACTGCGAATAAGGCACGGGATTTAGTGGAGAGGGTCAAAAGGTGTGGATCACGAGATTCAAAATATTCGGTACCTGAAAAGGAAAGGGCAAGCGTCATTGAATGCAGCGTAACAATGGGACGCATGAAGAACACAAACCAATCTTGAAAACAAGTTTTCGGGAATGGCTAATAGGAAGGGGATGATAGATAAGAGATTTGTTGGGTTGGGGGTGGTAATGTTATTAGGGATGGCGGTGTTGATATGGAGCGTGATGGGAAGGTCGGACGAGAGCTGGTGCTCCCTAGATGCAACCGGGAAAAGGCCGCGAGTAGGGGAGGATTACACCCCAAGCTCCACCCAGCTGCGTGCACTGCTCCATTACGCCACCTCCCCCCACATACCTCAACAATCCCTTGCTGAGATTACTCTCACCTTCCATGTTCTCGAATCCATTGGCCGCCCCTCCAACATTCTGGTGTTCGGCCTAGGTTATGACTCTCTTATGTGGGACTCTTTAAATTCGGAGGGCACCACCCTCTTCCTAGAGGAAGACCCCAAATGGGTGCAAATGGTGTTGAAAGATGCTCCTGGCCTCCGCGCCCACACTCTGCAGTATCATCATGCCCAACTCCGCCAAGCAGGCCCTTTCCTCTCCTCCTATCGCTCTGAGCCTGCGTGCTCCCACCCCTACCTTCGTGGCAACCATCGATGTAAGCTTGCTCTTACCAATCTCCCTGATGAAGTCTACGATCGAGACTGGGACTTGATCATGATTGACACCCCCGGGCGCATGGCCGCCATATTTTCTGCTGTTGTCATGGCCCGAACCCGGAAGGCCTCTGGTGTCACCCATATCTTCCTCCACGATGTTGATCGCCCGGCTATCAAGGTTTACGCCCACGAGTTCCTTTGTAGTTACAACTTGGCCAATGCTGTTGACAAGCTCTGGCATTTTCAGATTCCCCCTCACCCCACTCATCATCCCCCTCCATCTCGTTTTTGCTAGACCCCCTTCCACACCAATTGAACTTCCGTCATTAGTGAAGCATTGTCCATCCAGAAATTTTGTTTTGGAACGAAGCATTTTTTAAGAAAATCGATCATTGGTATAATATATTTATTTCTTAAACATCTTAACTGAAATTTCTACATTGAATCGTCTATATTAGCCACTTAATAAGTGATTTTTTTAAAAAAAAAAAAAAAAAAAAAAAAAGAAAGGGGTTTTTTACACTCATTTCACATGTTGTATGACATGCCTAATAGGGGTGGAAATAGGCTAGGGGACTGTCAGGGACCTGTGATCTAGCCTGTTAAAAGCCTGGTCAGACCTAGTCTGTCAGGTTAAAAGGCTAGACCAAGGCCTATTTCAATGCCTGTTTGTCTTAACAGGTCAGGTCTAGGCCTCCTAGTAAGCCTGTCAGGCCAGCCTGTTAAGAGGAGGGTAAAATTGTAAATGTCTCGGCCTGTTTAAAGTATGTCTATTTTCAACCTATTTTACGTTGAGACCTGTGGCCTGCTGACCTAAGTACAAGATTTTAAAAAATACAGGCCTCTTTAATAGGCCACAAGCTTAGGCCATAAAATAAGCCTGTAAGCTGTAACAGGCCACAAGCCAGGCTCAAGCCACTTCCTTGCATAATAGGTCTGGCCTATTAAGGGTGAAGCCTGACCTGTTTTCACCCTAAGCATCCTTTTCAAATAATTTGGGATATATATGAATACCAATTTTAACATGGATTCTTTGCAAAACTAATCAATTATGTGTTTATATCTCTCTTTATATAAATAAAAGAAAGTGTGGTGTTTTAGTTTATAATGTAAATCTAAATACATACATACATTAATACACACACAAAACTTTTAATATAGTGTGTAAATAATTTGGAGAGAGTGATTAAAAAAATGCCAAATTAATAGCGGGGAGATTTTTGGGACACGCAAACAATGACATGATGAAGAATTATAATAATTGGAACATCGATTCATTTATGCAAAAAGGGAATTGTAGACAACTTCATACCAATTACCTCAGAATTGATTATATACAGGTGTTTAATTGCTCATTGTGAGTAACGTTAATACTCTTAAAAATAATTTTAATGTTTTAATATAATTTTACTATTTTTCAATAATAATATTAATTCTATTTTTGATATAATTTCAATATCTTACTTATCTCCAAGAGTAATTTTACAAAAATTGAAAAATCAATTTTTCAACTCACGATCTAATACTTAATATTTAAAAGTATTAAGTAGCTAAATTATAAACCTTTTTTCCAAATGCAAATTTTAAACCTAATTGATTACCTAATACGTAGTAGAATATAATGGTTGTAATGTTGTATTACTATTATAAAATGTCTAGTAGTTTAACGATATCCATCAAATAATTCTTAAAAATCACAACAATTATTTTCGGAACAAGCAAGATTCCCCCCGCGCGTTGCGCAGGTGCAAAAACATAAGAACAGGTAATTATGCAGCATCACCTCCACAGCATTAAAACGTTGCATACATTGTAAACATTCGTCATGTAACATTGATCGACAATATGTCACTTACGTAACTCAACATTCCTAAAGATCTCCCGTATACAACATTAGTAGTTGTACTCATTCCGAAGTACTCCCGTCTTTTCAGCCCTCAAGCTCTAACTCCCCCGCGCGTTGGCAGATGCATCAATTACATAAAAGCAAATCCTCACCTTCTCATCATCCAAATTATTCAGAAATTGAAACAAAAAAAACATACAAAGATAAATAAAAAAAGAATTAGATTTCAAATCAACCAATAAAAATAGTTATGTCACTACCCAAAAACACAACGTGAACCACAACTACATCGGTAGTTGTACTCTTATATTTATAGCAACCATTACATAGCTCAAAATTATATCAAAATGCTAACCATCATAGTACATAAGCATATCAAGCAAAAAAAAAAAGTACATAAGCATTCCTATATATAGTTGTCATTAAGTACATCTGTCACCCATAAATATGCAGCTCTCCATCAGGCGTTTGTCGTTTAATTTTAGTCTTTAGAAAATATTGTTATTTATTACTATAATACTCATTATTCACTTTTCTCTGTCATGACCTTTATTTTACTCTTTTGAACCTATTTGAAAAGACATTTAGGTCAACTATACCTCATACAAAAAATTAATGGAGGGCATGATTGATCTCCACTATATTTTGATTGGATTGAAATTGGTTTGCCCTTACAATAATTATTGTTACATGAAACCATTTCCTGATTAGATTTTTGTGTAGTTCCACCTTGAACACCCCTTACAATAATACTCATTAATTATCATTGATATCCATAGTGATAAATGAAGGCATTAGATTATACAATCCCAGAGGGAATTCATTGCAATATTGTTAACAGAGAATATATTAAAAAGAAAAAGTTTTTTTGTTGTAATGTTGAAGAAGGCATTGGTGAATCTGGAATGGTTGTAATGTTGTATTACTATTATAAAATGTCTAGTAGTTTAACGATATCCATCAAATAATTCTTAAAAATCACAACAATTATTTTCGGAATCCATACTTTCCCAATATTGACAATCTCACAAATAACGACAAATTTTCATCAATGATTGAGGTCAAAGAAAGCATTGACTTGCTAATAAAAGCTGACATTGTTGGTGTAAGCCCATTTTTTAACAACAAAAAACTTAATCAAAGTATTTGAAATATTGTTAATCAACAAAAACTCATTTTTACCTGGCCAAATTAATTTTTCCAAAATCAGTTCAGAGTTAATAAAATGCAGAAGTCTTATGGTCGTGGCAAATACAAATAACATGACATACTCTAGCAGTATAAAAGAGACTTCAAGACTCACTCCATTGGTGTCTTCCCTTGCTCCATACTAAAATAATATCCTGAAAAAATAAATATAATAACCATAAGATCTAAGGATCTCGGTAACAATTGGTTATTCAAAAATAAACATGCAAACCAAAATCAAGAACATATGGTTCAAAAATCAAGTTCAACTCATAATAATTTATTAATATTATCAACATAGAACCTTTCATAAACTAGTTCTTGATTTGGTTAACAAAATCCCTTCCCAAAAAGGGTTCCAAAACTATGGAACATTATTTTATTTTCCAAACATCTTTCACAACAGATATCATATAATATACTATATATACAAATATGCAGTATGCAATATGCCTCATTTATATCACTGTCCATCTTTATTCCGCTGACTGGGGCTATAGGCTAACACATAGTCCACTACTAGAAAAGAGGGAAATAGTGACGGAATTTTTTCCATTGCAAAAAAAAAAATTGCGATGGAAATGTACATTCCATCGCAAAAATACTAGATTTTGCAACAAATATTATATCCGTCGCAAATCCTAGAGGAGAAAGTGAAAATAAAAAATGAAGACGGGGAGTTTTTCGAATTCTTTTTGCAACGGAACACGAGCTCGTTGCAAAATCACTTGATTTTGCGACGAAACTCTTGTTCCGTCGCAAAAAAAGGGGGATACCGGCGGCAAAATTGCCGCCAGTTTCCCCAAAATCACGATGGACAGAGGTCATCTGTTGCAATTTTTCTTATTTGCGACGGATTGGATGTCCGTCGCAAATCGCGGGACTTTAAGTCCCTTGCAGCTCCTCTTCTCGGTCCAATTTCTCCCCCACGCCGCCATTCTGGATTGGCTCTTTTGAAATTGGAGCTGGGCTCTGTGACATGTTGGGTGCTTAATTGACCTGATTGGATATTGTTTCTTGGTCGGGTTTGTCATGGCATGGGAGCCTTATATAGAAGCAGCAAGATGAGAGATGCAACAGTCCTATGCAGCTTTCCAAGGTTCTAATCTCAATCTGATTCAGGGGTTCAATACTCTTGCAAGCTTGTCATTGATAAGTTGATCAACTCTTCTTATGTTATACAATTTTTGGGGCGTGATAAAGATGATAGGGTCCGGCACAGTGCTGTATCTGGCAAGAAGGTTAAAGCTATTAGAGTAATATGATTATAAAGAAGTCCCATAAGCAGAAGATGAGACATTTGGTAGCATACTTGTTAGGACACATTGTAGTTGATCACTTGTTTTGTACACGTGCATTTGTATTTATGAGAATGACCTTCAACATTTGTTCTTCTGTAAATTTTCTAATGATGCTAACTTGACAATTTTAATTCAATGACAACAGCAAATTTGTCCTTGTTTTATGATCTTTGTTAATGGAATGAGAACAATAGAAGAATTAACAGGTCCTACAATATTTAAATACTTACAAACATCAGTGGGTGTTATAATGTCATTGACCTATAACAACTACATCAGTGACTTATAACAACTAAATCAGTCACTTGTAACAACTACATCGTTCAATGGTAACAAGAACATAAGTGTATGTTAATAACTTTATCAGTACAACATTAACAACTATATCAGTGGGTGTTAACAACATTATCAGTGTGCGTTAACAACTATATTAGTGTGCGTTAACAACAATATCAGTGTGTGTTAACAATTGTATTAGAGGGTGTTAACAACATTATCAGTGTGCTTTAACAACAATATCAGTGTGCGTTAACAACAATATCAGTGTGCTTTAACAACAATATTAGTGTGCGTTAACAACTATATCAATATGCGTTAACAAATAGACCTCACTCTGTTTCCATGCCAAAAAATAGAGCAACCTACCCTACAATGTTTTCACATTCAGCTCGTATTAACAACTTAATCAGTCATATTAACAACTACAACTGTAGGTATTAACAACTATCTCATTTCAGCGTTTTTGCACCAAAAGTACCTTTATCCCATTCACCCATTTCTACTAAAAACAGACCTTTTCCTTTGTTTTCTTGCCAAAAAACAGAGCAAGATTTTATTAACCTACCCTACAATGATTAATGACCAAGTATAATGGTGATCATGATATCTTGATCAAAATCTTTGCATTTCTTACCTATCTCCTAGCCGATAATAACATTAGTGAGGCCAAGCTTCAACCTTTCAGCCACCCAACACTAGTGCAAAAAAGGGTTTTAAGACCGCCTCATTTAGACCAGGACATTCAACGCCCCGGTTTTAAAGGTATGACCGGTGGCAGTTTTGTAAATATAAAGAACTTCTTATGTATGACCGGTGGCAGTTTTGTAAATATAAAGAACTTCTTATACCGGATCATTTTTTCATAGGTCTTAAATATATTATTTAGACCCGTTAAAAAACAAGCTGATCTTAAAAATGTTATTAAAAAATATTCAAATATCAATTACTTTATGGAGAAATCTCACACAACCGGACTAATATTTTTTGCGGTCCAAAATAATAAGGAAAAATTTAAATATAAAGGTAATAAAGTTTTAAGACCGAACATATTTAAAAGCCAGTCTTAAAAGTTATTCTTTTAAGACCAGGACATAAAATGCGGCCGGTATAAAATATAGAAAAAGAGTGCGAGATAAAAAATTAATTACTTTTAAGATAGGACTATAATATGACCGGTCTTGAATATTAATTATTAAGACCGTCTCATTTTATATCCGGTCTTAAAAATGAATCGCCAAATAAACATTTCTTCGTGCGAAAGCTTTTGTTACTCTCACTGAAGAACCTCTGTTCACGTTGTGAAACCCTTCCTATTGCATCACCTCTCTTCCTGTCTCGAAAATGAACGGTGAAAACGATTCTATTCGTGTTTCGGGAACGCCAGTTACTGGTGTGAGTCAGAACGAACCCTCTTCATCTCACAATGAGCCTCGTAACCACCCTGCACGCCGTGGTAGAAGAGGCACACGAATGATGGATGTAACCCTAAGTCGAACTTCCGGGTTAATTTGGAGATTCGATTTGATGAAAAGTTGGAACCTTTTGGTCCCAAGAAATCCAAATATACTAGTTTTGTTGGCTATCTAGTACGCGGCAAGGTTAGCATCTTGACGAGATGAGTGGAAAAATGTGGACGTTTGCACGAAAGGATCCTATTTAGGACACTATCCGGCTTACATACACTGTTGTCCGGTCAAAAGTTGAAAGACAAGACATTGTCTTATTGTGCTTGATCGGTGGAGGAAGTTTAAGATCTTTCTAGCTAACAAGTATATTTTTGCCGAGGTTCAGTCTGCAGAAAATCCTTGGGACAAGTACACATTTATTGATGAACAAACTTGGCAACAATTTGTTTAGCTGCGGACCACTCCTGAAGCTCTGGTAAGTTTATATTTAGTTTTGTTTGCCCTTTTGTGTGCTTATTAACTTGTGCGGATATGTGAATGTTATTGTGTTCATCTAATCCTGTTAGTTAAATGGTTTGATATGTGAATAGAAGTATATATTTCCTGCCTTTGTCTATGCAAGTCTGATATGTAAACCCTAAAAAGGTAAAATACTAAGAAGGTAATTAGGGAAATAATAATGGCATAAGAGTCAAGCCATTATTATAGTCTTAGTTCTGTTATAGTAGGTAGTGGTTAGACATTTTGTTAGTTAATTAGTATGTTAACTATGTAATGGTTTGGTGCAAAAAGTTGTTATTGGGCCTTAAGAGTCAAGCCTCTAACTATATGTAAGAGGTTAGTCTAATATGTGTAGGAACCAGTTATGATGAATGAATAAATTGACTGAGTTGGTAGCATTTCTGCAACTCCCTTTCCTCTGTTTCTCCTAATTTCTTCTACAATTCTACATCTTTCTTAAATAAAATGTTGAAACTTGATGAAGTGAATTTGACTAATGTTTGACCTTCATATGAAGCAGAAGTTCTCTAATTTCTGTTAGTGAGATTACTGGAATTCATAATTAATAGTTTTTTTTTCAATTCTGATTCACAGAAAAGAAGGGAACCAGAATAGGAGATAAGGAAAAAGAATGATTGCCCGCATAGGGCTTCTTGCGGCGGATATGAAATGGCCGAAAAAGAATTGATGGCGGCCAAGCGGAAGAGATTGGAAGATGAAGCTGAATCCAATCCTTCTGCGATAGTTGATCAGCCATCTCCAATACGTCGTGAGGAGTTGTGGTTGCATATTCGGCAAAAGCCAAGCGGCACCTACACGAGTGAACAAACTTGTGTAGTTCTTTGAAAGAATTGTAAGTATCGTTATTGTTATTTTTTAGTTACTAAACATGTTTCATTACTAAGCTTCTCGTTATCTGTATCTTACAAGAAGATCTTAAAAAGAAAGAAGCAGAGGGATCTTTTGTGTCGGACGGGAGGAATGATGTTCTAACCTTTGCGACCGGAAAACCGGATCACAGGGGTGTGTAAGGGGGGTTGGAGGACGAGTAGGCCTGAAGGAATACTTTGGTAAATCCAAACGCCACAAACAAAGTATGGTTACCCGGGAGGAGATGGAACAGACACTGACCAAAATAAGTGATGAAGCAGCGGCTAAAGAAGCAATGTTTCAATCCAAGATGGAATAGATGCTGGCCAAATTAAGTGAGGAAGTAGCGGCTAAAGAAGCAATGTTTCAAGCCCAGATGAAGGAGGAAATGAATCAGATGAGGCTGCTTTTGAGCCCTCGTCCGAGAGCGGTGTTCTGTCACACATTCACTGCGCACCTATGCGCGAGCACTAAAGGGAGTTGCATTGTTGGACGATCGAGCAACCTTGTTGCTGTATGTGGAAAAATCTCATAGACTATTAGTTGCAAAAGGATCATCCCACAACTTGGGATCAACTATACACCACCAACAAATGGCTGATGATGAAGTTAGAGTGTCAGTTAAAAAGGTGATCGTTGATGCACCTCTCCCTCTCCCAACTGATGAGCTGAAGCTTGTAAGTGATGTCAAGGGAACCTTCATCTCTTGGCCAGTGAAGCTTGTACATGTCTCTACTCCTCCTGAAGCTTCATCCCCTCCTCTTCAAGTTCCATCCCCTCGTCAAGCTGCATCTCCTCCTCCTCAAGTTCCATCCCCTACTGCTAATTTGACTGCCAAGGAAAAAAAATAGCTGATTTGAAAAAGAAGAAGATATTTTAAAGATAAATCATGGTCTGTCAATGAAGTAGTAAGCGTCCCTCATCCTGAAGAGGTTTACCTTGACAGAGTAGATGTAACGTCCCTGCTGCTTCCTGGACAGGAGCTTACATCTGCAATTGTTCAAATGTTTATGAAATAAGTATCTTCTTCTATGAGTACATAATTTAAATGCCTCGTTTAGACACACATACATATATACTAATTCTCTGATCGATGTCATTATTGTAGGTGCATGCATCAAGAATTGGTTGAACAGGGCAGAATCAATGATTTTGGATTCTTGTGCCCAGTCTATGCAAGTACAACACCCTTGGAGTTGAGACAAGAATACATGTCAAAGAGGGTGTGTGAAGTGATAAGAAAGGTGTTGTGTTTCCATACTACCACGGGTACATATCACAATTCTTGTATCGCAATTCACTTAATTTCGCTACATATATCCCGAGTACTTTACTTTTTTGTGAATTTTCAGCCGCCATGGCGGCGTTGGTCCTCATGTGCATGGAGGATCATAAAGTTATCTTCTTATGCTCCACTTATAGTGAGCCAGGGTCTACATTGACGCAGAGCGTCAACGAGTAAGCATGTCATTTTGATTCTCTTGTCTGAAATCTCTACTGTGAATTTTCAGTGAACATTATTGATAAATTTGTGATTTTGATGATAGTGCCATGAGGACCTTCCAAGTCGAGGTAAACAAAAGACGTGGGTCTCAGGCCACTTATCCTAAATGGTACAAACCACAGGTTAGTACATATTTGGACACTGGCACTTGCGAACTTGGTCAGTAAGCTATATATGCTAGCTCTTATATATATTTCTTGTTCGTTTTAGACCCATCGGCAACCAACGGGGTCCAACTTATGTGGCATGTACGTCATGAAACACATATATGATATTATCACGGGAGGAACGACAAAATTAACTGCAAAGGTAAATGTATTTGATGTTACGTATTATGGTGAATTCAGTTTCGGCTTAATGCTACATATGAAATATGCACGCAAGTTAATTCGGTTGTCTTTGATGTTACGAGGTTTGCCGGACCTGCTCCCTTTCACGATGATGAAGTGGAGCACATACGCAATGTGTTTTATGAATATTTGTATGACCTAATTAAGTCCTAAATTCATTTGTAAAATATAAGCACAATGTGTAATTCAATAATAAATTTGTTTATTTTTTCGAAGAAATTGTTCATTCATTCTAGCTATTTAGTGCTTGAAATTTGAGGTACAAGATGTTGTAAATGAGAAAAAATACACTATCTGAAAAGTATTCGCGACTTTTATAACCGGATATTTTTTAAAGATCCGGTCCTAAAAGATAAAAAAGACTTTTAGGACCGTATATTTGTAAAAAGTACGGTCCTAAAAGTATTCATTTATTTTAAAAATATGGTGAGACCTTTAGGACCACATAATTATTAAACCTCCGGTGCTAAAAGTCTTCATTTATTTCAAAAAAAACTATGGCTAGACTTTTGGAACCGCATATTATTTAAACATCCGGTCCTAAAAGTCTTCTAAAAATTGCTAGACTTTTAGGACCGCATATTTATGTTATGACCGGTCCTAAAAGTCTACGTTTAATTAATTCTAAAAAATATGTTTAGACTTTAAGACCGTAAATTTGTTAAATAGCCGCTCCTAAAAGTTCATCTTCTTCGTTTATTTTAAAAATATGGCGAGACTTTTAGGACCGTTTTTTTGTTACTTGTCCGCTCCTAAAAGTTCAGTCATAAAAATAGTTAATTTAAAAAATATGGCTTAACCTTTAGGACCGTGTATTTGTTAGCTCTTAATAGTTTTTGACTCGTTTTTCGAGACAAATTTTTAGGGTTCAAGACAACCGAGGTTATGGCGTTACGCTCGAAGCTAGGACCCTCGTTGTCTTCGATGTTACCTCTCCGATGTTGAGCAAAGCATTATCGTTTCCCTTTTCGTTGTCTCTTTTCTTTTTGTTGGAAAAAATAAGGAAGATAATGAAAGGAAAGCGAAAATATTCAAATCGAAGTCGAGGTAACACCGACGACAACGACGACGGTCCAACCTTGAGAAGAATAGTCACTTTGTTTGTTTTATTCGAATAAGAAAAACAATCTTTTTTTTTTGTTTTTTTGTATGTTCTTAACTGTATTCTGCGAATTTTTAATGTTGATTTACATGAGGACAATGTTTTGTTTGTTTCCTTTTTGTCGGAAAAGAAAGAAGATAATGAAAAGGACATGACGATCGAATATGAAAACTAAAATTTTTTTATCATATTTTTTTACTGTTGCCCCGTGAGGAGCAGCAGTACAGACAAAAAAAACATAAAAAAACATAAAAACATCTACTCCCCCCATCGTTGTCGGAGGGGAGGGAGTCGTCGGAGAGGTCGTTATCTTCAGGATGGTACTCAACGTCCTAGGCGTCGAGTATCACTTTCAGCTTGTCGTTGACGGCGTGATAGACCTGAAACAGCTAGCTGCATCGTCGGTCTATATGAGCGAGGTGAGCCAAAATGTGCTGAATCATCTGGTAGATTGTCGGTTTCGGAAGCAACGGAGGAGGAGGACCTCGTGGTGGTGGAGTAGCCATTACTGTGGATGTTTTCAGAAGTGATGGAGAAGAATGTGAAGGAAGTAAAGTAACATCGGGTTTAAATAGAGAACCCGCTGAACAATGTGAAACGCGGAAACAATAACGAGGAGACTCATAGTTCCTCGAAAACTAGAGACGCCTAGTTGGGAAGTTTATCGGAAGTCGAAGAGACTGCGAATCATTCATTTGAATAGAGTGTAAGGATACGACTCTGAATCATTCAATTGAAAAAAATAAATGAATTCTAGGACCAGATACAAGATAAAAGGTCGGTCTTAAAAGTAAATGAACTCATTGAAAAAAAAATAAATAATAGACTTTTAGTACGAGATATATTTTAAAAGGTCGGTCTTAAAATCAATTGAATTGAAAAAAATAAATAATAGACTTTTAAGACCGGATATATTAATAAATGTCGGTCTTAAAATCAATTGAATTGAAAAAAATAAATGAATTCTAGGACCGGATACAAGGAAAAAGGTCGGTCTTAAAAGTGATTGAATTAATTAAAAAAATAAATAATAGACTTTTAGGACCAGATATATTATAAAAGGCCGGTCTTAAAATCAATTGAACTGAAAAAAAATAAATAATATAATATTAGACCACATATTTATTAACTCCTCAAACCTCTCTATCCTTATTAACTCCTCATACCTCGTAACTCCACACTTCGTCGCTCTTAAAGTCTATAAACTCCTCATACCTCTCTGTCCTTATTAACTCCTCACAATCTCGTAACTCCACGCTACGTGGCTCTGCCTTATTTGCTCAAACCATGGTTAGATACAAGAGAACGGCTCGTAGGGGTACTCTTACTCCCGATGCTCGTGCCTTCCGTAGGTCGTTATACGGTGCGCCTCCTCCCGGCGAGTGCGTTCTATTGTGACCAAAGAGTCTCGGGTCGTTGGACCCATTGTTATTTCGGATGATGAAGAGATTGCCGCACCCTCCTCCAGCCTTCAGACCATGAAGAGGTTCCTGCTCCCCCTCTCCAACCAGTTGGCCCCAGCGCGCCTACCGCTGACCCCTCTCCTCTTTCCTCTAATGATGCATTGCGGCTGATGCGAATAAGATAGGAACTTGCTGATCTCCGGCGGGAAGTTAATGTTTTTCACGCCGATATCGCCAAGGATGTTTAGTCAGATTCTTGTTTTTGATAATTTTCTGGTTGTTTTTCTTTTGTATTTTTTTGTGTGTACGTGCATATTCACCAGTAATGTATGAAGCATTAAGAACTAAGCTTGTGTCTTTTTTTGTTCATATTCTCCAGTAATTAAAGAAGTTTATTCTCCAGTTTTTCTTTAATTTTTATTCATTCAGTTGCTGCTGCGCTCGCCAAAATGAGGACTTTTAGGACCGGATGTTTAATAAAACTTCGGTCTTAAAATTAAATGAATAATAAAAAATTAGGACCGGAGTTTTTTAAACTTCTGGTCTTAAAAATGTAATTATATATTTAGGACCGACTACTTTATAATTAACCGGTCTTAATAAAATCCAAAATACTAAAACATGTCTTTGTCGCGCCAATCCTCTGCTGCGCTTGCCAAAGCCAATCCTTTTTTTTTTTAAATGAAGACTTTTAGGACTTGATGTTTAATAAAACTCCGGTCTTAGAATTAAATGAATAATAAAAAATTAGGACCGGAGTTTTTTAAACTTCCGGTCTTAAAAATGTAATTATATATTTAGGACCGGCTACTTTATGATTAACCGGTCTTAATAAAATCCAAAATACTAAAATATGTCTCTGTCGTGCGAATTATTAAATTTCCCTCTCTAAACTTCTCTTGTCACGCCGAAAGTGATTACTCAGGTTCTGTCTCCAGTGTTTTTGTGTTGCTTTGTCGACTGCTTCGCGTTGCTCTCTCACAATCACTTTCTGGTTCCTTAGCTAAACGTCTATAGACCAAGCTGTAAGAAGTGTTTCGGTTATATAACTTTATGGTTTTCTAGGTTGAACGAAATCGATGAAATGTTCTTGTGGGTTTCTCTGTTGTTAATTAATATTGTATTTTGAAGATTATATTTGCACTTTAGACCTACCCAACTGACCAACAAATGTTTTTAGGTTACTCTTGCTATCTGCAACATCAACGTTCGTGGCGGGAGAAGAAAGACTCCGCAAATGCATTTGAATTTATATGCTACAGGTGAGTCCACAAGACCTTCACGCGATGCATTTAATTTCCTCGTCATGCTTTTATTTAGCTTCTTGGATTCACTGTGATACATTTATGAGCAAAAGTGATTCTTCGTTATGCATTTAATGGGCAAGTTTCTCCGTAAAAAAAAATGACATAACCGACATTGAGCATAAATATGCATTTGGTGTTGCCTTATTTTATATGCAAGTGTCAATTTTTTCGGATTATGTATGTTAAATCTTTCTGTCTATAGGAATTCTACTATGGATCACGGTTGGATAAGCTGCGTTACGGACAGTGTTGAATATCGAATGGGGTGAGGGACTTTATAGAATTTGCTAAACAAAATGCCCATGATGATAGTGAGAAGTTTTATTGCCCTTGTATAAAATGTTTGAATGAGAGGCGATTAAGTCCTGAAGTTATCCACACACATTTAATTTGTGAAGGATTTTGTAAGACTTATACAGTATGGGTATGGCATGGTGAAAAAATACCAAGTGGGTCTCAACATGCCTTTGATGATAATGACACGGATATGGATGATCACATAGAGGACATTATTCGTGATGTAGGAGAAGAGGCTTTTCATCAATTACATGCATATGGTAATATGTGCAGTGATGCAGAGACCTCGCTATACCTTGGTTGTAAAAAATACCAAGTGTTGAACGCTGTATTAAAATTGGTAAGCTTGAAGGCACGTCATGAATGGAGCGACAAGAGTTTTTCTGAAATGCTTGAGGCTTTTAAGGACATGCTTCCGGATGATAATGTGTTGTCGCATCGATACTATGATGCTAAGAAAATACTCGTCCCTTTGGGGATGGAGTACAAAAAGATCCATGCATGCCCGAATGATTGCGTATTGTATAGAAAAGAGTTTGAAGAGAAGCATAATTGTCCGATATGTGAAACCCCAAGGTACAAGTCAAATAAGGGGCCTGCAAAAGTGTTGTGGTATCTTCCAATCATACCAAGGTTCAAGCGGTTGTTTGCGAATGAAAATGATGCAAAAAATTTGAGGTGGCATGCAGATGAGAGGATTTCTGATGGAAAGCTTCGACATCTGGCTGATTCTTCTCAATGGAAGAAAATCAATCACTTATTTCCGAACTTCGGCGAAAAACCTAGGAACCTTAGGCTTGCCCTTAGCACGGATGACATGAATCCCTATGGAAGCCTTAACAGCATACATAGTTCATGGCCTGTGCTCCTGATTATTTAGAACTTATCTCCTATGTTATGCATGAAACGAAAGTACATCATGTTGTCTATGTTGATTTCGGGACCAAAACAACCCGGAAATGACATTGATGTTTACCTTGAGCCCTTGATCGAAGACTTGAAAGAGTTGTGGGAAGAAGGTGTCGATGTTTTTGACTCTTTCAAGAAAGATGTGTTTAAATTGCGAGCCATGATATTTTGTACTATAAACGACTTTCCAGCATATGGGAACTTGTCAGGGTATAGTGTAAAAGGCCATAAAGCATGTCCGGTTTGTGAAGAAGGCACATGCTACCATCAACTTCAACATGGAAGAAAGACGGTTTATCTTGGACATAGGAGATTTCTTAGATGGGGCCACCCATATCGTCGATTAAAGAAAGCCTTTTTTGGTGGCCAGGAGTATGAAGATGCTCCGGTCGCATTGATTGGGGAGCAAGTTTATGAAAAGGTGAAAAATATCGGTGTCATCTTCGGTAAGACCGCAAAGAGTAGAAAAGAAACAAATATATGGAAAAAGAGATCTGTATTCTTCGATCTTCCATATTGGCGCAATCTTGATGTGAGACACTGTATTGATGTCATGCACGTGGAGAAAAACGTATGTGATAGTATTGTTAACACGCTTCTCAACATACAAGGTAGTTCCAAGGATGGTGGAAGGCAAGATTGGATTTGCAAGTAATAGGAATACGCGAAGACTTACATCCAAGGCCATACGGGAAGAGAACTTATTGTCCCCCGGCTTCTCATACTTTGTCTAAGGATGAGAAACGAAGTTTTTGTGAGTGTTTACATGGCACAAAAGTTCCCTCGGGGTATTCTTCAAATTTTAAGAGGCTTGTATCGATGAAGGACTTGAAATTAGTAGGCCAAAAATCTCATGATTATCATGTCTTGATGCAACAGCTACTCCCAGTAGCTATTCGAGGCATCCCCGAATATGATCTTCAGGTCGTTTTGACTAGACTTTGTGTCTTCTTCAATGCGGGTTGTAGTGAATTGGAGAATGAAAGATATCTTATCTTGTGCCACCTTGAGAAGCTTTTTCTTCCTACCTTTTTTGACATCATGGTTCATCTAATTGTTCATCTAGTGAGGGAGATAAAGTTGTGCGGACCTATCCATTTACGGTGGATGTACCCAATTGAAAGATCTATGAAATTCCTAAAAGGGTACGTGAAAAACGCATACCGGCCAGAAGCATCAATTGTTCAGAAATATGTTTCTGAAGAAGCCATGGAATTTTGTCAAAATTATTTGGCCAAAGTAAGACATATTGGGCTTCCAAAACGTCAAAGCATCTTTGAAGGGGGTAGACGAGGGGCTTCGGTAAAAAGTGTGGATCGATGAATTGTCACAAGTCCACTTATACATCTTGAATAATGTTGATAAAGTTCAAGCCAAAGCATAGTTGCACATAAAGAAGTCGTAAGGAAAGAAAATCATCGAATGGTGAACAAAGGTTGATTAGGGAGCATAACAGAACTTTTGCAAAATGGTTCAAACAAAAGGTCGAGGGAGAGGAATGTGTTTCTGATACAATCAAATGGTTAGCATGTGGTCTTGAGGTTGATGTCATAAGTTGGAATTCGTATGTTATCAATGGTTATACATTTTACACGAAGTCCCTAGATGATAGGAGCCCTGTCCAAAATAGTGGTGTTATGTTAGAGGTTGAATCTGTGCACTTCTCCAGTTCGAAAGACAAGAGGCCTTTATTGGCAGTTATGCCATATTATGGGGTTATTGAAGAAATTTGGGAGGTAGACTATTTGAAAATTAGATTTCCCATTTTCAAATGCAAGTGGGTTAATGTCAATAATGGTGTTCATATCGATCGGCTAAGATTTATATTAGTCGATGTCAATGGTAGAAGTTTTGGAGATGAACCTTTTATTATGGCAGACCAGGCGAAACAAGTGTTCTATATCACCGATCAAGAAAATAAAATGTGGTCTGTAGCTCTCCAAGGAAAAAAGGTCATTGATATTGATGAGGAAAGTCATTCAAATTATCGTCTTCCTGAGAGTACTCCTTTTTCAAGGGGTCTACCGTACATGAACGAAGAAGATGAAGCGGATAATGAACCTGGCATAAGAAATGATCATCAAGAAGGGATATGAGAGGATATCACTTTATAAAAGATTCAATTCATAAGGTAATATTCATATGCAGAATTCTTTGAAAACTGTAAGGTTTTAACTATATTATATTCCTTCTATGTTCTAAAACAATGTCACTGACTATGAAGTTTGTTCTTGTTTTATTTTAATTTTGTGGCAGGATCCGATCCAAAGGGGCATGTTATAAAAGAGGATGTTACGTTGTTGGGTGGGAATCAGATGAAGGCATGGTGAAGATTATATTGGACATGTATGTTGTATTTGTAACTTATTGTATTTGCATTGTAAGTAAGTTATCTTATTGTATAAATTAATTTAGGTGTTGTAGTCATAGTATAATCATTAATTAAGAAGCCACATAATTCATGGTGAATAATATTTGTATTCTTTTTCCCAATTCAATTTATTCATAATTGTTCATAGCTTGTAGCTTAAAGTATCGACTTTTATGTGCTAGATTGGGTGGTGGATTTGTGTATATATATGATCAGGAAGAATAGAACAAGGAAAAAAATCGGGAAAATTTAGACCGGAAATTACGCCGGTCTTAAATGTTCAACTTGTAAGACCGGCGTATTTATTTGTCCGGTCTTAAAGGTCATGTGTACGTATTTGATATTAAGCCGGTCTTAAAAGTTGGTCTTTTAAGACCGGTGTATTTATACGTCAGGTCTAAAAATTTAATTTTTAAGACCGGACGAATTTACCGTCCAGTCTTGAAAGTCAGTCTTTTAAGACCGCGTATAATTAATTGTCAGGTCTTAAAAGCCGCTTTTTTAAAACCGGATTTATTTTTGTCCGGTCTTATAATTTTGATCTTTTAAGAGCGGCCGAGTTTTTGCCCGGTCTTAAAAGTTGAGTTTTAGAACCGAACAAAAAATATTTCAGCTTTATTTAGTACGACTTTTAAGACCTAATGTTTTAAATGTCCGGTCTAAAAGAGTTTCTTTAAGACCAGTTCGAGTCCGGTCTTAAATGTGGACTTTTAATACCGGCTGGAACAAGACCGGTCGCGGGTCCGGTCTTACGATGCCTCTTTTATCCAGTTTTAAAAGCCCCTTTTTTGCACTAGTGCAACCTTCAAACTGAAAAAAAAAACGATCAGGAACAGCACATATAAACCAACTGAGTTGAGACTCTAACGCGGTGGATGATCAGAACACACCCTTCAATGTTGGACCTTCAACCTTGATCGATCCCTCCTCGTGTGTGCCTCGCGTTCTACTTCATTTTTGTGTTTTTTCTTTTCTCAGCGGTGATAACACATTGTCCATACTTCCTTTTTGTTTTTTAATCCTAGGGGTATTAATATCATTTAACTTTACATTCATATGTCAGAAAAGGCCCTAGGGCTTTTTTTGACATGTGAATTTCGTTTGAGCCTTATTTGACATTATATTGCTTAATTGGGCTTTCATAAAGATTTTCCCTTAAATTAAAGGCCTACATTGCAAATAAAACACATTTTATGCTCATTACCCATCTTCACCATTAGATGAATTTTAGATGGCGCATAATTAATTTTATTTTTATATTTTTATTTTGGATGAATTTAATTGAAAAATAAAAAATAATCTAATAACTAATGGATCATTTATAAAATCATTAAAATTTTAGAGAAAATTCCATATAGAGATGGTTAAATTATCAAAATTATAATTTGGGTTACTAAACTTAAGAAATTATTAATTAGGTTATATAACACAATTAAGGATTTAGAATTTAGGCCAAATTACCTCTATATCCTTAACAACTCTTACTAGTGTTTTGTAAGAGTTGGAAAGAGAGAGAAAGACAGGGGGATTATTGGAGGACCTCTATGATGAGTTTGCTAGGGGAATCAAAGATATGACAAGGATTGGGTTGAAAGGGCCGATCATGATAATTCATTCTCCACATATCTTAATCATGGCTAGATGAACGGATGCAGATGCAACTAAAAGCGGCTCATAATGGGTTTTCCAACGAGAAGTCAATCGTGGATAAACTAAGCCTTGAATTAGAGACCTTCCTTAAAGCTAAACACAATAATAGGAGCACAGAGAATTTGGTGGCAAGAGATAGAAGAAATTCTCTTGAATCATAGTTTGATTAAATTTCTTTCCTAATAGCTGCTAGAAACTTTCCAAAACAAGGCAAACGAGCTAGAACACAAAATTATAAATATTGAACAAAATTTACATGAACCTGACGGGAAATTGCCGACATATAGGTTAACTTACTTGAGGTGAACAACAAGAACCATTCATCAGAACTAGGTTGACCCACCTTAGCTCTATACTTCGTTCATCAATTGTAACGAAGTTAAGGTGAACGACAAGAACCATTCATCGGAACTAAATAAAGCTGCATTAAACGATCTTATTTGTTATTCAGATCCAATTAACGTGATAAGAGTAAAAGCACCTCCAACATTACAATTTGGGTGCAATTTTTTTTATCCGGTCGACAATCGTAACAGTCAAAGTTCCATCAGAAATGATGAGAATAATGACCAAGGAAATAAGATGACAAAGAATGGACAAGAATTGATATAAGAGAAACTACCAATATCAAGTTGAAATCAGATCTAAGAATACATTTTAAGATGTTGTGAGAACACCAAGGTAGAAAACAATATCTAATTGAACTTGACATTTACAAATGCAATCCCTAAACAAGAAGCCCTAAAAAGAACCCCGAATTCAATTCTAAAAATCAACTGCCGAAACCGTACAATGTCCTACCCTGCCTCTTCAGCGCATAGACAACATCCATGGCAGTCACCGTCTTCCTCTTGGCATGCTCAGTATAGGTCACAACATCACAAATAATGTTCTCAAGGAAAATCTTCAGAACATCGCAAGTTTCCTCACATATAAGATCGCTAATACGCTTAACTCCACCTCTACGAGCCAATCAGTGAATCGCAGGCCTTCTTGTGCCACTTGGCTCCTCCCTTACCCAAACCCTGGCCTCCCTTTCCACGACCCAACATTTTCACCGAGAAATGTGATAGAAATCTTGAAAGCTATGCACTAAGATTTGTTGCCTTTTCTCTCCTCCTTCCGACTTTTTACCTCTTTTTTTTTAATCATAGATTAGAGTATCATTGGAAAATAAACAACATTTAAATATTCTAAATCGGGTTATTGACTCAATTTAAGATTTATTGAATTTAACACTTTATATAGAATTTTCCTATTTCAACCGTCTTTATTCTATACACGGATTTAAACTGAAATCTGAAGTCATTCGAGATCCCATCGTTGTGATCCATTGCAACTAGGCTTTTTCAGGTTTTTCTTCTTCTCTTTTTTTCTTTTCCTTCTTTTGTACAGGTGTGTGTGATTCGCATCTGCCACATTTGTGGAAATCCTATGCACTGTCTGGGAGGTACTGGGGGAGTTGGTATTGAGATTGTTTCTGGGATTTTGTTGGTTTATTTGAGTTCGACGCTGACACGTTGACGCAAGTAGAGAAAAAACTCCACTCACCTTAATTACTTCATCCAAACAGTAGTTCACATCGCATGTTCGACTCGCTGTACTTTTGAAGCAGAACGTTCACTCAACGTCTCTCTTCTGACATCTCCTTTTGATGCTTCTTGTGGGGGGCGCGTCTAGGGCTTTTATACTCCCTGGGTCGTTGCTAGTGTTTCCATGGTAATTTAGAAGCAGTCTGGGTAGCGAGTAAATGGCGTGCGTATACATACCGGTGCAGAATTCTGAGGAAGAGGTCAGGGTTGCTCTGGATCAGCTCCCCAAGGATGCTTCTGATATCCTCGACATTCTGAAGGCGGAGCAAGCTCCCCTCGATCTTTGGCTTATCATCGCGGTACGCTACTTGTTTGAAGTTATTATACCTTTTTCCACAATTTCAAAAGTCTAGTTGCAAGTGCAACCGAGCTGAAATACTGCAGCTTCTAGTGTTTCTTGGAATCTTAATAAACGCATGTCTCCTAAATTAGTCTCCAGACTTGCTAGTTCTTTCTACACTTCTATTTTTCTCCTTTCCTTCCTTCTTTTGTTTTTTTGTTTTTTTTTTTTGGGGGGGGGGGGGGGGGTGGTTGGCTATAAACATACGGAAGAATTAACGAGGGACGAAATCCTGAGCTGGGTGCTCCGTGTTGTGAGGTTGAGGGTGTAGCTGCTGAATAGTTTTTCATTGCTACAAAAGTTTCTGAAGATGATTCTGATTGTTTTAATTTATGACCTAGATACAGGTCAATTAGATTGTTCTACTTGGTTGGACGTGTCTATTAAAGTGTTTATACAAACTCTAACACATTCGCTCCTGTTTATTACCTATTATACTTATGATGCTCGGTTCCTTTTTTTTTTTTTCCTTTTTCTGTTTTCCCAAACTAACTCTAATATCTACTTAGCGTTCTTCCTATTGTATGTTTACCCGACCTATCATCTTTCTCTTTCCCGTTTACGATTTATATCTTGTGATGTCTGGTGTCCTTTTTTTCTTTTTCTATTTTCCCAAAATAACGCCAAAATGTACTTAGCGTTCTTCCTATTATCTGTTTACCTGGCTTATCGTTTTTATCTTTCCTATTTTTGGGTGTCATTTAAGTTTTCTTGGTATGCTGCAGAGAGAGTACTTCAAGCAGGGAAAGATTGATCAATTTCGCCAGATTTTGGAGGAAGGATCGAGTCCTGGTATACCTCCTCTTGGCTTTTGATTCTGTGTTTGTTTAACAACCTGGTTTCTTCAATAGTACTATTTGACATTATATTTATTAATTTAATATAAGCAAACTGTAGGGGTTTCTTTTCCTCATTTTGCAGAAATTGATGACTATTATGCGGATGTTAGATATGAGAGGATAGCTATCTTAAATGCCCTTGGGGCCTACTATAGTTACCTTGGGAAAATAGAGACAAAACAAAGAGAGAAAGAGGAACATTTTATTCTGGCAACACAATATTACAACAAAGCATCAAGAATTGACATGCACGAGCCCTCCACTTGGGTTGGGAAAGGTAAGCATATCAACGATTATGCATGTTGAGTCTATCTTAATGGAAAAGGTGTGAAAAATATTACAACAAAGCATCAAGAATTGACATGCACGAGCCCTCCACTCGGGTTGGGAAGGGTAAGCATATCAATAATTATGCATGTTGAGTCTATCTTAATGCGAAAAGTGTGAACAATACGTTCATAACAAGGTAAAGAAAATGTGCTTGTTTATCTTGGATTTGGATTATGATGATTATTTAATTGCTGATTATAAGTTTTATTATTGTTTACCTCTGCATATGGGTATTCTTAGCATGTTTTTATGTTAGGTGTGAAACAATGTATTTTGGATGCTGTTTGGCTGTCATGGGCTCCTACTGTAGTATTTTTAAAAAAATCGTGGTTGTGCACTGAAGCTGTTGTGTAGATTGATATACTGTTTTCTGTCTTGATGATCTCCCATTAGTTACTGGGATCTCTATTTAACTTCTCTGTTTTTTATTTGTTTATATATTAAACATAATGACCATTGAGGACTATCTGTATGAGCTGTGTTGCTTACACATGTTTAAATATTATGTTTGAAATTAATTAAGGAATTACTCATTTCTTTTGTTATTTTATGCATGCTAGCATTCAGATTACATTATTATTGTTATTGATCTTGATACTGTCGTACATTTTTGTTATTTACCATCAATAGTGGGCAATGCTTAGTACTTGGTACTTTCAGGTCAGCTCTTACTAGCAAAGGGTGAAGTTGACCAGGCATCTGCTGCATTTAAGATTGTGTTGGATGGAGATCATGATAATGTTCCTGCTCTTTTAGGCCAGGTATATCATGTTCTTCTGAAAAGTTAAAAATAATGAAGATGAGCACAATCACACAATCTTTTAAGCTTAACTTGTTGGAGATTTCCCTCATCCTTCGATTTTTTTTAAAACGTTGTTGCAAGTTGTATTCTAACTTTTGTGTTTTTTTTGATAATAATGTATTCTAAATTCTTTATGTTGAACGCTTTTTGTTCTGAGAGGAAAAATTCAGTGAACATACCCAACAATTAGTACATTCACAAATTTACATTCTACAAATGCTTTAATCTAAATTTGGTTAATTTGTAATGAAGTGCGAAGCTTTTCAAGGTAAAGTGATTTGAAACTTGATTTGAATTTCATTTTTGGGCTTGACTGTGCTGGTGTACTTATTCACTGTTTTGTGATACCCTTTCATCCTCTCCCAGCGAATTCCTTATATTGGGGGGAAGATAAAGTGATGTTAGAACGTGGTTGGTATTACTGTATTAGATGTTAATCTCATATATATATATTATTTTTTAGGGCTGTGAAAGCTTGCTGCCTCAAACTTTGAAACAGTAAATAATTGATTTGTAAGTTGGATGGCCTAAGTGTTTTTCTGTCTGATTATGCTTCTCCCATTAGGATTGAGATTGAACTGTATCAATTTCTTTGCCGCCAATGCCACACCCAAAATTTGTTCAATCTTCAATATGACCTATATTTTTCACTTTGTATGGTCAGTAGGTTTATTTTTCATGATTTTCTTCTCTTCTCCAAGTATTACATGTCTTGGTTTCTAGGAGTTTAATTTATTATGTTTTTGCTTCATTTTTTATGTACTTGATGCCGTCTACTCTGTAGTTGTTCTGTGATTGCTCAAGTGCGGAGCAAGTTTGAAGCCTGCCTTTTTTATTTTTAATTTCATATGTGTTTTGTATTTCTCGTAATTACTGAACACCTACAGGCATGTGTTGAGTTCAATCGCGGACGCTATTCTGATTCACTTGAGCTGTACAAGGTTTGTAATACATCCATATTTGATGCTTGGAAGCAACTTTTTTTCTTTTTTGATTAAGGGATTTAATACATTGTTGTCATCTGTTTCTACACTACCTTCATCAATGCCATGTATTTATTAGCGTCATTAAGATATCAAAAGGTGTGGAGGTGTGGTCAAGGTGTGCAAATTTCAAGACTAAAAAAAAAAAGGTTGAAGGGTTAGATAAATAATAGAAACTAATGGGCACCCTAACTTAGTAGAGAAATTTTATCCAAATGCTAGGCTTTCTGAAATTGAATGATGTGAAAATTAATAATGGGTGTAAAAACTTTTCATCATTGCCATCTTTGGCGCGTTTCTCTGTTTGTTTTCTTTGTGGCATTTCTTTTGCGGTAGAAGCATGACTTTGATAGCAGTTTTAATTTTGATAGAGGGCATTGCAAGTGTATCCCAATTGCCCTGCTGCTGTGAGACTTGGCATAGGTCTATGTCGGTACAAATTAGGTCAATTTGAAAAAGCGCGACAGGCCTTTGAGCGTGTTTTGCAGGTAAGTGAATTTTATCAATGGCTAATGCGTCAACAATTGAGTAATTTTACTAGCGTTTATGTCTGTATGCTTTGTTGTTCTTGGTTTTTCAATATTTTACCAGTTAGATTCTGAAAATGTTGAAGCTCTTGTTGCACTTGCGATAATGGATCTGCGCACTAATGAAGGTACAATCTCTCTTCGTATCATGTTGTTTTGTGCTATATGTTCGTTACTATACAGTCCCTCCAGTCCTTGGTACCAGACCTTTTTAGTTGATCCTACGTATAGGACCCATTTTCTTATCACAATGTGGCATTCATGAAGCATTACCAAAAATACTCCTATTCAAATTGCTTTAGAAAATAAAGCAAACCCACTTTGTTAAGAAGGGTAGTTTTTTTAAAGACAGTCATTTTTGAAAAAATTAAGGTTGTTAACTAATTTAAATTTCTCAGCTTAATTCATGTGATTTGGTTAAGAGGGTCCTATATCAAGGACCAGAACGAGTGTCTTCTGATACTAACTTCTCATTTTTTGGGCTGATTGACACTCTGGCATCTTTCAGCTGCTGGAATTAGGAAGGGAATGGTAAAAATGCAGAGAGCATTTGAGATATATCCCTACTGTGCAATGGCTCTGAATTATCTAGCCAACCATTTTTTCTTCACTGGTCAACATTTCTTAGTTGAGCAACTGACAGAAACTGCACTAGCCGTTACAAATCATGGTCCAACAAAGTCACATTCTTATTACAATTTAGCTCGATCTTACCATAGCAAGGTTGGAAATCAAATCTTTTTCCCTGGTTAATTTTTTTTTTGAGATCTGACCCTTAAATTTTTCTGTTGGCTTAATTATTGATGAGGTTTGAGGTAATGGTTACGTTACTTCTGCTTGAATTCTTAATTTGAGGTAATGGTTACTTCTGCTTGAATTCTTAGTGTAAGTTATGCCCTGGTCCATATGTTTGTGTGGAGCATCAAAAAATTCATTCTTAGCATTTGAGCTGCAATTTATTATTTATTTTTTCTTAGGGTAGGGGTGAGATGTGCATCACTTTTGGAGTAGTTAGTGGCTTAGCAACCGTCACAAGCAAATTAGCCAGATTGAAGAAGTTGAACAAGTTAAACCATTCCTGGTCTTCTTGCCTAAGATCATATCTATGAAATTTGCTTATTAAGAAGTTCTCTCAGAAAATACAATTAGAAGAGATGGATGATAAAGCAAGCGTACTGCTTATTAAGTATAGTGAACAATTATTAACTAGTCTGACTTATGGATAGGCCATCTGAATTCTTTTTCGGTAGACATTGATCTGCACTAATCTTTAACCTGCTGTTCCAACTTCTATTTAGTGAGACAGATGCGTTAGGATGACATATACCCAATGTTAATTGACCTAGCAGCCTAAAATTATGAAAAACATTATTCAACTTATTATTGATTAGTTACCTATCTCAATTTTCTTTTCTTTTCCTTTTGTTTTTAAACTTCTAAGCTGAGTGAGGTTCCCGAATTCAAATATTGATTATCTTCAGTACTTCAGTGACTTCCTAGTTCCGAATCATTTGGGGATAATACTAAAATTCATATGTTCACCTGTCCCTCATTTTCTTTGTTATTTTCAAGCTTTAGTATTGCTGATGGTACTGATATTTTTGGACTTTAGGGAGACTATGAGAAAGCTGGACTTTATTACATGGCATCTGTCAAGGAAGTCAACAAGCCCCATGAATTTGTGTTTCCTTACTATGGTCAGTTGGCACAGGCTTATTTGAGAATTTATCGTTTCTTTAACTTTCTTTTGTCTTTATTATGATTGAAGTTTACTTGCATACCTAGGACCCCAACTCCATTGAACTCTTATAAATATCTATTGCTTTCATCTGAAAGGAAATCTAGGATCAATTATTTCTTTTGGGAAACAGTATTTTGTTTTGACTTTAAAATATGACCTAGGCTTGTAAGATGCAATGATATATTGGAATTTAGGAGGTAAGGTATTCAAGGAATTATAATTAGGGGTAATTAAGATTTGATCCAAACCGCTATGCTATAAGTAAGAGAGTAGCATATGTAATCAGTTGGAAATTTAATATTATTCCAGTTTTTTGGGTGTTTTGAGGCTTTTGCCATGTATCAATTGGTGTTAAGGTGGATTGAATCTGTGGCAAGAGAGGCACATGTGAGAGTGTTGCAGATTTTGAAAAGGCTCTGTAGAATGGCATGAGAGATTGATCCGTAATTGTAAACAAAAAAATAATAAATATGAAGAATAATAATAATAGTTAGGCTAGTTAGTTATGCTTCAAGTCATTAGTCCCTAAATTAGCCATTGCTCGCCTATATAAGGGAGGCTCTATCAATTGTATTATGAGGTTGTGATGTTAATAATCCAGTGAATTCCCTAGTCTTTCTCTCTGTGCGCTTCTTATTCATATCATTTTCTTCCCTCATTCTCTATTTTTTCACAATCTTTTCTACACCAATCTATTAGTGGTATCAAAGCCACTCCATCCTTGGCTCCAAGATGCATTTTGATAGAGATGAGTTCCATCGCCTTGCTCAAGCTCAACAATTAAGAAGAGTGCTAAGTGCCATATTGGAAAAAAGACTACCATCAGTTTAAAGAGGATAGATCAAAAGGTAGCAGCCTTGCGAGAAGGTTGGGAGGCTGCAAGAAGAAAAGATTTATTCAAGAAGATCGGTTTTCTCTTTTGGAAACTATCAATGCGCAAGAAGAGAAGCAGGGGATCCCCAATAGTGGCAACTAGAATGGGCTAGCCAGAATGACAACCAAGAAGGATGCCCAATGCATCTCTTAGACAGATGAAGCTGCCCCATGCATTGACTATAAAGATGAAGATGTAGGGGATAGAATGATAAGAAGCTCTTTAAGACCTATACAATTTTTTTTGACTCTATTAATGACTCGTGGGTGTCGTCTCATACCCCAGACAATTGGTTGAGCTCCAAGAAAGTGACTTTGAGCAATCATCTCTTACTGAAAGAGATTTAAGTGGACTTGCGGCTTTAAGATTTGGGTCTAGAGCAATGCCTAGCAATTCAAAATAGAGTCTAACAAGGTCAATGGTGAGTCTATAGCACACGGCATAAATGTAACTGTGCATCAAAGAAGAAGAGTAAAGGGGTTGTATGGCAAGCTGAGGGTGTTCTAAACAAGACTCTTTCTTTCTTCATTTCACGTGCCTAAGTAAGTTTCAGATTGAAAAGACAACTGGCTACTATCTTCTCTTAAGTGTCAGAGATTAGGGGTGAGCATTCGGTTTTCGGTTAAAACCGAAAAAACGAAATACACATATTCTAAAAACCGAACCGAAACCGAAGAACCGAAAAAACCGAAATATTTCGGTTCGGTTTTATGGTTAATTCGGTTTTTGGGCTTAAGTTGGGCCTTATTGTGGGCCTTCTTGTTTAGGTTAATTCTGTAAAATGGCCAATCTACTTTTTTTTTTTTTTGCTGAATCAATCTACAATATTGACTATTGAGTGCAACTTGGCTATAGTATACTTTACATGACTCATAAGGTTGGGTCTGACTCATACATATGCATCTTCATTTTAATTAATTTCTGTTATTTCTACCCAAAAATAAAAAATAAATAAAAAATCGGTTTTTTCGGTTTTAACCGAAATAATTTTGCAAAAACTGAACTAAGCTACTTTAAAAAACCGAACACCGAATTATTCGGTTTCGGTTTTGATTTGCTCACCCCTATCAGAGATATTTGAAGGTGCACGGGAGTTTCTAATACCAGATGAGCAAATGGGCTTTGAAAGTGACAATAAAGACAAGTGTCCAATCACCCCCGTAAGGAATAGAATACAAGTTCAAATCTCGGAAAGTGCACTTGTTGATAGAGGCGAAAACCCTTTGTGCTCTAAGCCTCAAAAGGGGAAACCCTTACATTGTACCCCAAAAAAAAAAAAAAAGACTAGAGTCCAATAACTTTGCAATTGGGTCTCAATTTCTATGGGCATCATTAGTGATAAGTTGTTGCAAGAATTTATTTTATATTCTCCTACAACAATTTGATTCTGATTTGGTTCAAAGGGAAATTAATCAAGATGCTCTTTGGTTCTAGTCTATTACGGTTCTCTGTGTACTTGACTCTTGAGGGCGAGTGATACGTGGGAATACTAAGGAAAGGGGTAGTTTAGGAAATATGCTTATTAGGGTTATATATAGGGGTTTTGAGGGTTGTAATGGGTGTCAAGTGAAGTAGTAATTTCTAGTTTTTACTCTCTTTTTCTTTATGATAACAAAGGTATCAGATTCAGATTGATGAGATAGTAGCTGAAGAAGAAAAACATGGATATGGCAAGGAGAAGTTGATAGCACAGTCATCAATGCTTGCACGTTGCTTAACAAGGAATTTCGCCACTATCCAAGCTCTACACAAGAACGCACCTCCATTCCTCTTTGTACGCCGATGCGGCAACCGAATCAACTCTAAATTTGAGGAGGTTCCCTGTGATGCGCACAATGCTGATCCTATTGGGACATTCTTCGGCGATGACGATTCTGGTTTTCATGTCTATCACTTGCTTCGAGGAGGCACGGGATCTGACACAAGAATGCTTGTGATACCAAAGGAAAGGAAAGAACACTCTACAGTATGATGCTCACATCCTTTGTTTTTCTTATTCCTTTTTATCGCCGGTTCTATTGGTGAAGGGACGGGAATGTGTGGGCCGACCCAGACGAATTCCACTACATTCACTGGAGTGGGGTGCACTGGTCATCAATCAGAGGGGTTCCAGTCACAAGGCTGAAAGCACGATGATCGGCGGTGGAAGCCGTGAACGGCTAAACGAGAACAATGTCGACTTCACTCTTGGGTCGGGTAGGGCAAATGGTGAAGATGGATTTGGTGAAATATTTCAGTGGGTCATTGGATTTGGATCTCTCTCAGTGCTTCTGAAATTTTATTCGGCTGAGAATGGGTGCGGTGATGACGCTCAAATATGGGTGGATCGTGTCTCAACCTTGGATACCCATACTTGTTTAGTGGATATAGGCTTGGGTACTGCGGATTTCTCTAGAGTGTGCTCCAGGAATTTTCCACGTGATAGCCAATGAATCTCAAGTGGACCATTGCATCATGGTCCAACAATTCGACTATCTTTTGCTAATGAGTATGGCAGGGGAAGCATGGACTGGTTCAACAATTGTGGGCTTCCTACTTATTGGCTTTTTGTGACAAACCTGCGTGGGAGTGTGACAGTGGGCTTTGGGTCTGGAGAAATACTGCAGCACGCTTGGATTTTGCTGACCATTCATGTTGTTTTCTATTAATAGTTTTCCCCAAGTCCTAGTAGGCAGTAGCTTATGGCCTTTACGGAGGACAAATAAAACAAAAAAGGTCTTATCCTATATATTTTATTTTCTCGCTTTGTACTGATCCTTGAGAGCAAGGATCTTTTTGTTGGGGGGAATATTGATACGTGGGAATACTAAGGAAAGGGGTAGTTTAGGAAATATGCTTATTAGGGTTATAAATAGGGGTTTTGAGGGTTGTAATGGGTGTCAAGTGAAGTAGTAATTTCTAGTTTTTACTCTCTTTTCTCTTATAATGATAACAGCGAGGGTCTTTTAGGGAGGGGTATTAATATGTAATTGTAAATAAAAGAATAACAAGAGTTAGTCAGGCATTAAAATATAAAGAATAATGAGAGTTAGTCAGGCTTTAAGTCTTTAGTCCCAAAACTAGCCCCTGCCCATGAGGCTATGATGTTAATAGTCAAGTGAATTCCTCACTCTCTCTGCTATTTTCCTTCTTCCTATATTATCTTTATCCCTCTCATTCTCTCTCTTTTCACAATCTTTTATGCTTTTAATCTATCAGAGTTACGTGGTATGGGAATTTAAGGGTAAAGATATTTAGGGATTTTTTTTTTTATCCAAAGACTCTCAGGTATTTATGGAATTTTAATTAGGGATAAGTAGGACATTTGACAAACTCTATGCTATAAAGAGGGGTGTAGCATGTGTAATCAGTGGGAAATTGAATAGTATCATGGTTTATTGGATGCTTGAGATTTTTTGCCATGGATCACAAAATTTATTATTTCTAATGTAGTGAATCCAGTTATTGTCGTGCATGATGTGACAAGGCTGTTCGCTAATCTAGATTACTTTTAGGTGGCTTGATGTTATTAATTGTTATATCTAATGTTCTTTTCATTATATGTCTTATTAATAGCATCTCAAATACCCCTTTAATAGGGTCGTTTGTGTTCCTCTCCTAATTTTTTGTCCTAATTTCTTTAACCTGGTTGCAGGGTTGGGACAAGTGCAATTAAAATTGGGAGATTTTAGAAGTGCACTCTCAAATTTTGAAAAGGTTTTGGAGGTGTACCCGGATAACTGTGAGACATTAAAAGTAAGTGCTCAGCTTTCTGAATTCTAGGTGTAGTTTTAAGGGAAAGATCAGAAAATATATGTTTGTTTTGTTCATGACATACGTGGTTAGATTCCAGCAAATGACTAGCCATCATAAAGTCATTAAGCGTCTGACTAGTTTATTGCTGGTCATTACCTGCCATGAAGCGACTGGAAATTTCATTGTGATGAGATCATGTAAAACCTTTGTGCATGCAAATATTAAACTTTTTCTTGGAAATTTCTTTTTACTGAAAATTGTGGTAAGGGTGAAACATGCACCCGTGATTTGTACATTCGAGTACTGATGGTTTAGTGAAAGAGATGGATGATTATACTGAAATTTGTTACGTGTCAAGCAAAATCTGTCAGAAGAATTAGAACCCTTCCTCTCCATCCCTCCCTCCCTCCTCTCTCTTGGTGATATGAAAAGAAATTTATTGTTGAGGAGATAGAAAAGTACATAAAAAGAGGACAAGAAATCCTCTACAATCAAAAGATAGGCGACTAAGGAAAATTACAGGGTATGTAACTCAGTTTTCCTAGCTCTGTGCATATGCAAGGGACATTGCCTAGAAAACCCATTCACTGAACCCCACAATAAGCCATAAAGGCAATCACAATAAGCCATAAAGGCAATCTTTCTCCAAGGAAAATGGGAAGTAAGAGACTTCTGGTTAAAGATGCATATTCTGCTGCAACCAAATGCACCACCCTACCCCCTCAGAAATTTTCCTTTATTGCTGCTAAGATTGCTTTTTTTTCTCCCCTTTTCTTTAAACTGTGTTTTTTTATTTAACTATTATGTCATATTTCTTATTTTGATAATTTCTCTTTTCGTACAGTCAGTTGGGCATATATATGTTCAGCTTGGTCAGACTGATAAGGGCCAGGAATTTTTTAGAAAAGCTACAAAAATAGATCCACGTGATGCTCAGGTGAAAGACTATGGTATTCATTTTTCTAGTTTTTTAATACAACTTTCCTTGCAAAGATTTAATTTAAAATTCCTATCGGTGTCCCACCTTCATGATTTGTCCCTTCTTGAAGCGCTGCCTGTTTGTGCTAAAGGATGTCTTGAAGGTTTCAACTTGTAATGCCATTACTTGAACAAATGAGAATATAGAATTAAAAAATTATTATTATATCCTCAATTTTAGCATTCTCCCTCAATAATAAACTCTCAAACATACCTTGAGGATGCTCAAGCCTTTTCTCTTTGAAGGACAAGGATGATCATCTATGAAGGTTACAGACCACTATGTATAACTTTGAATTCGAGATGGACCCGTAAATCTTGTGTCTTATGCCAAAAGGTTTGGTGGGTTTGAAATTACTTTCTATCTCAGATCTTGAAAGATAGGATTAAATATTTTTCAAATTTAAAATAAATTAAATCTTAGATAAGATAAGATAGGATAATCCAAATCCAAACTAAATTTATTTGACAATTTTTAAATCCTTATTCAGATCAAATCTAAAAGATAATTCTAACAAAACAAGGAATCCTGATTATCTTAATAAGGTCATCCTTATTATCCTTAAACTTGTAACCCCCCCCCCCGAAAAAAAAAAAGGACACACAAATATGGGAAAGGGAGAAATTCCAGGCAAGAATCAAAGGATAAATCTCCTAAAAATAATCCCTCTCATAACATAACATGATTAGTGATACTAAGCCCAGGAAAGTATCTATAATAAATTTGATGTTTCAACAATTAGTCATGTCTTTGTCCCCTCTCAAAGCTGAAAGGGCTTTTGCATGAGGGGCCATGTTCGTAGTTATAGTTAGTGCAAGTGTGTAGCACCAAACTCAATTAGATTCATTGCGTTGATTCTTGAATTCTTGGCTTTTTATTTTATTTGGCCACCGTTCTATTCTCTAGCTCTTGGTTTAATTTTGTGTTTTCTTTCAACTGTATTCAGGCATTTCTTGAACTGGGAGAACTATTCATTTTGTCCGACACTGGAGCTGCTCTGGATGCATTCAAAACTGTAAGGGGCTAAAATCTTTTGCGGCCTGCAAATGTTTTCTTGATATTTGATGAAGGATTTTGTTGTTGAAGTCCTAAAATTCATTATAATGGGGATTTTGAAAATCTGTTACAGGCACGCACACTTTTTAAGAAGGGAGGTCAAGAAGTTCCAATTGAATTACTCAATAATATTGGTGTCCTTCAGTTTGAAAGGGGAGATTTTCAGGTTTGTTCTTCTCTTGGAAATCTGACATTTTCTTGTTATGACCCTGTTTCAAAAATACCTCATCCCTATATTATTTCAGCTTGCTCAACATACTTTTGAAGAGGCTCTAGGTGATGGAATATGGCTTTCTCTCATTAATGATGAAAAGAAGTCATCTGTTGATGCTGCGGCATCCATTCTGCAATTCAAGGACTTGCAATTATTTCATGACCTTGAAAGTAACGGTCATCATGTGGAAGTACCATGGGACAAAGTCACGGTACTCTTTAACCTGGCCAGATTACTTGAGCAGCTAAACAAATCTGGAATTGCAAGTCTACTGTATCGCCTGATCTTGTTTAAGGTATATGTGTATTCATTAGAGCGACAATTTGTTTGTCAATATGCATATATCTACGTGGTTTATCAAAGCCTACCTCAATTGAAATGCTACTAAATTAAAGAAAAATTAATTTAAATTTCCAAACTCCATCTGATGGTATTTGAAATGTTGGTTTGCTCATGGTAAAATGTGTTTTGTGATGCTAGTTGCAAATGACTCGACCCCTTCTTTCACTGCTTGGCATTTATTGTTTGCGCCATTCATGACAACCACAACTTCAACCTATATTTCATTTATCATTTGTTAAGAAATTCTGATAGGGTCAACTTTGTTATGCATACCTACAAGGGGAAAACTAGGCAGAAGCTAGCAAAAGGAAATGATTCTTTTTATTGGTTCGGGAGCTGACTTCAAAACTCCTATCATTTTGGAGAAAGTAGCAGAGCTAGTATTCTCCTGCTTCTTGTATTAGGTTGCTCTGGGGACTGTGTTGACTATTTAGCCATTGGTTTGTCATGGGGAGGGTGAGTCATATTTTGAGAGTATGGTGAGGAGAGTGCTGGCCTCTCGAATGCCAGGTCTATGTATCAACAGCGAGTTTTTTTAGTGTTATCTACCTATTGCAACTTTTTTTCTTCCACTGAGAGGGAAGAATATTTGAGTATTGATCAAATTCAATTTTATTCTTTATTATTGTGCTTTGGTTCCTATCATTTTTGGTATCAAAGCAGTGAGATCCAAGGAAGGTAATCTGGGTAAGCAGATATGAAGGGAGAGGCGTGGGAGCTGAAAGAAGTTGTCGTAAGTTTAACCAAGAAGGTACATGTTCTACCTGGTTTAACAAAATGGGTTGATGACTTAACTATAGGAATGAACATCATCATGGAAGTGGTGCTAGGAATGGAGGCAGCTTCCAACTAGAAACAAAAGAACATGTAGAGAATGATTCAGTGAACAAGGAGAAGGTGGAAAGCGATACAAGAAGGCACCAAAAGTTGGAATTAGCTCTAGTTACAGGTGAAGACCATCTTGTGTGGCTCTTTTGTGTGGAAAGATACTTCCTTGTCAATGCTATCATTGAACATGAGAAGCTAAAAGCCATTGTAGTATGCCTTGAAGGAAAGGCCTTGAATTGGTACCAACGGAAGGAGACGAGAGCGTTGGTGCGTAGCTGGTCGCGCTTCAAGCAAGAAGCGTTGAAGTGAGAGTATCAACTCTTGTTTGCAACCAAAGAAGAACCCACCATTCTCGATTGTGTGAAAGAATTCGAGCAACTTCTGCGCCATTGCAGCTCCAAAAGAATGCTTAATGGGTCCTTTCCTCAACAGAGATTGTAAGGGGAGGTCCGAGCAGAGCTTAAGCTGGCCAACATGAAGACATTAGGTGAGTTGATGGAGAAGCATTGTGCGTAGACGAGAAAGTTCGTATTATAGAGGAAAATTGGGCTTTAAGGTTGCTTGAGCCTTACAAACGACTAAGGGGCCTAAGTTTGTCTGGGCCCAACCTTTTTTCTTAACAGAACCTAATAGAGGATTCACGTCTGCGGCTGTGTTAGTGAGTGCAAACAACGCGAGGAAGACAATAACCAAGGCAGGGGAATCAAAGGTGGCTAGCAGCTCAACTGGGTCTTCTTCGATTTAAAAAGGAGGAAGTTCTCTCATACTTTCTGACTTTGAGATTGTGTAGAAGTGAGTGTCAGGGCTTTGTTTTAAGTGTGCTGGTAAATATAGCGCAATTATGTGTGCAAGAACAATAATTTGCTGTTGATCGTGCTGCAAATGGAGACCAAGGATGTTGTTAACAGAGATGAAGCCGTATTTGATGCTGAAGAATGCAGTGAGTTTCGGATTAAGCTCTCTGGCTGGATTTGGGAGCAACCATACTATGAAGGTGAGAGGCCAACTAACGGGAGGAAACTGTGGTGTTGATTGGTGGAGACACTCATAATTTCTTCCAAGCCTCCCCCTTAAGCTAGAGATTAGATATTGATAATTCCCAGCTTGCTACTTCAGACTTCTAACTTTGTTCTTGTCAATGCCTTGATCAACAGGCCAGTAATGTATGGGATTGTTAACCATTCCAATGGCAGCCCTGTTATCACAAAAAACTTGCATTGGCACTCACACATTTATTTTCAGCTCCTTGAGCAACCTGTTCAGACATTTTCCCTCATATTTTTCATAGTGCTTGAATTTCTGCTTCTAAACTACTATGTGATGCCAGCTTCTCCTAGTTGCCCTAAACAAAGGTATAATAACTGGTAGTTGACCTCCAATCAGTGACTGAACATGCTTAGTCAGTATCAAGAGTATATCTCAACTAGTGTCCACCTTTTAAAATAGAGACCATTAATAATTAAATTATTTGTTTTTTTGATAAAGTACCAAGTTTGGGAATCACGTGCAGTTAATTTAGGGGATTGAATTAGTATGATTTGATTTTATTAATATTTATTTTAGTTGTTTTAGTAGTGGTTTTGGTGGCTAGTTAAGTGCTGCACAAGTTTAGGATTAAGTTAGGGTTATATGCTGAGTCAAAGTATTTTATTTATTAAATTAAATAATTCAAGTCTGTTATTTTTCTAATTCGTGGTTAGGGAGTCATTGTTATCTTTTATCTATGTTGAGATTAAAGGATCACATTGAAGCATAGGAAATACTTTGAATATTATTGATCCTTAAAAATAATCCTAATAGGCAAACTAATAGACTAACCCTAACCCAAAAAACTAATCTAATTAAATCAAATCATAATGATGAAATATTCATATCAAATCCCAATAGATATTAAGTAATAAACATCAATCATAATAATACTCATTAATTAATATCTCTAAACTTGATGTTCTCAACTATCTATAAATATTGAGTCTCAGTACATGTAAACGGAGTCTGAAAAATATGAGAATTTATAGAAAATTATTTCTCTGAATTTGGAAGATTCTCCTTTTGCTTTATTAGCAATGGGTTCAAGATTCTTGCTCATCTTCTATTAAAGATTTATCTTTTTCTTTATTAATTGTGGTATTAGATTCTGGTTTCATGATTAATAAAAATCCTTCTCTATTATCTTCTCTACCGATTTGGGATCCTAACATTTCCACATACCGCATAAAGTTTTCTCTTGTTACCGGTTTCTTATTTATCTTTTTTTTCCCCAGTATCCAGACTATATTGATGCTTATCTGAGGCTAGCTGCTATGGCAAAAGCTCGGAATAACATTCTCTTAAGCATTGAATTGGTGACTGTTATGTCCATGCTCTTGTCAATCTTCTCTTTTTGATTTAGTTATATAGCTTTTATTGTCAATCACTTGTTTCTGTAGGTTAATGATGCCTTGAAGGTCAATGAAAAATGTCCAAATGCCTTGTCTATGCTTGGTGAGTTGGAGTTGAAGAATGACGATTGGGTGAAGGCAAAAGAAACCCTTCGGGCAGCTAGTGATGCAACTGATGGAAAAGACTCCTATGCTACTCTTTCCCTGGTATGTCTACTCTTCCATGTTTATTCTACTTCATAATTTCTTTATTCCAAATTCCTTTAAAGAAAGTTTATTCATCATTAGGTTATGCTACTGATGGCTGAAATTGAATTACAATTGGGCTAGGACTTGAATATATTTATACATGTGGCTGCTTTAGATGTTGCTCATCCAACTGTAGGATCAAATAATTTTTGTTCTTAACTATGTTACCTCTTTATGAACTTGTTTGATGTGAATAGGGAAACTGGAACTACTTTGCGGCAGTTCGTAATGAGAAGAGAAATCCGAAGCTGGAAGCTACTCACTTGGAAAAGTCCAAGGAACTTTATACCAGAGTATGACTTTTTCATCTTTCTAACTGTTCTTTTAAGAGCTATTATCTGCAATGCCTAAAATTGACCTTTTCTCAGCTTTTATTCTCTAGAGTGATATCTGATTCCTTTGATGTTGGTATTTGGTCTACATAATGTTCGTTGAATTGAGAACCAACAGGGGGAAAAGAATATGAAGTGTGAGTGTTGTATTTTTTTCCTTCAACTAAAGGATTTTCTAGTTGCCTCTGCATGTATTTAGTTGTTACCCCTCAGCATGAGGAAGAGTATGTAGGACATAATTGTTTTGAGAGAAAAATGGGAAAAGTATATGGAATCTCAATTAGATTAGGTGTCTTTTCTGGGGTCAAACTTACTGATAGAGTACCGGATTAGCGGAAGATAATGGAAGTTGCAAAAAGTTAGAGATTTTAGGAATTAATATTTAATTAATTGAGTCTGTTTTTATTATCTTTTATTATTATTAGGAAATAAGAGGAATATCTTATTAGATATTATCTTTTATTATTATCTTTAGGAATTAGGAAATAAGAAGAATATCTTATTAGATAAGATTTAGTTGTTAGGATTATGATTATTAGTTATCTAAATCTTAGATTTAGATATATTTTCAGATTTCGTATTTATATTTTGAATAGAGTCTACCCTTTGTAAATCATTATAAATAGGCCTAGTGCCTCATCAATAAAGTGTCAAATATTCAGAGAGTAAATTGGTACGAGAGATTCTCCTTGGACTTTAATAGTTCGATGAGTTACAGATTCTGGCTCATCTACTATTAAGGATGTGGGCTGATTTAGAGAAGATGTGAGATTCTTGCCTACCGTCTATCTCAGAGAGGCTGTTCTTAAAGAGTTAGTGAGATTCTTGCTTCTCTTTAGAAACAGAGTAAATTTGTTTTCCTTTTATTTCCCGAGTTCTCTTTACATTCCCATTCACATTTAACCTTCCCATAATCCGTACCTTACCACTTACCCGTTCATGTTACTTTCTTTACTGTGTATTAACACTGTCCTGACAATATTTTTTGATTTATTTTTTATTTTATCATGATTTTAAAAAATTTGTAGGTTTTGATTCAGCATTCTGCTAATTTATATGCTGCCAATGGTGCTGGGGTAGTCTTAGCGGAAAAAGGTCATTTTGATGTTTCAAAGGATATCTTCACACAGGTCCTTTTGATATGCTACTGATCTTTGGGCCATGAAGGATGTAGACTTTGGAGTTTCAACTGCTAATTACTTAAATTGTTGTAGGTTCAAGAAGCTGCAAGTGGGAGTGTTTTTGTGCAGATGCCTGATGTGTGGATAAACTTGGCCCATGTTTACTTTGCTCAGGGGAATTTTGCCTTGGCTGTGAAAATGGTTAGCAATTCAGCATGACCTATATTCACTCTAATCCTTTGTATCTCCTGTAGTTTTTTACAGTGTAAATTATATGCTAATTACCCTTGGTTCATGCAGTACCAGAACTGCTTGCGGAAGTTTTATCATAACACAGATTCACAAATACTTCTATATCTAGCTCGTACCCATTATGAGGCTGAACAATGGCAAGACTGTATAAAAACTCTATTGAGAGCTATTCATTTGGCACCCTCAAATTATACACTAAGATTTGATGCCGGTGTCGCAATGCAAAAGTTTTCAGCATCAACACTACAAAAGGCTAAGAGGACTGCAGATGAGGTTTTTTCTTAGATCCCTCGAATCTTTTGATGAAAGCTGATTGATCATGTAGTATTCTGTTCTCCAACCTCAATTGTAGCGGTGTTCTTTTAGAGAAAAAAACGTGGAGTGAGTTGTGTCATAAGTATCAGCCTAATTGGTTAGGGAAAACTTATTCTTACTGCACTAGATCAGTTATTATTTCTGTTTAAGTCATTATCTATGGTCTAGTAGTGAGGGGTTTTAAGGGGGCATTGGTTTAAAGATTTCTAATTGTGTTATGCCAAGTATTTAAGAAAAATGTTCTTTTTTATTAAGATTTAATATGGTTTTTGTGCATTAGCGTCTTTATCTGTTGCATTATTTTGATGTGGTATCCAGCTTATTTCTGATTGCAGGCCTCCTGGGTTGTTAATTTGATTTATTTCTCTAAGTACCTTATACTTTTTGTTTGTAGATCACACTGAACTAGTATCTAGTTTGGTCATTTGATGATCTGCTTTCTATCTGACATTTGTTTCTTACTGTTAGGTGCGAGCAACTGTTGCAGAGCTGCAAAATGCTGTTCGTATATTTAGTCAGTTGTCTGCTGCTTCCAACCTGCACATTCATGGGTTTGATGAGAAGAAAATAGAAACTCATGTTGGTTACTGCAACCACTTGCTTTCAGCTGCAAAAGTTCACCTTGAAGCAGCTGAGCGTGAGGAGCAGCAGATGCGACAGAGACAAGAACTTGCTCGTCAGGTTGCATTGGCTGAGGAAGCCCGGCGAAAGGCTGAAGAACAAAGGAAATATCAGGTTTTCTTTTCATAATTGCTTAGTACCTGCTGCATACTTACTGGTTGATATCTAAATGTTCTCTTTGGAAGTGACTTTTACTGAATCTTGTTTGGAAACAGTTGGAAAGGAGAAAGCAAGAGGATGAGCTAAAACGAGTACAGCAACAAGAGGAACATTTTAAGCGTGTGAAGGTAAGAATCCAAGGTGTTGTTTTAAGAAACAAAGGCATTGGGAGCTGGGTAGTTTTTTTATATTTTGCATTTGACTTAGATTTTGGTATTTTAGGGAGGTTCTTTTTTACAATGCTGACTAAGAATTGGTTTGGTATTATATGATTGTCTGCATGGAATATATTGGGAAAAATACTCCACTGAGTAACATTCTGAATTGAAATTTTCTGCTTGCTGCATAAGGTGTTTATGTAGTTTCTAGGGAAATTTTTCCTCACAACCGTACATCTGCATCTGATGGTAGACCATATATACAAGTGAATATAGAGAACAAACGATTTATAAAGTGCATTGTCAGACATTTGCAATGCGACGAGTTAATGTTGCTGATTGAGTAATTAATTCAAATAAGATTTTGTTCTTGTATGTCACATTACACGTCATATGTGTAATGTATCAACACACCATGCTTGTTAAATGTATTCATTTCCCTCCATGTGGGATTGGATGTGGAGCCATCTATCCAGCTGTTGGATTATGAAATGTCTTTTGTGAATCTTGTTCACTCATAGTCATAGAGATAGATCGTGGCTATGCTGCACAATGTTCTTTAAAAAAAAAATCTGCATTTCAGGAGCAATGGAAGAGCAGCACTCATTCTTCAAAACGGAGAGAAAGGTCTGACGATGAGGATGGTGGTACTAATGAGAAGCAGAGAAGAAAGGGTGGAAAGAGGAGAAAGAAGGATAAGCACTCAAAGTCACACTATGACACACAGGAAATTGGTGAAATGATTGATGAACAAGAAAATGAAGATGAAGAAGCTGACATAAACTACAGAGAGCCTGATGCTCAGATGAATGATGATGATGGTGCTGAAGAGAATGCCCAGGGTCTTCTTGCAGCTGCTGGGCTTGAAGATTCTGATGTAGATGATAGGATGGTAATGTATTGTTGGAACTATTTATATTTACTACCCATTTTTATCCTCAGGTTTTGTGCATCTCCTTTTTTTTCTTTTTTCTTTTTAAACTATGAGAGACACATGGCTTTAAAATCTGGAGATGAGAAAGGGCGGAGATGCGAGATAGCTCCTTTTGGATATGATCCTGTTTTGAACGTCTAACAATGGATTGATTCTAAATAGACTCTTTGTCTGGGGACTGGATGTCTGATGTGTCCTTTTGCTTCAGTGAGTTAGTAGTTGGTCGCATCAATTTTTTTAAGATCATTATAGGAGTCAATTCCAAAGTAGGAATAATTTTCACTGAAGTGTCATGGTACACGGAAAATAATTGTTAGAGATCTCATTACTTATTTATGTGGCAAGGTTCGCAATTAATTTTGCTCTTAATTTTTCTACCACTGAACTTAATTTGTTGTTCATCTTTCTCCTAACTTAAGTATTGCCTGCCTTTTGTTTTAAGGCTGCGGCTTCAACTATTAGTCGACGGAGGCAAGCTTTATCAGATTCTGATGATGGTGAGCTATTAGAGAGGCATTCCAGTCCCAATGGAGAAAATTCTGCTTCTCTGCAGGACAGTGCTGGAGAAGTCAAGGATAGGGGCAGGACCAATGAAGATGTCAGTGATGATGAGAAGTAGAGCTGCGGATTGACATGTTTTTACAGTCTTGGTCCTTTCAGTCATGTAGAAATTTCCTGGGGTTCTCAAAATGATCTACACAAATATGTGATGCATCCCGCTGTCTGCTGTATATATTTTTAGAGGTTTTGTTTTTTTGTAAAGCAACTTTGTCAATCAATATCAGTTCCTTAAGGATAATCTTGAGCATTGGGGATATTGGATGTCCTACTGCCCCGTGTAGTCCAGTGGAAATCTAACTTGGGAAAGCGGAAGGGGAGGACACTATCATTTAAGGTATTCGGTGTGCAGGAAGCCAAATTCCCATATGATAATTAGCAATGTTTTGGATGGTGGTGATAAAGACAAAACGCCCGTCCTTAGGGAAAAAGCTGCTTTTTAGTTTTGTCGGGCGTTTGGGATGGGGTGATGGAAATGTGTTTCTACTTTCTACCTCAAAAGCTACAGTACTGCCCAAGGCATGTTTTTTTGGCTTCTAGCATCACCGTGGATTAGCTCGCACAATGGGTACACTTTCTTATTAATTGTTATCTCATTTAATTTTTTTTCCTAGCCATGTATACTAATACGGAGGTGAGTTGTCTTGGTCAAAAAAGGATGGTGAGAGGATTGAATGGACAAGTGCCCTTTTTTTATTTTAATCCATTAAATATATTTAATTCAGTATTTCAGTGTTGTCAAATTTTTTCAATAATTTTTATCTTACCTTGTATAATTTTAATTTTAACTTCTCTTAAATTATCACAATGATATAGATATTTATTATTTAATAAGATTCATATCCTTTTCAGACTTAATTTACATTTCAAATTATCATCTAAATAAGTTAAAGTTATACTCCCTCCGGTCCTAATTATATGAATTATTTACCATAATTTGGAAAGATTAAGGAGAGAAATTAAATTAGTTAATTATAATTATTTTCTGAAAATACCCCGAAAATTGAAAATTCCATCAAGGCAAAATTAATAGAAGCAAGGGAATGTGTGAATGGATTCATATTTGAGACCAAGCCAGCACCCAAGGAAACACACCGATTGGGTTTGATTTATTGAGCACGTACGTGTACAAGTACTTATACGCAAATTTATATGGTTTATTTATGTATAATTGAGGTGTATAAGATATTAATGAATTACAAACATTATTTACTTTATAGAATATATAAGTGTATTATTAAATTATTATTGTCTTTAATTATTATTGAGAAATTATCAAGAAGGGTATTTTAGGAAAAAATTGACAAAAGTTAAAATTTGGTTTTATAATTAGGATCAAAACCAACTCCAAAATGTGTTCCTATAATTAGGATCGGAGGGAGTAAAAAGTTACTTTTGATATTGCAAATCTATATATAAATCACATTACACTATCTAACTTTTATAATAATTGGTTAAATATCAATTTTGCCCCTGAAATTTTCGGCGTAGCAATGTTGCCCTCAAAGTATAAAAACGTAGCAATGTTGCCCCCGTTAACAACCCTACTAACGGTCAACATTGCTGCCTTTTAAAATCGATTTTTCACCATTTTAAAAGGGTTTAAATGTCAAAAAATAAATTACTACTTGAAAGATTATATGGCTTTGACAATGATGCCCCTGATTAAGGGGAACTAAATAATAAATAATAATAATCATGATGATGATTATGTAAGAAAAAGGGGAATTTTTTTTTTTTTAAAAAAATGCATCAACTGTGTTGTACTGCGTACGCCAGCGATGGCGGGAAAGTGGCATCCGGAGAGGCGTCTGGGAGAAGCTTCCGCGCTCACTCATTGAACCCTGAAGCCTATATGAACAACAATAGTGTGGTGAGTAGTGTTCGGCCGCTCCCTCTTCGGCTCCTCCGAATCATTACTTCTGCTCCGTTCTCACTCCTATTCTCCTCTTTCAACCAAATGGTTCACACCAAAACTATCCCCAAAGCCTCCCACTCTAAACCCATCCCCCCCATCACTCCTTCCCATGCTCACGAACCTTCTCCTTCTTCTCTTCTGCCACGCCCAGCTTCCCCCGTCCAGAGGCGGAGCCTTCGTCTCCTTCTCGCCTCCCGAATGGATGTCGCTGCACGCCCCCTATCTGATTCTTCCCCCATTAGTAGAAGTGGGGGTTGCTCATTTCCCGAGGACCGCCAGTTCCAGAGAAAAATTTCTCAGGGCCTTGGTGCCTCCGGTGTGTCTCGCTTGGATGGTCAAGACATGGGGTTGAACTCCAGTGGAAATGAAATTAGGGATTTGGAGCCCGCGGACAATACTGACCAAGTGAAAGTGGAACTGTTTAATGAAATGAGTGGAGACGGATCAGATTCCTGTCATCATGGTTCAACTTCGTGGATTCCTGCGCCCAAGTCCTCTAAGGCAAAGAGGAAGTGGGAGTTAAGTATGGATGTTCATTTAAATAGTCTTGAATGGAGGGAAGACGAAAGAAGCAAAGGTTCTCTGAATTTACGATCTGGAAAGACGATACCTAAGAGAGGAACGAACACCATTCATATGGACAAGACTCTTGAAAAATCTGAATGCCAAGGGCAACGCGATGATATTTTTATGAATGGTGCATCCATTAATAAGGATGTTGCTGGTGGTGCTAAGCATTGTAGAAAAATGAGAAATGAAGATAAGGGAAATAAAGAACTTCACATGGATGCTTCTAACTCAGTTGATACAAGACAATCAAAAGGTGATAGAAAAGGCAAAGGAATGTTTGTTGGTGCTAGTGAAAAGGGCGATGTTATTGAAATATGTGGATGAAGGGCTGAGCTGTGATGATTTCTTACCTAATGATAGTCAAGAAGTTGAAATGGGCTTAGAATCCATTTCAGGAGGTCATATTACTAAAGATGTCAACCATTTAGAAGATAATACAGCCTCACAAGGTGAACAACAGCAATTGATAAACATGAGTGTAAGAGAGTATGGTTCAAGAAGGAACGAACACATGGAACGTTTCAGAGATATAGCCAGAGCAAATGCTTCTCGATATGCTCATTTTGCAGCAGACGAGGAACATGACCGATCAACTAATGAAGCTGAAGCGGAAAATGAAACTGAAGACTGGCCAGGTCCTTTCTCTACAGCTATGAAAATTATCAAAGATCGAGCACTGAAAAGTAAGCAAACAGGTGGTGTCTCTTCGGGGAAAAGTTTACCTGTACCCATAAAATGGGTTCCCAAGAGGAATCAAGGGCAAATGGATGCAAGATTTTCAATCCCTTCACTGCAAGAACTATGCCTTAACGTTCTTGCCAAGAATGCTGATGCAATTGTTTCCCTTAATAATGTCCCTGATGCTCTGAGGCATAAGCTCAGTCAGTTGTTATGCGATTGTCGAAAAATGAACAGTCATTTTTTTGAACTTCTTATCAGTGGATCACCTGTGGAGATTCGGCTGAGGGATTGCTCATGGATGACAGAGGAGCAGTTCACGAAATGTTTTCAAATGTGCAACACTGCGAGTTTAACAGTATGTTCCTAGAGTTATATGATAGCTTTCAGTATTTATTGCATTTTTATGTTTGGATTCTGTATCATACATTTTAATCAGAATTCTTATTATGAGTATAGTATTATCATTCATAAACATAATATTACCTGAATGCCAGAATCTTCAATGGATTATTATTGGTGGGCTTCTTTTCTGTATTATGTAAGATAACATTATTTAGAAATTGGAATATCTTCTATGTGCAAAAGCCCTATACTTGATTAGGCTGGAATTTTATTATTTCACTTTTATGGCATTCATCATGCGTATGAATTAAACACCATTTCTCTGCATACATAGGTGCGATTTTTTTGATGAAAAATACTCGTCCAAAATGGAGCTATCAGCTATGCAAATGTTATTTTCTATGACAGGGCATTTATAAGATTTGCTTTTGGGCAATGCTGATCTCTGTTTAGCATATGAAATTTATCCTATAATCATGCTTAGTTAAAAGTGGCTGTCTTTACACATCTTGCATCCATCTGAGTTTACTTTGCAGTTTCTTCGTTATGTAATCTAGTTTGACTTGGATTACCCCCCCCCCCCCCAAAAAAAAAAAAAACCAAAAAAAGGGGAAGGGGACTGGACCTCATAATTTTATTCTTCTTAGTCTCAGAGAACCTTAGGTTTTTAGCGCTTTTTATTTCTTGATGACTGACATAGCGATTTCTCTTCTCCTTTTTGTATCTCTATGTGTGTGAAGTCCCTCATATTTTGCTGATAGTTTTCATTATCATGTCATCTGTTTTTGTTGCGTGGTAGCTTTTAGCTTTTGCATTTTATATTTCTTTTGTTTTTTGTTTTGATTTTAAGTTTCTTGTGGGATTCTAATTCTAAAACTCAGGGAGCCAAACTCTTGTTGTTTATTCACTTGTGTCATAGGTGTTACAACTTGACCAGTGTGGTCGCTGTTTGCCGGATTTTGTATTACGATCATCTTTGGCACTAACACCAAGGCATTTACCTAGATTAACTAGTTTGTCCCTCAGTGGCGCATGCCGCCTTTCAGATGAGGGGTTGCATTCCCTAGTTTCTTCTGCCCCTGCACTTCGATCGATCAATCTTAGCCAGTGCTCCCTTCTCTCATCCACCAGCCTTTATATCTTGGCAGATTCATTAGGATCACTTCTGAGAGAGTTGTATCTTGATGATTGCCAAGGCATTGATGCTGCACAAATTGTGCCTGCACTGATGAAGGTTGAACATCTGGAAGTTTTGTCAGTGGCAGGTATTCAGACTATTTGTGATGATTTTATCAAGGATTATATCATTGCCCGTGGTCACAACATGAAGGAGCTTGTTTTGAAGGATTGTGTGTGAGTACCATATGAGAACTGTCCCTATTGATGTTTTGAATCTCCTAAAGAGTGTTTTCATTTAAATATTTAAGGGAGTTGAATGTTGACTTGCATTTCTCAATGCGCAGAAAGTTGACTGATTTGTCAATGAAAGTCATTGCTGAACACTGTCCTCAGTTATGTGCGCTTGATCTTATGAACTTGTCTAAATTAACCAATTCATCCATGGTATATCTTACAAATGGTTGTCAAGCACTTCATAGGCTGAAACTTTGCTGCAATGCCTTCAGGTGCCTGGTTTTCCTGTTCTCTTGAGCCTTCTTGCATTTCATATTATCATTTTGTATCACTTTTCACTACATGCTTCGTGTGTGTATCTGATGTTTTATTATTCACTTTATGCATATGATTTTGTTATTGTATGTAGACCGTGATTCAGTTTATTTGTCAGAGGCTACTTGTAGGAGTTTCTGTGACTTACTCCCTTCGGTCCTAATTATAGGAACACTTTTGTAGTGCAATTTGCACTACAAAAGTGTTCCTATAATTAGGACCGGAGGTAGTACTGTCTTGGCTTTTGGAATGTTGAGAGCATCTTTTCATATACTTCTGATTGTACTTCACATCTTGAATCCATCACATCTTAAGGTCTTCTAATATAAATTGACGTAACTTTTTTCTAACTCCAGTGATGAAGCAATTGCTGCCTTCTTGGAGACTGTGGGAGAGTCTTTGAAGGAACTTTCCCTCAATAATGTTAGGAAGGTACCTTGTTTCCCTCCTTCCCTGATTCTCTTCTTGCTTGGCAGTGCATGTCATGCAGGCTGTACACACATTTTAAGCGCATCGAACAACCCCATATTCTGATTTCTTTGAATCACAAAGCAGTTCAGAGGTTCAGACATATAGAAGATTAGTGAAGCTAATCTATCTGACAATCATGGATGAGATCAAAAGGAAAAATTACAAATGATATCTTTTTAAATTATCTAGATAGTAAATGAAAAAACAGATAGAAATGAAGCCTAATAATTAGGGTTATTAGGATAACAAGCCCAATTTGGGCCTGCCTTGCCCATCACCAACACACATGTAAGCACTTGAACATTGTAACGTGCTGGAAAGGCTGTTTTGTGCTTCATAAAACAGCCTAATGGCGCCACTTTAGCCTAAAAGGTTAGGCGATTATGAAGACCCAACTCTTTTTTCTTTCAGTAATTTCTTTTTAGGCATATACTTGATCATTCCTGTTTAAATTTAATTTTTATTAACTAACTTCTTAGATTATGATGATTAAGATTGTGGATTGGCCTGTATCTACCCTACTAACATTTGATTTCAAGATGCATAAGATTTCCTAGAGTGAGCTTATAGTGTAAAGGTTACCGTCTCGAGTTTGAGCTCCATTCTTTGAAGGGTTACCAGAAACAAAGTTCTGTCTGGCTGTTAAGAGTGACTCATCATGGAGTTTATTCTCTTTTTAACACCTCCAAACCCCCCCCCCTAAAAAAAAAAAAAAAAAAAACAAGGGGTGAGTTTTTTCCTATTTTAATTGTCATTATTGACAAATTAAGACTGGTAGTCTTCTTGCTCTCTGGTTCTGAGTTAGCTCTTTACTTTCTAGAATGGTAGCTGTTGAATATACTATATACTGCTGCCCTTATTGTGTGCAACATTGTTTTTATTCAGGTTGGCCATCACACAGCCTTGTCACTTGCAAGCCATGCAAAAAAGTTGCATACTCTGGATCTGTCCTGGTGCCGAAATTTGACAGACAATGCAGTGGGTCTAATTGTGGATTGTTGCTTATCTCTGAAGCTACTTAAACTTTTTGGATGCACTCAGGTATAAATAATTAAATATTAGTTTGAATCATTTGCCATAAATAAATTACTGAGTATAGCACTGCAAGGAAGAGATGGCTAAAAGAAAGCGAAAATATAACTAGTATTTGAACTTTTTCTTAAATATTGATTCAGTTCCTGAACTATGTTTTGGAACAACTTAATCCCTATAGAATCTTGATTTAGAGGAAGTCAGTTTTTATAATTCCTTAACAAACTATAAAAAATGAGTTGTTCTTGAGTCAAAATTTAAGGATTGAAACGTTTAGAAATGAAAAGTTGTATTTTTCAAATAAAAAAGTGTAAATAAATTGATTAAATCCCATATATTTTCGCTGTAGTGTCGCACTCTCTTATTATAGACTTCAAATATTACTGTAGTGGATCTAAATAGTAATCTGTAGCAAGATAATTTACTGTTAAGGTTTTGAATATTGAGTTCTGCATCTTCGCAGATTACAGATGTTTTTTGGAATGGCCACTCCAATCCGGATATCCATATAATTGGTTTGAAGATGTCTCCTCTGTTGCAGCATGTGAAAGTGCCCAACAGTCAACAGCATACTTCGCATTATTCTTCGGTTTACTTATAATTTTAGTGGTATGAGAATTCTTGCCTTTGGGATGGCGGACGATATTCTCATGTAACCTTGGAATTGTGATTTTAAGCTGAAGATTTAGAACTAAATTTTGGGCGACCTTGGGAAAGGCAAAGAGATTAACGACTTTTGACTCTCGTGCCTTTGATGTATTACAACACCTACTTCATCTGATCTAACTTTTAAGCTTAATCATATATAAACGCAATCCATTAGGGATATTTTCAATTTATATGATCCCATCAGCTTTCAAAATCTCTTAAATTTCCTTGCTAGGCATTGAAATGGGGAGCTTTATCCCATAACTTCGTTCTTTTTTCAAATTTACTTGTAAAAAGGAGATTTTCTTCCTAAGCATGAATATACCTCCGAAGAAAACCATTCATTTAATTGGCATTATATCAGAAGGCATTAATCATATATTTGCTTTCGCTCAAGTTTCTTATGACATGAGTTGATCAGAGTTTGAATCTAGTTGTTTTACAATCCCTGACAATCCAATACAAGTAGTTGGTCATCCGTGGGCAGGCACTGTATTGATCTATATATGCAAGCGAAGCAAGTACGGTTGCTCGGGGGACAAATGATTTCCAACCATCTGAAAAGGATATAAGGAAGCTCCTAGGCATTTATGCATAAATAAAGAACAGCCCGCAGTCCATGCAATATAAGAGGGAGACTATTATGAGCAGATGAAGAATTGAATTACCTCAAACCCCGTTTTTTGGTACAATATCTGTGCAGGTCTGTTATTGGGGTCCACGTGCACATATACCTGCTCCACGCCTGCTCATTGAAGTGCTCAAGGAGGTAAATAACTGGACTTTTGTGTGCAAAGAGATTAGAAAGATGGCGGTGGCAATAATCATATTACCATGAGATTTAGCATATTCAGCAGCGAAATATAACATGTTGCTGGCAATGCCCAATCGGCGAGCTGATTTGGCGACGCATAAGTTTGCGATATAACCATATCTGCTTGGCGGTGTTCTGTCGATCCTACAAAATATAAGAGGAGGAGCCTTCACCCTTTCCTGCACGAACAGGATTTCACACAGCCACGGCATCATCAGTATCTGTATCACTTTGACAATGAGTACAATTTCTTTCCAAACAAAAAAAAAAAAAAAAAAACGAAGAGGCGTGCGCCTGCCTATCCCTACCCCAGGAAAGGCCTCTCCCTTCAGCAAATATCCAATGCTCAAATCAAGGGTCCCAACCACACTTTTCAATATTGAGCCTTTTACATTCTTCTGCTCCTTCTTCACCTGATGAATTCGGCTCCAAACAAAGTTAAAATATTGATAACCAACTGTCTCTCTACACTTTGACATACAAAAAGGATAATTTCATCCACCAAAGTAGATTTTTAATATCTGGCGCAACATCAAATTCTCAACTAAATTAGAGTCTATCATCATCATTACCGTAATAATGCATGTGCAGCTCTGCCTGTTTCTGCACCGCCTTTTTACTGCGTTATATTCCTAAGCCACAAGAACTAGCAAGTCTCGTAAAGAATTTCTTGGAAGATTCCAAATTTCACTATTTACAGTGTGTACACGGTCTTATCAAAGTGGTTGGCATCTTCTCCTACCTGCTCCGCAAATTTTCTTTTGTAGTTATCAATATATCTGGAAAAGCCATAGTGAGAATTAGGGGCACAGGCAGTTAACCTTTCCTTCCATGGGGATCAATCAGACCCACTTAAAATTGAACGACAATGGGGATAACTCATCTCTGAGTTCTTGTAACCCCCCCAAAAAAAAAAATAAAAAAAAAAAAATCTTAATGAACTAGGTAGAAAATTTGGAGAGGATTATGAAAGAACATTTCTAGTGTACTGTATTCCGTACCGTTCATGAGTTCGATCCTCCCAGTGACTTTCTGCCCTTAGCCACGCTGCTGTCTACTACGAGAAAACGAAAGATGGAGCACCATAGAATGTGATTTTGACGAACAGAAACAAGAAACCAGCAAATGCAAGAACTGCATTCTATATAACAATTCAATACTGACCCAAAACTCTTCATCAAGCATGGCTTCTCGTGCAACAAATTTCCCAAACTCAAACCTATTCTCTGGAGCCAATTCTTGATCTGAATGCTGCAATTGGTCAAAATGGAGATGATCGGACCTCAGAACTTCTACCACGGGCAGGGAAGGTGTTGAAAGCTGTACTGAAACTTCTTCCTTTTTATTTTTCATCATAGCGTGGAATTTTGAGCCCATCGCCCTGTAGTGTTCACGTTATCAAACAGAAGAGGAACGGTAAGATAATATAGTGCCGCATCCCGCCGTCCCGGGGGGATTGAACATAGAAACTCACATGGTCCTAGAGGAAGTCGTTCTTAGACATTTATGACTGCTTGGACGCCCATTAGGAAAGAAACTTCGGAATTCAGGTCTATGAACTGAGACTGTTGACATATGATGCATGCTTCCTCCAGATTTAAGAGCTACCTGTATACATTCTTAGGAAAGCTAAATTATATTTTGGCAACCAAGAAGAAAAGACTACTGGTGCACACGTGCAAAATCCAATCCTTCTTACAATTTGGACGGAATACACGAGGTTCCAGCGCAAAACGGATTAAACTGGAAGAATTCGGTACAGAAAGAAAGAAACCTTGAATACCAATCCTAAATAAACAAAAATACCCATTATTTTCTTATTCATCTTCTTGCCCCCCAAATTTGAGACTTGATGGCAATGAATTGGCAGCGCTTCTTGGCCATGAAGTTTAGGAATGATGGTCGGGGTTGTGGCTATTAGCAGTTGTGGTAGGCAGGAATCCGCTTCCCATAATTTATTTTCCTACCAAAAAGACAAAATGGCACGCACTTCATTTTGTGGTTGTGAAATCTGAAAAGCAATTTTCTTGTGCAAATTTTGATTATTGGATTAAAATAATAAGTGATATTAACATACACACATATATACTGTTATTAATATTAAAATATTTAGTATGGTCATATATGTGTGTGTTTTTGGAGTTCTACACTTAAATCTATGTAATGTGTAATATCCGAAAACATTTATTTATCATAAATATTATATTTTGATAAATAATACACATTAAAATAGGAAGTATGTTGTTCTAATTGTAGTAGTTTATTGGTTTGTTTTTGGTAAATTTTCCTTAGAATTTAAAAAGGAAAAAATCTAATTTTCTAATTAGGGATCATAAATTGCCCTATAATTATTAAATTAATACATGGTGCATAAATGACCATGTAAAGCCAAAAGTTGTGAGAAAATAATTAAACCAATTAGAGAAAATTACCAACAATTAGTGGATAATTCAATCTACATTAATTGAATTAATTTCATAAGCTTTCACAAAATAAAGTATCATAATTAAGTGAAATCTTAATTAATTCATAATAGACAATAAAATGGCATGAAAATACTAATTCCAATTAAAGGGAATTAATAGCAATTTATGGACAATTAAACTAACATTAAATTAAATAAATGGATTAAATTCCATAATTATTGTTAGTGGCAATTAAAGAACATTAAATTAGGATCTTCTAACTTGATTAAAAATCAAGGACTAATGGAGATTTAATATTAGCATAACATGAGTAAATTAGCATCCTGATTAATCTTAGAACCAATCATAAAATCACAAATCTAATTAGGAAAACCTTAAACACCACATTGAGAGGACAAATCAAGGATTAAATCATTAATCCCTTTGATTAATTAAGGGGGGGGCGGTTTTGGCATGAATAAAGGAGAAAGAAAATTGTTTAAAATATCATGATATTTATAATATGAACACATGCAATTTTTGAATAAATATCTTCAATAGTAAAAATGAGATTTTTCTACCTAAAATGAGTGGCCAAGATTTAATCTCATAAAGTTAAATCTAATAGTCATAATTAAGTACATAATTAACTTAATCCAAGTGAAATTAGATAAACCAATGAGAGATTAAGGGAGTACATCTTGTGATTAACATATTTTAAAGACTAAGAGCACATGAGATTTTAAATAAAAATCTCCTATAAGTGGTTGGATATTTCTACTTAATTCAAGATTAAATTTCATAAAGTAAATTTAATGGTTCTAATTAATCTTGAAATTAAGCCTAATGATAATTGATCAACCAATAGGAGCATAAAGTTGTGGATCAAATGATATAAATGGAACATAATTCAAAACTAATTAAAAGGGGGAGGGGGACGATTTTTGTGGAGAAAAAAAAAAGGAAAAACAAAACTTATGTAAGAAGAAATGACAAAAGATCAACAATAGTGAGTTGATAGTTATTTAAGCAAACTTATCCATTAAGCTAGGGTTTTGACTACAATGAATGGCTAGGGTTTGTACATGTAAAGTAAAGAGCAATTCCATGGTCCAAATTCAAGATGAAGAGTTCAAAGTTTCTAGATCATTTGTGGATTAAAACACATGTTGCATTAGGTGTCCAAAATGGTACAAATTGAAAGACGTGGCTATCACCCAAGGGGGTGAATTGGGTGTATGATTAAAACTTTTGGAAGTTTGAAAATCTTTTCGCAATTTACTGAAAGTAGTTTGTATGACAGTAATAATTGATAAAGTGATAATCAGTCATTCAAACTTATATGCTGGAAATGTAATAGTTAAGGGAAGAGAATATGCAACCGTGATTTATCTTGGTTCGCCCAATCCTTGACCTACGCCCGCCCCCAAGCTCCGCTTGAGATTTTCAATCCACTATCTTCTTGTAACTTGATTACACGTTCGTACTTGAAGTAATCCTCTCACTAGGATTCACTCCCCCTTACAACCGTAACCAATACACTTGCTTGATCACACATTCTGTACTCGAAGTAATCCTCTCCCTAGGATTCACTCACCTTACAAGCTGTAATCAACACAATGTGTTTCCCACTCAAGATCACCCAATCTTGAGTATCTCACATATAGAATGATAGGATGTGTACAATAACTCTTCTCTCTCATAAGTAGATGGATAAGCACTGAAGCACAATTACAAGTCATCTCACTCTCTATGATAAGCTATGTAAACATTAAGAACAGAGAGTAAATGATATGAAAATCAGAGTATTAGCATGTTGAAGAGGTATTCTTGTGTCTCTGCGTTTTTGCTCTGTCTTACTCTGTGTTCTCTGTTTTCTGTATTGGAGTCTTCAAATCTTCAGGTATTTATACTAATTGAAGCTTGTGACCGTTGCATATCTGTTCAGGCATGAATCCATTCGAAATTATAGTTGTTGTGTACATTTCTGTAGAATATAGCTGTTGAGATATAGTTGTTGGTAACATTTGCTGATTTGAATATTTGAATTTTGGCTCTTCAAGAATGTGTCCCATGTGGTCTTGTTTGAGAAATGATGATGTACAGCTTTGGTTGGTGGAAGTCTTGTCTGTATTGAAGAATGGTTGGTTTTATTTCCAGGCTGTCATCCTCTTGCTTTGTTTGAGAAGATATATTAAAATAATACAAGTGGTTCATGGAGTTGTTTTATTTGACTTTAAAGCAAATTCAAATCTTCTCAAATCTGTAGTTAAGGATATTGAACATTTGAATCCATTGAAGAACATTACCATTCAGCATTCAACGTTGTTTCTTCAAGTTTCTCGTTCAATTTTGTCTTCTTTGCTGTTTTCGAAATTCTCGCAAAGAAAGTTCATCTTCATACTCTTGACAGATCTTGATTTGTCAAGTTGATGTTATCTCAAACTTTAATCACCTGAAACTTATACACAAATGATATAAATGATGTTAAGAAGTAGTATAAATCATTTGAGTAATCATCTGGATGTTGTTGATGAGAAACAATATTTCAGTCATGGTGATTTTCTTGAATCAGATGCGTAAATCTGTTTTGGTATTCCAAGCTCGAGTTTACATAGGTAAGCTCGAGTTTGGTCTTCATTTAAGCTTGGAGTTTTGCCTCTGTAAGTCTCAAGCTCGAGCTTGGGACTTATAGACTCGAGTTTGGGTGTTCTTCGAGACCCGTTTGCACTCGTCCGAGCTAAACTCGAGTTTGGTCACTTATAGGCTCGAGTTTGGCTTTTTCCAAAAGTTCATTTCTTCTCTGGAACTCTCGAGCTCGAGCTTGTAACTTCAAGCTCGAGTTTGGACTTCTTCAAAATCAGCATTTCCTCTCTGTAACCCGTAAACTCGAGTTTGCTACTTGTAAGCTCGAGTTTGCTACTTGTAAGCTGAGCTTGCAACTGTGTCAACTTTCGAAGGCCATATCTCCCTGGTCTGAACTCCGTTTTGGTTGGTTCAACTCTTGATGGAAATATATTTGAGTCTACTTTCATATGCCATTGATTTCAGCTTCATTGGATCTGTCGTTTGGGAGATACACTCAAAACATTGAGGCTTGGTTTTCTGTGTGGCGTGGATTTCTCTGTCAACTTCCACAATTCATAACTCTGTGATCTGAACTCCTTTGGGCTTGAATTTTATATCCAAATGACGCCTTGGGAGTCTAATTTCATATGCCACTGGTTTCACCTTAATCGGATCTCTGGTTTGGAAGATATCATCAAATTACCAGACGTTGCCCGTGCTGAACGTGAAACAGAATTTATCACCGCTGTAAACTCGAGTTTGGAGTGCTAAGCTCGAGTTCGCCTAGTCCAGAAACACCCAAGCTGCTGAAGACACTTATAGACTCGAGTTTGGAGTGCTAAGCTCGAGTTTGCTCATATCGATAGGCAAATTACTTCAAAGCAAGGTAGTAAACTTGAGTTTAATACTTGAAGGCTCGAGTTTGCTCATCCGAACCTCATATTTGCTTGACTTTAACTCGAATTGAGCCAATCCAACTTCCATATGATCTTGGAGGCTTCTAGGATCAATCTTAGAACTTGAATAATGATGTCTTCATTCCATTCAGCAAGTTCTTCCTTCTTTCATCTCCCAACTTGATGATTCTTCATCATTTAACTTGGGCTCATTATTCTCTGCAGCTTCTACCTTCTTCAATATCCAGAAAGCTTATCCTATTCTGAACTTCTTCCAGAATATCTTGTGTCGGCTTTCTGTATCAGCACTTATTCATGTGTAGTCCATTGTAGCTCAAATATGATGAAGCTTCAGTCCAACTTCTGTGTCCAACTTCTGTTTGATCATGGAGACTTCCAATATCACATATAGTACAAGTTCTTCTTTCTTGAGTCTCATTTCTTGATCATTCTTCATTATTAAACTTTGCATCTACATTAAATATAAGAATTAGTCAAAGTAGAAGATCAATGTAGTATGCAACCTTTTTGCTCTCACGAATAGCATCTATATAAGACATCATCAAAACTAATCATAACCAACACAAATGGTGTAAGGGATATTTTAAAAAAATGGAAGAGGATAGAATTGAAGGGGGAGGGACGGTTTTCATGATTCAAGGGCTAGGATGAGAGTTTGTAAAATGACCTAGATCCAATGGCCAAGAAGCAAGATGAATTAGGTTTGAAAAATCCACAACAATGCCATCCTAAAATTCTATAAATAGGCTCATAAGCTCCACTCATTCTTCACACCAAACAACCAAGAGCAATCTGAAAATTGAGAGTAGTGAGAGCTAGTGAAGAGTAAGAAGGAAGTAGTAGCAAAGTTCTTCAAGGGTAAGTTTTCTAGTTCTTAAGTTTTAGCTGTTAAATTCATAGAAATTTATGTTTTGATCTTAAATTCCTAGAAGCAATTTTATTTTCATGTTTTTATGGTTAAAATTAGCTTTATTTAGAAAAATAGTGAGGGTAGTCCTAGAGAAAAATTTTCGGAAGAGAAACATCAAAGTAACGAAGTTCTGGCAAAATTTTATCGGTTAGGCAATTTCTGAAGTTAGCTTCGTAAAAGCCTTAAATCTATGGGAAGATGAAATCATTTTAATCTAAAATTTTTCATGGTTAAAGTAGACATATATACCTTTCCAAATATACTTAGAACATGTCATTTTGAGTTTTGTACTAGGATATAAAAATTCTGCAAAATGGGCTACGTTTTCTGAAAGTTTTTCTGGGCAGAGGATGAATATGTAAAAAATGGGAAGTGTTCATAAAATCTGGGCAATAACCAATATTTTTTATTAAAATTAGACATCTTAAGGATTCTGAGGAATTTTACAGATCCTCGTTTCGAGTTCTGTGGAATTAGTTATAATTTTTCAAAGTTGGGCGAAAAATCAACCACTTGTTGTACAATAGCGTTTTTACGAAATTATAGAAAATAAAATGGGAAATAATTAACCCAGGGGTAAAATGGTCATTTGAGACTAAGATATCTATTAAGATATTGTTTAGGAATTAATAAATGCGATATTCCCCTTATAGGATATCCGTGATCACAATTTGACCGTCCCACGTATCGTGAACAACAACGAAGGTACGTTCGCGACGTACTGTAACACTAATTATAATGCTTATAGTATGTTTATATATGATAGTGATGTTCATAAACTAAGATGCTGTCTTGGTTCATTATTTTCACATTCAGCTTTACACGGGTTATAGTCTTAATAATACCGTTGAGTTTTCCTAGCGCTGAAGACACGAGTGGATCGTGGCACTGGTGAATAGTGCGTGCACCGAGATAACGGACGTGTGAACGGCTACGCCGTTATCTCAAATCATACATTTGTTATGGGCTTTTGTATTGATAATTGCTGTAATGTCATGAATATCTGTCATAAATATATTGTTTACATAAGCGAGGTTAAGCATTACCCGAGGTCCGATGGACATTAGACCTCGTCTTAACTAATAGTCGGGGAAGGATCATGGATCTCAGAAGGCACCAGTAGATAGAGCCGTGGAAAGAAGCCAATGGACGGAGCCAAGAGAAGGCATCGGTCAAATTGAAGAAAGCGAACATGACCTACTTTATGGCATAAATCTAATAAGGTTACTTCATATCATTTGGTGCTTAAACTAGAAAGGGTCGTCTATGTGGTTCAGTCAATCAGTCATTGTTAACATCGGGGAGACTTCCACTAGACCTTACCCAGCCTGGCCAAATTGGATGATTTAACTGAGTTAGGTTCTATACCCCAAGTCTACCTAAGGCTTGGTTGAAGAGGGTATAGTTACATGGAAGAGTTGTAATTATAAAGTTTTGTATTATTGTATCACATGAATATTCCTCCGGAAAATTTGCAATATATCAGTATACATCAGGCATCAGCATATGTCTGAGTATTTTATATCAGTCACTCAATTGTTCAAATTTTTAGTACATGCTCTCCGTTTCCGCAACACGCTAAGTTGTAGCACCTCAAAACTCTGATAATTTTTATAAAACCACGTGTCACCGGCACGATTTATGCTACGGAATTTGGGGTGTTACATAATGTATCCTATGAATGACTTTTTGGGAGCTTTTCATGATTGATACACATAACTTCTAAATGTTACATATTGTAGAATAACCACTCTGGTCCTATTTATAAGTCCCTTTTGACCAAAAAAATTTGGTCCTATTTATAAGTCTTCTTTGAGGAAAGAGATGAGATTATGACAATTTTGTCCATATTAATTATACCAATAAAGATAGAGAGAGAAGAAAGAGTTGAAAGATACTCAATCATAAATATGGGTAAAGTTGAAATTTTACTTTATAATCATTAAGTCAACTACCTCTCCTTGGTATGTGTATTTTGGTCAAAAGATGACTTATAAATAGGACCAGAGTGATATATATGTTTAATCCTTGTTGTAACTCTTAGATAAAATTTAAGGACTTGTGGCCTATAAATAGTGGTTTTGTAACATTCCTCCCCCTTTCTCTTCACTTCTCTCTTCATCTCCTCATCTTAATATTTTATATTTTCTTGTTTCCATAACATCTACAAATTTATTAAAGCTTACTTATCAAAGAAGTCAACTACGATGACCATTTTTTTTTTTTTGGGCTTCTTAGCCAGCACATCTGTAATTTGAATGTGTTTAAATAAAGAAGTGATCTTTCTAAAATAATTACTTTTTTTAAGAAACTCTTTTTAGTCAATTTAATTTGCACTAATTTTTATTTTGGTCCAATAACTCAATATCTTATGACCAATCTTAGATGTTGGTTTTTAAAATGTTATCAGACTAGCCCTTAATATGCACAAGTAGCTTGAATTGAAAGTCAAACTTACATATATATGGCAAATAGAAATATAGAATGAGACAAATAACACTTAAAAATTAACATGGATAGCTCAACCACCTCAGCCTCTCTTTATGCCTTTTTTTTAAAACCAAAAAGTAATAATCATTTTCCAATTAACAACTTTGTTGTTGATTGGTTATGGTTGAGTTTAGCGGAAAAAGCTAGTCTCTTATGATAATATGACATGAAGAACCTATATTCAACTCAACATTGGAAGATGTGCTCATATTTAATGCTCTCTTTTGTTCTTATTATAAGACAAGTATGCCCATAATTAATAAGGGTAATAGGTGAGAGTAATAATTAATATGATATTAGAGTTTAGTGCAATTAGTAGGGTAATATTGAAAATTACTTAAATTTTATGATAAATTTTATGACTTTAACTGTTTTTGTTAGTTTGTGAAAATTATTAGTTGGTGTCTTATAATAAAAATAAGAGGGAGTAAAGTTTAGTGGAAAAAGCTAGTCTCTTATGACATGATGAACCAATGTTCAAATCAACGTTGGAAGATGTACTCATATTTAATACCCAACAATGTCTAGAATATGATTGACTCCGGTATGAAAATAACAGTACTTATACACAACGTTTACCAAAATGACATGCCTATCTCTCAATTGTCTCAGCTAAATTACATCCAAACCATACCTTTTCAACCCAGGTTCATAAGAGCAGCAGATTTTCCTGCATCTCTACTTCCTTTTCAAAAGTCACACACATATTCGAGTTTGAGCATTTCCTCTTCTTTAAAGCCATATTGGTTGCTACTGCATCAAACACCCCCGCATGAAATGTGACAATTTTGGAGGCACTCTGATCTTCCATGTAGTCTTCCACAAGTTGAGGGATTTTAAAGAAAGACTCCGCTTGTATGTTGCCACTTCCTTTTTTTAGAATAGTTTCCTTTCTTTTCTAGAGCCCATAGTAGACTGTCTCTTCTAGATTCCTCACCATTGAGAATTGCTTTTATGTGCCTAATAACTTCCCTACTCCCAACTCGCCACACTAAATCCTTTTTTCCAACCCATGAGCCCACAGTAGCCTGTCTCTTCTAGATTCCTCACCAATGAGAATTGCTTTTATGTGCCTAATATCTCTCTATCTTCAAGCTAGGATGCTAAAACAAGGGCTTTTGACCATTTTGCCCCTAATTAAATAACTAATTATTGAAATGCCCCTGTCTGGAAACATATCATCAATCTGCCCATGTTTAGTCGATTACACCCTGCAATGTAATCGACTAAACAGCGGCGGTTACTTTTTTTTTTTTTTAATTTGTCCGCGATGTAATCGATTAAGCTACAGTGCTTGGTCGATTACATCACGACAGATGGGTTTTTTTAAAACCCCATTTGCCCCAAATCAGAACCCTATACCCGATTAAAGCTTCCCTAACCTTTCCCCCTCTGATTTTTTGGCCAAAACCTTGCTGAATCCGTTGGTGGGTTGCGAAGGGATCTTCAATCTAGTTCCATTTGCATTGATTTCGGTATGTTCTCATCTTCAATCTAGTTTCACTTTGTTAAGCTTTATTTTTGTTTGTAATATGAAACCCTCCCTTTTGTAGCTCCCATGGTGTGAAGGATGAGTTCAAGTTCAAACACGCACGTTACTGTAATCTACCATAGTGGGAGGCATTTTGTAGGTCCTTATGGTGTTCAATTTGAAGGAAAAACGAAAATGATGAAAATCAAACGGGGCACTACGTACAACGAACTCAAAGAAAGAATTTACCAAAAATTGGTGTGACATCCCAAAATTTGGAATTTGTGAATTAAATATGATTTGGGATTGATGATGGAAAAATTTAGCCTTAATGAAGTTTAGAATTTACTTGAGAAATTAAAGGTATATATTTCCCGTGAATTAAGAACAATATCTTAGGACCTAAAGAAGTTATTGAGAAAAGAATAAATCCAAGGATGTATTACAAGAGATAGATTATGGCCCTATATTTGTTAGAAAGGAGGATGTAGGAATTAGTAGCATTTTTGTGTTGGATCATTCAAGAAAAATCACCAACAAACATAACTGAGCCATTCATAATTCACTTGGGCCAATATACATAACACACTCATTCATTGATCATCAGCCCAAAAGCTAACCCACATCATTTTCCCATTTCAATTCTTTCTCTGGTACATACACGCATATACACACTATGTATCCAAACAATAAAGCAAAAGCCCATTACTCCTTAGATAGCCCAATATACACAACACACCCACTTTACATAAACCTACTCCTTCGGACCCATGTAATACGCGCACGCCATCTGCTGATTTTAAATGCATGACAGCTAATTCTTTATTCTGCAATCTTCCGCCACCTCACACCATAACACACACACACACTCTCACATATCCCTCTCTTCCTTCATGCATACAGCCACGTAACCTCCCCCATCCTTCTTTATACGACAACACACACACAAGCCTTTTCTCTCAATTATACAACACCAACAAACCCGTTTCATTTCACTCGGACAGCAGCAGCCCTCCTCGAATAATTATTCTCTCGTTTTAACTATACCTCACACTCATTCCTTTCCTCCCTCTCTCCCGTAAACTCCCTCTGTTAGAAAACTTAACGATCTAATCATGCAGAATACTAGAATTGTAATTAGATCAATGCGGAAAAATGAAATAGAGATCACAAATACCTCCCGTCATTGATTCGTTCCAGAAGCAAGCAGGGACGAACACTCACGAACACTCCAAGTTTCAGTCCTTCCGATCCTTTGCTCAGACTTTGCAGATGATGTGCTTCTCCTCAATGTCAGAGCAGGTTTCAGGGGACCAAAAATTACACGGATGATTTGCCCTCTGAGCCATCACAGAGATAAAGGCATTCATTGTGTATCAATAAACAATTATTGCGTATTGATTGGGCCGTTACTGAATTAAATTGTCGGTTACAAAATATGAATTAATGTGGGCCATTAATAGAATTAATTTAATATTAAATTCCAACATTCTCCCACTTGGTCCACATATTTCAGTATATACCTTCTGAGATACAAAAAGCACGGATCATAGCGATAGGTCCTCTTAAAGCGAGTAATATCTTCCATGTATCACAGTGCATCATGTTTCCCAAGCCCAAGTTACTTAATGAATAAACCCTACATTTATTCTAGGTCCAAACTTAATGATGTTCCTCAAATTTAACAAATAAATGTGTACACAAACTGAAATGAGAAAAACATCACAAATGGGGTTCCATAAAATAACAACGTTCTTACAACGAAAGAAAATCATTCAAAATGAAATTCAAAGAAGGGCACTAATTCCCATTCTTTCCACATGATCCATAAACCTCATCGGTGGCATGCCTTTAGTTAAAGGATCAGCAATCATCAACTCAGTGCTAATGTGTTCGACAACCACTATTTGATGCTTAACACGTTCTCTTATGGCCAGATACTTAATGTCGATGTGCTTGCTTCGACTTCCACTTCTGTTGTTCTTAGCCATAAATACAGCAGCTGAATTGTCACAATATATCTTCATTGGCCTAGCAATTGAATCCATGATTCTAAGCCCACGGATGAACCCCTTCATCCATACACCATGTGAGGTAGCCTCAAAACATGACACGAACTCAGCTTCCATCGTAGAAGTAGCAATCAAAGACGCTTCTTGCTACTCCAAGACACGGCTCCACCGGCTAGCATAAAAATGTATCCGAAGTGGATTTTCTTGAGTCAATGCGGCCAAAGCAAAGTCCGAATCGAGTAACCAGTCACTTCTAGATTGTCCGTCCGTTTGTATTTAAGCACGTAATCCTTAGTCCCTTGAAGGTATCTCAACACCTTCTTCACGGCTTTCCGGTGGTCTATACCGGATTACTCGATATCTCCCTAACATTCCAACAAATGCAATGTCGTCCGTGACACGAGCATACATAAGGCTTCCTACAGCTGAAGCATAAGGGATGTTTTTCATTTGTTCCCTCTCAAAATCATTCCTTGGACACTGGTTCAGATTGAACCTGTCACCTTTCACAATGGGAGCTGAGCTTTGTGAACAATGCCTCATCCGAAATCTATCCAAAACTTTGTTGATATAGGTCTCTTGAGACAGACCTAGAATGTCTCTACTTCTATCTCTTTGTATCTTAATGCCAATGACATAAGATGCATCTCTCATATCCTTCATTTCAAAGCTTTTAGAGAGGAATTGTTTCACCTCATACAATAAGCCATTGTCATTGGTTGCAAGTAGAATATCATCCACATACAGAATCAGGAAACAAGTCTTACTCCCACTGACATTCTGGTATATACATTCATCCACAACGTTCTCCACAAAACCAAATGAAGAGATAACGTCATGAAATTTTAAATACCATTGTCGGGAAGCTTGTTTCAATCCATATATGGATTTCTTGAGCTTGCACACCAAATGCTCACCATCACTAGAGGAAAATCCTTCTAGTTGTTTCATGTAAACCTCTTCCTCTAGTTCTCCATTGAGAAATGCCGTTTTCACATCCATTTGTTGCAACTCCAAATCAAAATGTGCAACTAATGCCAGAATGATACGAAGAGAATCTTTCTTTGATACAGGAGAAAATGTCTCCTTGTAGTCGATTCTTTCTCTTTGAGTGAATCCTTTGGTTACGAGTCTTGCCTTATGTCTGTCAATGTTGCCCAATGAATCTCTTTTTGTTTTGAAGACCCATTTACATCCAATGACCTTCGCTCCATTAGGCAACTCAACAAGATCCCAGACTCTATTGGATGCCATAGAATTCATCTCATCCTTCATAGCATCATGCCATGATACTGAATCTCTACAGTTCATGGCTTGTGAAAACGTTCCATGATCATTTTCAGCTCCTACATTATAGTCAGATTCTTGCAGATACACAACGTATTCACTAGGTATGGCTGATCTTCTTGGTCTAGTAGATCTCCTCAATGTTGTTTCACCATCTTCTTGAGGAACTTGTTGTTCAACTGGTTGTCCAACAATTTCTGGTTGTTCCTCAACAACAACTTGATCTACTGGATCAATATCAGCCGGTTGTGGATCTTGTATGACTGGTTGTACAACACTCTGTTGAACTGAATGAGCATGGTTAATAACCAATCTGTGACCTGAAGTAGAGGGTTGACTATCTAAATGATCTTCTTCAGAAACTAGGTTTCTGAATCGATCGCTCCCACTAATCAAGTCATTTTCAAGAAATTTGGCATTCCTTGATTCCACAAACCTAGTGGTATGAGATGGACAGTAAAATATGTACCCCTTAGACCTTTCGGCATATCCAACGAAATATCCGCTAATGGTCCTTGGGTCCAGCTTCTTTTCTTGTGGGTTATAAATTCGACTTCGAGACGGCATCCCCAAACGCGTACATGTCGCAAACTCGGTTTCCAACCCTTGAATGACTCAAATGGCATCTTGGAGACGGCCTTGGTTGGAACCGGTTTAATATGTACACGGTAGTCTTAAGTGCATCAATCCACAAGGACTTAGGTAGCTTAGAACTACTAAGCATACTTCTCACCATGTCCAATAATGTTCGGTTTCTTCTTTCTGCTACGCCATTCTGGTGTGGAGAACCAGGCATGGTGTATTGGGCAACAATCCCATGCTCTTGAAGAAACTTCGCAAATGGACAGTGCTTGTCCATCCTCGGTGTATCTACCATAATATTCACCACCTCTATCTGATCTCACGATCTTAATTTGTTTATCACATTGTTTCTCTACCTCAGATTTGAATACCTTAAAGGCATCCAATGCTTCGTGTTTGTTATGAGCATGTAGAGATACATGTATCGTGAGTAATCATCAATAAAAGAGATGAAATATTTCGACCATACGCGTCCGTTTCGGACTACGGATGTCCGTATGTATGATTTCTAACAATTCAGTACTCCTCTTAGCACATTTCTTTGACTTGTTAGTCTGCTTTCCCTTTATGCAGTCTACACAAGTCTCAAAATCATTAAAGTCCAGAGTACTAAGTATCCCTTCCTTCACCAATCCTTCAATTCTCTGAATGGAGATATGTCCCAATCTCCGGTGCCACAACATAGAGGAATCCTCATTCATAACACTACGTTTCGAACCAACAGAAACATGCATGGCATCATAAGTAGTATCATGTTGTAAGTAAATAAGAAAAAGACCGTTAGACAATGTACCATTCCCAACTTTATTTGATTTATAAAACAGATCCAAAAATGTCTCATAAAACATAAAGGAATAATCCAAACGTACAAGTCTTGAAATAGAAATTAAGTTCCTAGTGAAACTTGGAACATAAAAAGTCTTTTCCAAATTTAAAACATGGCCACTACTTAGAACTAAACTGCAAGTCCCTACAGCCTCCACATGCGAACTAATCCTTCCACCCGAGTAGATGAATTGTTCACTTCCCAACGGCTTCCTTAGGTTCTGCATACCCTGCAAGGTATTCGAAATATGGATTGTAGAACCAGAGTCAATCCACCAAGTGCCATTAATGTCATCAACCATATTAGATTCATAACAGACAAGTGAGATTGACATACCTTTCTTCTCAAGCCATTGCTGGAATTTAGAGCAGTCCTTCTTCATATGTCCCTTCTTTTTACAGAAGAAACACTTGGATTCATTCTTAATTCCACTTTGGGGTTGGGGTGGTGTTTTCCCTTTCCCCTTCTTTTTAGCTTGAGTCGGACCCTTTTTCTCGGTTGTCATGAAGGAACTCTCTCCCATTTCCATTTTCAACCTTCCCTCTTCCTGAACACACATGGTCAAAAGTTCATTAATCAACCATTTATCCTTATGTGTGTTGTAGGATATCTTGAAAGGCCCATATGGTGTGGAAGAGTGTTCGAATGTAGTGTACGAGAAAGGAGTCGACATGCCAACCTCAAGTTGCTTTAGTTGAGCTGCAACGTCCCTCATTTGCATGATGTGCTCACGCACACCTTTCACTGTAGTAAGTCTTAAGGATGAAAACTTCATAATCAGGGTGTTGGCAAGTGCCTTACCTGAAGTCTGAAATTGATCATCGATCGCTTTCAGAAGTGGTCTAACATTGTCATGATGTTCGACAGAACCACAAATACCAGCAGAGATATGAGTCTTTATGAACATTATTGAGAGACGATTAGATCGCTCCCACTTTTCATAAAGATCAACCTGATCTGGAGTGCTGGTTGCAGTAATGGAGGGTGGTTCGTCTTTCCTAATAGCATAATCTATATCCATCCACCCCAATTGGAGAAGAACTCTTTCTCTCCAAATCTTATAGTTATCACCCTTTAAATCGGGAATATCATTTTTCATATCAGAGAAATTCGCAGGTTGTTGAACTGCATAATTAAGAAAAATACATGCTTAAAAATCAAGAATTGAGACTAATAAACTACATTATGTTTTACCAATGTAAATCATGCTAAAATTCATAAATCTACCGACATACAACTTGTCTGTGGGCTAAAGTTCTAATTCAATTAGATTTATAGAGAACTGTATGATAAAACTATCAAATTATTTCCTTATTCTTAATTCCTGTGGGTAAGTTAAGAATATAATTTGATATTTTATCCTAATTAATCATACAAAAACATATAATAAAAAATTCCTGTGGGATAAAATTTTATTATATTACATATGATATATTACAACTAATGTTACTATGCGATCATGCAACTCTAGATATATTTTTCAATTAATTAAAGATGTTGTGGCTATTCTCTAATTAATTTAAAAATATAAATCACTTAACATTACTATATAATATTGCATGGAAATATAAGCAATATTAAAAATAGAATTGGATATGTCATGCTTTGCATATTATTTAACATAATAGTGCATGAATAATTAAATAATAATTAATACATGCATAACTAAAATATGTAATTCATAATAGCATGAAATTCCAATTAAATAAAAAATTTCAGATTTATTTAAATCCAAAAAGTCATAATTTATATGTAAATGCAGAATCTACAAATAAAATAGAAATGTCAGCTTGGCCTAATGGTCTGAAGGGCCCGGTTAAGGCTTTGGATCAAAAGAATGTGGGTTCGAATCTCACCTACAACATTTTAAAAACTTTTATTTTCGCTGGAAAAAACAAACATTTAAATAAATAAACGTTGAAAAATCAAACGAGAAGGGAGCCAAGAGTAGCTCGGTGGCAAACCGCCCGCACTTAAGACTCTCATAGCCATTAGGTCAGGTTTTGAAACCTCACTGGACCACTTTATAAATTTTGGTTTTCGCTGTAAAATTAATTAAATAAATAATAGTCCAAAATAAATCACAAGGGCACGCGTAGAACAACCGGGCGAGAGCCGCCCATGAAGACTCCCACGCGCCTTCTGGTCCCAAGTTCGAATCCAGCCGAGACCATTTTTTTTTTTTGTTCTGAAGTAAAAGCGCCTGGCCCAAAACAAAAATGTTTCTGGCCCAAAACCGCGTCTGGCCCAACCACTTAAGTGAAACGCAGAGTTTCATTCTGAAGCAAAACGACGCCGTCCTGAACCTTCTCCCCTACCCGTTATGAAACCCTACCTGACCCGGCCACCTGCGACGACCCGACAACCAGTTGACACGACCCGCTCTTCCGGCAGCGTTTTCAGGCCATTGGAAAAAAGATCAAAATCCGACGATTTTGACAGTGATTTCAACGGAAAAAGATTCTGAACCACAATATCCTAACGATCTTACAAAATCAACAGGAAATCAAATGGAAATCTAAACTGAATCAAAACAAATTATATAAGTTTTGTAATCAAAATAAATCGTGTTTTCACCGATGAAAGACCAATGTCGATGGCAAAAAAAAAATATCCAGATTGTAAACAAAACATGAACCCGAATGAAAATTATCGAGCTCATATGAAAACAATCATCAAATCGAAATATATATGTATTTGAAACTTGAATCAAAGATTTCATCAGCAAAATCGAAACTCATAGAGAATATTAGCAAAACGCTAGTCTGGACACGATTCATCAATCAATCCGAGTAGTTGCCAGTAAAAACAAATCACAAATAGCATTCGGATCAAGGATTACAATATTCTCTGAAAGCATGAAGACAGAACCAAAAGAAAACAAAATTCTCATAAACCCAAACATCTTGAAAACTTAATCAGATAAAATCAAGACGGAGAGGCATGTAAGGCTCTGATACCAAATGTTAGAAAACTTAACGATCTAATCATGCAGAATACTAGAATTGCAATTAGATTAATGCGGAAAAATGAAATAGAGATCACAAATACCTCCCGCCATTGATTCGTTCCGGACGAACACGGGACGAACACTCTAAATTTCAGTCCTTCTGATCCTTTGCTCAGACTCTGCAGATGGTGTGCTTCTCCTCAATTTCAGAGCAGGTTTCAGGGGACCAAAAATTACACGGATGATTTGCCCTCTGAGCCATTACAGAGATAAAGGCATTCATTGTGTATCAATCAGCAATTATTGCGTATTGATTGGGCCATTACTGAATTAAATTGTCGGTTACAAAATAGGAATTAATGTGGGCCATTAATATAATTAATTTAATATTAAATACCAACACCCTCTCCCTTCTTCCTTAAACACTTACAACACACACACACTTCACATCCAACCTGCCATTCTTCTCCCTCCACGGCATCTTCCCATTTCCCTCAACCTCACAGCTAAAACAATACCTTCACCATTACCTTGAGCTGATCCACGGCAAGAAAAGAAGAAGAAGGAAGCATCACACTTACATGCAACACTTACTTTGGGACTAGGTGAGTCTTCTTTAGCTCTGAAAATAAGTTTTCAACCGTGCATGTTCGATCTAAGAAGCATGGTGTCTGATTTCTGGAAGCTAAGGGTTATAAAAAGAAGTTGCATGTTGTTTTTCACCTCTGCACAGTAGTCCGAAAACAGAGTCTCTTATGTTTGACGTTTTCGAAAGTTAGAGGTTGATTTTTGATCTTAAATTTTTACAGGAGATAGAAAACTCCTTAAGGTTTAAAATGAGCTTTGGATCACCTAAAACAGAGGTCTATAACTCCAGTTATGATTTTTGGAAGTTGAGCTAAAAATCAGAGAAAATTTCTGGTAGTTTCTGGGCAGAAAAATGACGTTCCGTTTCGGCCCTAGTAAACAAAATCAAACAGATTTTAAATTTTCCAGATCAATAGTAGACACATAGAGGTTTAATTTGATAGGTAATTCGTCGAATACCGATAAGTATTGAAGGAGTTATGGTATCTCAAAGATTGGTCAGAAAATCTGAAAACTTCTGGACACTGTTTGTGTTTTTGAGTTTTGGGAATTTTTCTCAGCTATAAATCAACTTGGTGACTTTAATTTATGAAAATAGACTTATCAAAGTTTAAGTAGAAATTGGAATCACTTCATTTGGAGTTATATTGGTCGAGTTATGAATTTTCTAAATTCTCAGAAAAATTAAAGGCTGAATTTTTTATAAGTCTTAGAATAGTCACATAAGTTGTTAATTGTGTATAACCTTCAAAGTAAAGGTTTCCTTGGATATATTGAAGGATTAAATGGCTGAGATGATATTTATTCCATAGTAAATAGTATCTAGCTAAATAGGTCCCAATTGGTATTCATCCTTAGTCATAAGGATACTGAAAGACATGTGTTTTTGGGGTGGGTCTAGAGAAGAAATAATCTTAATTATGTTATTAAGATTAAATTGGATAATGACCTATCTATATATAAATGTAATTTATAGGAACTCCAAAGCCCGCTCGCACCGCAAATTACTTGGACGCAGTTAAGGTGACTAACACAGGTGGTAACTCTAACTTTCTATTTTTGTGTGTATGTTTGTGTATGGTTGAATGCCATGATGCGTGGAAAGTGTTTTATAAACATGTTTGATTGCATACAATATGTTTAAATGTTGGTCATTCACGATTGTGCGAAGAAATTCGGATCCGAGTAGGTTTTGCGCATGTTTTCCGAGCACTTTGTTTTTGAACTATGTTTAAATGTTGTATGTATGCTGAGTTAAATTTTTGATTGTGGTAGTTAAACTATGCATGTGCTTATACACCAATTATAGAAGTTAATATGTTACCCTGAGATTCATTCGTGAATCTCATACTTGAATAAAGGTACATGTAGTGGATCAGGAAGGAAGGGGAAGGCTGTGCTGTAGGCAGTGGCGAAGGAAGGTTGGACTCAGGAGATGTTCCTTTTTGTTTTGTATATATGTTTGGACAATGTATAAGGTTTAATTTTGAAGTTTAGAATTGGGAAGATTGTATATATCTCTGTATTCTGAATGGATTGAGTTTTAAAGTTGCAACCAAGTTTTAAATTTGTTTAAAAATTTATCAGTTACTCTTCTGTCCAAACCAAATCCATACGCTCCTCTGTGTATTAACTCTGATAATGATCGGGAGCTATAAGGGAGCGTTACAATTGGGGCTACATGGCAGCCAATGCATTCATCGGTTGATTGCCAAAGTGGAGACTATAGTCGGTAAGGATAGTGTATACTACATTAGTAACGATGTATGTGATAATGAAGACGTAGAGTGTGTCATAGATGCATTTGCTAATCGGAAATCACAAAATTTTATTGAGATATATGTTGAGCTTGAATCTGGTGAATCATCATCTGTACCCATGTATACAAGATCGCCACAGTATTTTGGTTAAGAAGACAGATTTGTCGATTTATCTGCACCTTCACAAGTTTTAAGTCAGATAACATTGACAGAGGAAGAGGAAGATGAGGAAGACGAGAATATGCACAGTGTAACATCCCAATTTTTATTAAAGTAATTAAATATTTTAGGATGTAATTATTATATAATTTGAGGTGTAGAAAATACTTAGAAATATAAAGTGGGAGTTAAAGAAAATATTGTATGTTTATTTGTTACATTGGGGATTTTATTTAGACTATAGTAGTACTAATAGGTAAATGTCCATTGATGCTTGCATATTTTTGAAGTGGGACCCTCATTTGCATGGAATGAGTTTGGACGTGCATGTTCATGTAGGTGTTTTATTAAACCACCAATTAAATAAATGGGTCTTTAATATATTAGGAGTAGTGGGGCCAGCTTGTCCTTGGAACTTTATAATTAAAGTTGCATTTGAATATGCCACCATGAGTTTTGGTACACGTACACACATTCTTTCCTTCCATTTTCTTCTTAGCACAGTAGTTATTTCCCATCTTCCTACAATGGTTAACTCCCCATTTGTCTTTTTGTGTGTCTTATTATTTTACATTTTCTCTCTCCCACGTTTAGCACCCTTCATCATGTACCCACTCACATATTTAATTCACTCTCTTTTATTTTTACCAACTCATATGGATGAGCTCTTTATAAAAAGTAGTTCCTCTCATACTTACTATATTTTATTTCCCAACTTACATCTATCTATGTGCCCCCATTCCACGTTGCTTTTTATGCGCCACACACACAGATCAAAAGAATAAAACTAGAAGAATGGACTCTTGGGTTACATGAATTTGTGAGACATTGGTTGAAAATCACGTAAATTTCAATATGGACTAGTCGACAAAGACGCCATGCGTTGGATGAGTTCTTTCTTTTTCTTATATTTTTTAAAACTGTCCAAAAGTTATATACACACAACACCGCTCGTGCGTTGGCCCATCCTCGTATCCTATTACACTACTTTCAATAGTGTCTCCTACACCATTTTCAATATTCATGGAGAAACTAGATATGCATGCGTGACGCTATCCACTATTATATCCTTCGGCCATACATATATGTTGGGTGTGTTGTATAACTTCTGAACAAGCACACACTAAGACACGCACATTGAGAAAGTGCAAAGATAAGGAAATATATTATATATAAGCATGGGTCGTATGTGTGTTGGAGGTGGGGTAAGAATAGAATAAAATATACACCCACAAATAAAGTGTTAAGAGTGTTGGTGGGTTCTACGCAAATAATAAAAATATATACACAATATCCCAAGTGCACGGTTTAAGGACCCACTACAAATGACCCACATAGATGCCAAAAACACACACACACAATTTCGAGGCGTGTGTTCGAGCGAGAGGAGTACGGGAGAAGCCGAGTGTGTTCGGAGAGGTTGAGTGTGAGAGCTTCAAAGAGGAGGAGAGCGAAGTAGTCAGTTTAAGGTAAATTTTTATCTTATAGGATCATTTAGGTAATCAAACCAACCTCTTTTCAATAAAAATTCTTCACAAAAATTGTTCTTCATGTTTTTCTTATTCTAATGAGGATGTTATTTCACTGATTAGTGAAAATTTTGGGATTTGACTTTTATGATATTTTGTAGTTTTAACAATAGATGGCCATATTTATGTACGGGGTAATCAATAGCTAATTTTAACCAATTTGAAATTATTATTTGGCTATTGTAAGGATTTAAAATAATTTAATTTAGTTAATGTAAGTATTATTGGGATTTTAATAGATTAAGATGTCATTTCAAAATTTTTAGTACTAACTATCATTTCGAAATTTGGAGTATTTAAAATGTTCTTTTCAGCTTTTATTATTAAAAATACTTTATTGCTGAATTTATACATTTTGAGTCACATAAAATTTCTTGACCAAAAAAAAAGTCACATAAAATTATAAGTAATGGTTTTAATTATGTCTAGGCTCAAAGAATTATTGGACTGTGCTCATATAAGTTCAAAGATATATTTAATTGGGTTAGGATGTTGAGGATAACAAGTGTAGGGGAAATTAGATTTTTAGGAGTTAAATTTATTTATTATTATTTGAGGTTGATTGTTATCTACATTTGTAACGTAGAGCTTTCTTGATCGGTGGTTGTGCGTACCTTGTCCCTCGAATTAAGTTTGAGCTTGGAGTTGAGGTAACCGGAGTTAATTTATTCTATATGCTTGTTTGATTTTGTAAGGTTTTCTAAACCTTACTTTTATAATTACTTGTTGGTATGAGTTTTGAAATTTTTATGTATGTTGAATATGAAATTATCTCGGTGAAGCGAGTGTATTTTTCAACCAAGTATACATATGTGGATATTTATGTTGAGCACATGTTATTGTTGTGATGGTTATAGTATGTATTGTGGAATACTGTATATGGACTAATTAATTGTGAAAGTGTTGATGTTATTGTTGTGATGGTTATAGTACGTGTTGTGGAATAATGTATATGGGCTAATTAATTGTGAAAGTGTTTTTGTGAAGAAATTAGTTGATATGTTGAATTTGGAAAAATAATGATTTTGAAGCTCATATTAATGTTATCTTGTGGAGGACATGTTGGGTTGTGTGGAAGAGATGTGAGGGTGAAATTGTGCCCATTGGCTCTCTCATATTCCTGGCCGGTTGAGTCGAGTGTTTTGGGCGGACACCTCCATTACGGTATATTGGTGGAGGGTTTGTGGGAAATATTTTGTACCCTGGACCCCTAAGTGGTAGCATGGGAGGGGAAAGTATCCTTGAAGTGATAGCTAACCTTGGCCAGGGTTTACTAGCACCGATGGACGATCCACGTCCACGAGGAAATAAGGAGGAGCGGGATGGGAGAGTGGGGATGGTTAATTGTTAGTATTATTGTGTATTAAACATTTTACCGTTGTTATCTTTTGTGATTATTTAATTATTGAAATTATTATAATATTATTGGTAAACCCGCTTCCGACTTGCAATCCTTTCTTGCATATTTTATAAATTAATTTTGGTTACGGGGACTTTATGTCTCACCCCGTTGTTATTAATATTTTTCGGCGAGACCTCTAATTTCACTAGAGGCCAAGGGAAGCGATCGGAGGCTTAGTAGTTCGAAATTTGTAGGCCTCTTTTTTTGTTAATGTTGGCGAGTTTGTGGGCGGAGGACTCCGGGTTTGTGGGCGAATTTGAGAGGTTTATTCCACTAATACTTATTAAAGGATTTTGTAAAACACCTCGGCTTTTTAGGCGGGCAAATTTGAAGGTTTATTTATGCCCTGGAAATTAGGGGCAAGTCATTGTACTTTAAACGTTTGTGTTGTTTAAAGTATTCTCCTTTAGTGATCATTTCATTTGCATGTTTATAGTGATAATTGATCTTTGGATATATCTTACAGATTATCCTAAATGTCCCTAGTCGGTCATCTACGCGGGAGTTAAGATGAAATAAGACCAGTATGACTTTGATGAGGTATGGAGATACGAATCAAAGTCATAGGCACTTGTAAGAGTACAAGGTCTTTGGACCGACCCACTATGAGAAAGCTACATGGATTTAGTCATAAGCTTATCTCATGTATAACCGCGTCATAACGCTCTTTGACCTGAGATCATCATGGATTCCTACATGAGAGTTGCTGGTCTTTGACCTAGTCAAAAGTCACCTTTGACCGGGTGATAATAAAGGCTTAGATCGGGATCAGTGGTTTTCATGCAGGGGAATGTGAATGGTCAAGATGAAATTTGTCCTTTACATTTGTAGAGAGATAATACTGGGCCCCTCGATCAGTGAGTCTGAGAAATGTATGGCCATACTACGATGGAAAGGAGTTTCCATTTCAATTGTTAGACTACTCAAGAATCGAGAAAGTAATGGTCAAGAACAGGAAGTTAACATTATTCATGCCTCATCTTTGACCAAATTATCGTGTGACAAAAGGGACGTGACATGATTGTACGATAGGTTGTATCGTATTATCGATCCCCATATGAATTGGGTAGTCGCAATGTTTGCTAGAGGCCACTTGCGACTTGTGATTTGGGCGGGTACAAAGATTGGCCCGCCGCCAATCTCATAGGCTAGGTCGCACACAAGAATAGCCCAACACAAGCAAAAGCGTCCAGATTCATTGAATCTTAGATATGTCTAAGATTTAATGAATAATGTATTTAATCTAGGATGAATATATATATAAATATATATATTATTAAATTCAAAATTAATAATATTATTATATATAGTATTTAATTTATTTGATAAATTAAATAACTATAATAAATTGAGATATTGTATGTGTTTTGAAAAATTATGTGTATGTTTGAATATGAGATTATTTCAGTGAAGCAATGTATTTTTCAATCTATGTATTTAAGTTAATATTAATATTGGGGTTGTTATTGTGGTGATGATTATAATGTTTGTTGTGAGATAATGTATGTGGAATAATGATTTAATAAAATGTTGTTGACAAATTTTATTATTATATTATTTCTTCTGTTGTGGGATATGTCGGGTTGAGTGGAAGAGATTGAGGGTAAAATTGTGCTCATCAGCTCTCTCATTCCTGGCCCGGAATTTGAGTTGGGTGTTTTGGGCGGACACCTCCTTGTTACGGTATATTGGTGGTGACATGGGAGGGGACAGTATTCTTGAAGTGACTAGCTAACCTTGGCCAGGTATACTAGCACTGATAGGTTGTACCACATCCAGATGATATAAGGAGGAGCAGGATGGATGAGTGGGGATGATTTTAAATATTGTTAGTTATTATGTATTATTTAATTATTATTGATATTTTAATTATGTTAATAAATCTGCTTCTCTGACTTGCAATCCTTTCCAGCATATTTGGTAAATTAATTTCGGTTACGGGGACCTTATGTCTCACCCCGTCATTATTAAATTTTTCAGGCGAGACCTCTAACCTTAGTAGAGGACAAGGGAAGCAGTCAGAGGCATATACGTCGTAAAACTTGTAGGCCTCTTTTTGGTATTAGTGTTGTATTGATTAATATATTGTCATCATAGGGCCCTCATATTTTGAGATACTACATTAACTATTTTTGGATATTTGTTGGTTTTTCGAAGGCCTTATTTTATGCACTATCAAATTATAGTGGATCCACTTACCTATCTTGTGCGAACATTGTTTTGTGAAGACCCATTGTTGTGGGGTTCGTGTTGTATGACTTGTGGGCTATAGAATCTCCTGTTCAGTAATTGTGCCCTGAGTTATGGATTTCCTGTAGAGGGTTTGTGGGCAAAATTTGTGCCCTAGGCCCCAAGGTGTGTGTATTGAAAAGAAAAAGGGTTTACTATAAATACCTGCTAATTCAATCTTAAGAAAACATTATGGTTAATTGTTATTTGTGAGAAAGGATCTTTTCATCACCCATCCCGAGATTTCCCTCATCTAAGCACGCTTAACTTTAAAGTGCCTATCAGATCCAGGGGTACTAATACCGATATAAGTCCATATATTACGGGATACCAGCAACTCATATATTTGCTACGGCGTATCTACTCCCAGAAATGCAAGGTATTATCCTCACAGGGAAATTTAAGCTGTATTAGCTTTTCCATACAACTCCCCTTTTTATTTTATGAAACATTGGGTGGAGATTCTATTCAAACCCATATTTCCATATTAGAGGTCCTAAAGTCAGCAGCAGAACCCACATTCCTTGTTGTCTAATCCAACTGTGGAGTTTTAACTTACCGGAGTTTAACCCTTCTTCCTTTGGGTATATGTCCTTCTGCTCCATTTGTTTAACATAATATTAGTACCCTTAACCATATACCTTTTACCAGTACCGTCCAAACCATGCTCTGATACCAAAATTGTTACACCCCTACCGGCCTCGCCCTTTCGGGTGGCAAGTTAGAGGGATTCCTTTACTTAGTTGCCTTTCCTTCATTATTAGGTTCATTTCACATAAATCATAGTGAGCGCAACAGAGCATTTAATCGGTTTGGACAATCTACTGTACTGGTAAAAGTAGAATAAACAGAAAATATAAGTCCCCGAGGGGTTAAGGGTACAGTTATCCAAAATTAAATACCGAAAATATAAATACAATCATCTGAAAATTAGTACAAAATACAATAGGGCATCCCTTATTTTTCACCTGCACCGATAAGCCCTTACCTTTCCAAAAAGATACTTTACTTCAGGCATGTTCCCCTGTGACTACAGAAGAGTCTGGGGTCCGATAGTGGCCCCCAAAGTAACCGTCAATACTCAAATACTAAATGTGTAAGGTGCATGTGTGTAACCATGTCAGATATAAAATCACAGTAGCAATGCCAAACATACCACATATGCAAACAGAAACATATACATCACCGACTACCACGTGCCGTCAGGCTGCCTTACCAAGGCAAGCCCCGGACTTACCGGAGTCACGACCCGTAAAGCTGCCTACACCAGGATAGCCCCAGACCTATCGACCCGTACAGCCGCCAATCAAGGCCGGCCTCAGACCCATCATCCTCAGCGCTAGGAAACACATAACTCTGTATGCATATTTGGCAACAATACAAAAACACACATGGCAAATACAAACATACAACAACACACATAAAGATATCTGAGTAAAGCGGTTACTACCTGGTGGGGTATATACCGTTTTAATATTCTAATGTGCCCGATCGCTTTTCCAAATATTCCCTTAACCTAATAACATCAAAATACATCATTTTTAGTATTTCCAAAAATACCCTTGCATTTATTTTGCCAAAACCGAGCCCACACAGAATTTCCAGAAATTCTGTGAATCTGGCCCAACTTCCAGGATTTTTAATAAATTCCAAAAAAATAATTTTTGCATGAAACTAGCGCCATTTGAACCATTTAAATGTCTAATTTTCAAGAAAAATATTCCCAGAAACCAAACGTACACATATTCTGGTGTGTAGTCAAATTTTCACCCCCTGGTCCAGATTCTCCTGATTGCTTCCTGGTCCAACTTTAGAAATTTTTATCTCTTAGTAGAAAAATCCAAAAGACACAAAATTATACATCACCGTGAACCTTAAGATGTATAATTTCTCCCTGTAAAATATCAGATTAAACAAAGTTAATTTACTATTTTTAAAACTCATTTGAAGGTTTGCTGCCAGAATTTCCAGAATTGACGATAAACTTGTTCTTAAGGCTTTTCGGTGATTTTGAGTTCGGAAACTTAAACCATAAATTAACCCCATACAAAAACATGTTTTAGACACTTTGGGACCATTAAAAACTCAAAATAAGACCCCAACACCAAGCCCCAACCAGTTGAACGAAAACTACAAGTTTAAGTTCCAAAGGTGCGGGTTTTCGATGTTTACCTGAATCGGAAGTTGGGTTGATGATCTTAGGAGCTTAGACCTTGCTTTGGCTATGGAGATCTTGGCTCCTCTCTATATTTTCTGCAGAAATTTCGTGCTCCCCTTGGTCTAGGAGAGAGAAAACATGTGTATTTAATAATAGAAAAAGTAACTGATCGGTCCCGAAAAACTATGGTAAAACCTTGTCCAGTAATTAATGGAATTCATTTGGCTTTTTGACTTTTTCTCCAAGTTTTTCCAGAATATTCCAGGGGCTTGACATGTGGCGCCTCCCCCCATAAAAATCAGCAGATTTAATTTTTCTTTTGGAGCAAATTACCTGTTTTGGCCCGCAATTTTTGAAAATTACTAATTGTGGCCCGGAACTTATCAATTATTCCTGAATTATCCCATGTGCTTTGGTCAGCCCAAAAGGACATATGTGGCGTCACCTAGGGCCCACAGATCTGCTCCAACCATTTTTTGCACATTTATTCCCGTTTTGCCCTTTTTATCGAAAGTGGGACCCGCAGTTTGACTTTTGCACTGGTTTCTCTTTCTTTTTCCCCAAGCCAAACTAAGAGGGGGTATGTGGCACCTAATGGGCCCCACAAATATGATCCCTATATTTAATTCCTTTTTCCACTTTATCAGTCCAATTCTTTGTTTACTAGTCCCTACCGGGCCTTGCAGGGTACAAAGGTGCTTCTTTTTGCACTTTTCTTCAACTTCTCCAGATATTCTCCCATGATTGGACATACATATGTGGCACATTTTTTATTTCTAAAATGGCCCCACATTTGTCTCATTCAGTCCAAAAGAAACCCCTAACTGGTCCCTATCAGTCCCCTTTCTACCAGTTAATTGCCTGTGGGACCCGCACTTTGTGTTTGGGCCTGAACATGGATAAAATCATATGATTTCTCCTTCTCTCTTCTGGGTGGACAAAATTGAATACTTAAGGGGTAAGGATTTGACTTTTCTCCCCCTGTAATCATTACTTACTTTTTGCTTTTCAATCTCGCAGTGACACGTGTCCTCCAGCAGTGATTACACTGACTCCTGATCTTCAAAAACGCAAGGCATCCCTGACTGCCCTGAAAATGTTGTATACTTACTTATACCGGCATATTTTCACTTAACTAATTGTCCTATACCTAAGGACATAGTTAGGGGGCATCTTTTTCAACCGAATTTGTACCGTATGGGTCTTCTGTGCCCATTTTCCATTGGCACTTTAATTCCACGGTTTATACACATTAGGTCCACTGATCTGCATAGCCAAGTTACTTAGTCCCTGAGAGGCTTCCTATTTCTCGTCATTCTTAGGACTCTTCCCGAACCGGGCTTAGTCGTCTACCCACTTTTAGGCTTATTCTCAATTCTCAGGGTCCAAAATTCGGGATATTATGATCCTGGCGACCTGCCTCGTCATATACCGTCTAGTGTGTGTGAAGAAACAAGTCATGTACTTGGAGTTCAGGGAAATCGGCCCCTCCGATGGATTTGTAGTCTCGATGAGCAAATGTCACGTGTTCCACAACTGAATAAATGGATCCATCTTGGCCTCCCAATCATCAGTCATCTTACCGCGTAAGGTAAGATCATGTGCACCCTTAAGCTGTGCAGCAGCCAGGGATGTGTTGCTGCATGCCAAATTGCTGCATGCAGCGATCAGGCTGGTGCATCTCGACAATGTGGAAAGCAAGTACGCGTGTCACCGCCCTCCACCTGTCCTGCATGTGAACATCTGCACCCATAAACTCATATCCGGTGTCCCTATATGGCTCCCACTTCACCTGTACATGTAAACAAATGCGAATTAGTTTACTCTTTTTGTTCCCTAATCTCAAATTTATTATACATACATCGTCTCGACCCATCTGGTCAAGCTCTATCCGATATGTCTTTAGCTCATGTCGCAATAATCGCACGTCGACATTGTTGAACCTGCAATATGTAACTCAATAATATTAGTGAAACAACCTGCAAATAAGAACATAATCGCTCAACTACTCCAACCAGTTCGAAATATTCATTGTATCATACTGCTTCCATACCTGCGTCCGTAATGATCACCTGCGTCACTGGGCAGTGGAATGGGAGGTGATATGGCAGGAAATCTGGACCATGCCCATATCTGCAATAACAACAAACAACCCCCCATATCTTTAGCTGAAGCTGATGTGGCCTGACATAGCTCGCGAAATAGTATAGCGAGTACAACGAGACCCCAACCGTATGTAGCGTCTCTCCGCAAGGTCACCACCTGATAATTTTATATATCAAAGGGACCTCGAAATGGACTTGTCACACAACAAAAATCCACCGAATAGGCGCATGAGGTAAGCACGTATGTACAAAAGCTGACCCTCAACAATAGCTGAGTGCTCTTCCCAGTGGCCCTAATGACGGTCAAACCAGCTCATCTTGATGTTTCCGCCAATCAAATAAGATGGGAGTGGAGTCCGACCCATGTATTGCTGCATAACTGCTACCCAGTTGCCATGCGTCCGACCGGAAACTACTCGACCCTCAGTGGACAAACCTAAAATGCCCTCTACATCCTGTAAAGTAATAGTCATCTCACAAACCGGCATATGGAAGGTGTGAGTCTCCAGCCTCCACCTCTCAACCAAAGCATAAATAAGGTATTTGTCAATCTGCACCAACATAAAAGTAGAGAACAAATATGTAAGGGTTTTATATTATCCGTATAATGTACAAACAACTAAATGCATATAATTAATTACATAAAGAATTTTAAAACATACCGGGAGTCTCTTCATGCGAGACACATGCTAGAAACCTGCACGCATAAGGTGCTGCTGCAAATCTAGTGGGATGAGATCTGGGTCATAGACATCTACCAAAGACCCCTGTGAGGCTCGCCTCACCCTCAACAAATTGCAATCTCATCTGTTCCACACAACTTGTGATCGGTGTGACTGTTGCACCTCCTCATTAAGAACTCCCCACTCTTTGGGGCCGGGCTCAATATTGCGGGTGCGTTGGTCATCCATTTGACTAATAAAAATTTACAATAACACAACACATTATTAAGTCACTAATTATTATTCTCTAAATAATTAATTACTGAATTAATTATTTAACTAATTATTATTCTCTAAATCTTAGGGTACTATAAATAACAATATACAACATATTTCACAAAATCTTTTTATTAATTCACTAATTATTATTCTCACAAATTTCTTAAATCAAATTTAGCTAATAATAATATTTTACATTTTATATATCAAATTATTATTTTACAAAATATGAAATAATTAGTCATCTACCTTAAGGTTTATAATTAACATACAAAATGAATAATTAATTCACTAATTAATTTACTAATTAGTCTTGTATCCTAAGGTTAATAATAAATTTTAAATATTTTAATTCCATAAATTATTGATTTTAATTATTATTTACTCTTTTTATTAGTTATAATTATTAATAATTTGTAAGTAATTAAGCATCTATCCTACCGTTATATATTTATTAAGCATCTATAATAAATTAATGTATATAATTAAAATTTAAATCCAATTATTAAACAATAAACATAACAACAACAAAAAATAAATATTACCTGTGCAAACGTGAAGTCAAGAGTGAGAGAGACAATTTGAGCCTCCTTCTTCTTCCTTCCAGTGATTCTCTCTTCTCTAGGTCTAAAAGTTTCTCAGCCTCTCTTAGTGTTTTTTCAGCTTCATGAAAGGAGGGAATGAGATGAAGATTGGAAGGATGAGGAGGTGTATGTGTGTGTGAATGAGTGGGTGAGAGTGAAAAATAGAAAAATAATGAAGATGGAGTTTCTGGATGATGAGGGAGAGGGAAGGAGTGAATGTGTGGGTGAGAGTGAAAAAGAATGAAAGAAAATGGAGGACGGAGGGAAGGAGTTGCAGATGAGGGAGAGAGTGAAGGAAGGAATGGAAGAGTGAAGGAGTGAATGAGAGATAGGGGAGGGAAGGAGTGAGGTTGCGTGGGGGGCGTAGAGATGTGTCGGGCATGGGGGCAGGGTGTTATGAAATACCTGGCTATCACCCAAGAGGGGTGAATTGGGTGTTTGATAAAAGTTTAGGAACTTTGAAATTCTTTTCGCAACTTATTGAAAATAGTTTGAATGACAATAATAATTGATAAAGCAATAGTCAATCATTCAAACATGTATGGATATTGAGATATATATATGCTTTGGAAATATAAGAGATAAGGGAAGAGAATATGCAAACCGATTTATCTTGGTTCGGCCCAATCCTTGACCTACGTCCGGTCCCAAGCTCCGCTTGAGATTTTCAATCCACTATCTTCTTTCAATTGATTACACGTTCGTACTTGAAGTAATCCTCTCACTAGGATTCACTCCCCCTTACAACCGTAACCAATACACTTGCTTGATCACACACTCGTACTCGAAGTAATCCTCTTCCTAGGATTCACTCCCCTTACAAGTCGTAATCAACACAATGTGTTTCCCACTCAAGATCACCCAATCTTGAGTAACTCTCGAGATAGTATGGTAGGATGTGTACAATAACTCTTCTCTCTCGAAGTAGATGAATAAACACCGAAGTACAACACACATCATTTCACTCTCAATGATAAGCTATGTAAGCATTGAGAAGCAGAGAGTAAATGTTATGAAAAAAGAGTATAAGCATGTTGAAGATGTAATCTTGTGTCTGCGTTTTTGCTCTGTCTTGTCTATTTTTTTGTAACTTCAAAGCTCTCGTATTTATCTTGGTTGAAGCTTAATATTTGTTGGAGTGCTTTGAATTCGTGGAGAATATAGTCGTTGAGAATATGGCCATTGGGAATATAGCCTGTTGAGATATAGTGTTGAGAAGAATTGTAGATTTGAATATTTGAATATTTGGCTCTTCAAGAATGTCTTCCATGATGTTCGGCTTTTGTTAGTGGGAGCCTCATTGCCATGCCTTGGTGAATGGTAGTGCTACTTTTCGAGATGAAACCATTATCTTGGGAGAAGAAGATATAATAAAATAATACAAGTGGCTCGTGGAGTTGCTTTATTTGACTTTAAAGCAAATTCAAATCTTCTCAAATCAGAGTGCGGGATATTGAATATTTGAATACATTGAACAATATTACCGTTGAGCTTTCAACTTTGTTTCTTCAAGTTTGTTGTTCAATTCTACCTTCTTTGTTGTTTTCGAAAATCTGCAGCAACCTTCATCTTCAAGCTTATAATGATTTTGGTTTCGCCAAGTTTGATGTAATCTCAAACTTTAATCATCTGAAATTTATACACAAATGATATAAATGATGTTAAGAAGTAGTATAAATCATTTGGGTAATCATCTGGATGTTTATCAGAAGAATCAGGATTTTCGAAACTCTGATTTTCTGAAGCTGAGATGAAAACTCGAGGTTTCATTTGCAAAACTCGAGGTTTGAGGTTGCAATATTCCAGATTGCTTTCGTCGACCAAAACTCGAGGTTTTGGTTCCAAACCTCGAGGTTTGAAGATACTCAGAAGTTCGATGCTCTCTGTCTGATGAAAACTTGAGGTTTCCATTGAAAACTCGAGGTTTTGACTTTGTTCAGCTTTCTTGAAATAACTGGAAACTTTCGAAGACCATATCTCCCTGTTCAGAACTCCGATTTGGTCCGTTCAACTTCTTGATGGAAAGATATGTGAGTCTACTTTCATATGCCACCAATTTCAGCTCAATTGGATTTGTAGTTTGTGAGATATACTCAAAACATTGAAGCTTGGTTTTACGTGTGGCGTGGATGTTTCTGTCAACTTCCACAATTCATAACTCCTTGATATGAACTCCTTTGGGCTTGGATTTTATATTAAAATGACGGATTGGAAGTCTAGTTTCATATGCCACTGGTTTCACCTCAATCCGATATCTGGTTTAGGAGATATCATCAAATTACCAGACGTCGCCCATGCTGAACGTGAAACAGTGTGGAGCTGAAGAGCGATAGCGGAAACTCGAGGTTTTGATTCGAAACCTCGAGGTTTGCTAGTCAGAGACGCCGGAGATGCTGAAGGCACTTGAAAACTCGAGTTTGGATGGAAACCTCGAGGTTTCTCGATCGATTCATCTAAACTTGAGTTTTGAGTTCCAAACCTTGAGGTTTGTGTTCTAAACTCGAGGTTTCTCATCTGAACCTCACATTTGCTTGATTTAACACTGAATTGAGCCATTCCAACTTCCATATGATCTTGGAGACTTCTAGCATCAATATAAGAACTTGAATAATGATATCTTCATTCCATTCAGCAAGTTCTTCCTTCTTTCATCTCCCAACTTGATCATTCTTCATCATTTGACTTGGACTTACATTCTTTACACTTCTTCTACCTTCTTCAATATCCATAAGGTGATGAAGCTTCATTCCAACTTCTCGCTATCATAGAGACTTCCGATTATCACAAGAACTTGAATCTTGATATTCCTATTATATTGTGCAAGTTCTTTTGATAACATCTTTCTCTAGTCTCTTTCTCTTCTTCTTGTTTATTCCCAAAGTCCTTTGATAACTTCTTGCTTTCTTGACATTCTGATATTCCAATTATATTGCAAGAGCTTCTTTCTTTCATCTCTTATCTCCTTCTTGATTATTCTCCTTAATTTAACTTGGAATAATCTACATTAAATATAGCAGTTAGTCAATGTAGGAGATAAATATATTACTCAATATACTACTCAATCTTTTTGCTTTTAACAATGGCATCTATATAAGACATCATCAAAACTAATCATAACCAACATTCTCCCCTTTTTGATGATGGCAAATACTTTAAGAAAAATATGTATGAATATGAAATTCCATTAAACCCAACATATTTTTCTTGCCATTTCTCTCCCCCTTATTTGTCATTAGCAAAAAGTTGAATTTAAGAAGAAATGCTTAGAGAGACAAATGTGAAACCTGATTAAAAGGAGTCAAAGAACTGATTTTCCCTCCTTAATTTGAAATTGTTTTCTTTCTAAATATGATGCAATTTGGAATGTTTTTATGAAAACAAATTTGAGAGAATTTGGAGAGGTTTTCAAGAAATCTTTCACGCTTAAAGCATATAGATACCAAACATGTGCAACATTTCTATCGAATATAAAAAGATAGAGATTAGAAATGCTCATGTTGGGTTTTGCAAAATGATGATCGATCTGTGAAGTCCATTTGCTAGCTTTGTTGTATGAAATCATCTGAAGTGTGCTCAATAGAAAGATCATGAATATCCTTTGAGATGTGAAGATGAAAGTTCTAGCTTCTTGAGGGTTATCTCATCGAATGATTATGACGATTACTCAACTTCCATCCTTTTCTTCATAGATCATCTATGTAGAGCATATCTCAACTTCAATGATTGATTGCCAAAGCATCTTTCCTTAATTGAATAGTTTCTCCTTGTAGTGCATTTAGGAAAGTTGTAACACATAACAAAATCTTCTGCTACAAATTGAAAACTTTCTTTGCAAAAGAGATTTGTTAGTGCAACCAAATATCGAAGTATTCCTTTCCAAATGATATTTAAAAATAATGAAAGGAAAATATAAGATATCTTTAAATATGAAATCAACTCATCATCAAAACTAATAAGACATAGTGAATGCAGATGAGTATGCTTAAAAAGGGTGTTCTTCAAATAAAGGAGATGAGCTTTTAAGATATCACACATATGAATGTGAAGCTCCCCCTTAATGAATGCATGATTAAAACAGTTGTAGCTCCCTTTAATGATACCAAATAATGATGTGATACCAAGTGTTATGAGGTCCGGAATTCATCTAACTCCAATGGACATAACATGGTTAAAGCATAAGGATCATTTTAAAAATGAGTTTGTTTAGGCTAAACTTCATAAAATGAGATGGAATGAATGAAATCAAGTTAGCCTAGCATGATTATGACATATGCATAATATTTCAAAATACAATACCTCACTCAAGTAATATTGTAATTACTTGAGTCATAATCACTTTGTAATCCATAGATGCCTGTTTTGGCTAGCCAATTTACGATGATGTGATCAATATTGAGGCTCTCCGAGATATTGATGAGCTTCGGGCGGATGAGTCTTTACACCCACCAATTGCTTTGAATTCATCTTAGAATCGAAATCCCAAATGAGCTTTGAATAAGAACTCAAAATTAGTTTCTGCTCATAGCTTCTCATCAAGCTAATATGCTCCTTATCATCTTGGCCTAAGCCTATTGCTTGTGATGGAATGTCAATCAAGTGATGTCACAGAACTTGCAGACATAGCCACTGAAATGGTCTATTTTGTTTGCCTATGTTCTTTGTATTCAACAACGAGAACATTTTGATCAACTCCGCAACAATATATGTTCTTTGGTACCCAATGATTCTTGAGTCCATACAAGATTAGACATAACAACTCTTAAGCTCTTATATAATTTAATAATTGGAGCAAAGAGTATAACAATCAAGGATCAAAAACATAGTTTTACCCAATCAAGTAAGTTCAAGCCAATGAATCAAAAAGGGTAATAACTAAATGATACAAAAAATGTTATTTCTCAATGACAGTTTGTAAATACACTTTATGCAGAAAATATGTCATTGATAAAATGCATGTAAGTTTGATCAAAGAGCATAGAAAATCTTATCCATAAAGATAAGCATTTATCAATTCACGGTTATGAATCGCTCAGATTTTTCAAGAATGTTAATGAAATATGCAAAGTGTTTCAAATCTTGAATGTTCTTTCAAAATATGATAATCAAAATTTTCATGAATGAAAGATTCATTTTTGAAACATGCTTGAAAACAATGTTCATTTTAAACATATTGGAAGTCAATAGGTTGAATGAATATATCAAGATCTTTGATTTTAGAAAACATGTTGAACATTGAAGTTTACATGTAGAAGAATTTTCCCAAGAGCAAAAGTCATAAAGGTAAAGCATTTTGAAACATGCTTTGCACAATGAAATATATGAGCACAATGACTTTGCTATTGTCTTAGAGATGATCTTGCCTTTTAGAATAGAATCTTGAAGTATATGAATATTCAAGGCAAGAATATAAATATAGTTACTCGAAATGGATGAAGATAAAAGTATATTTGAGTAACTTGACCAATAAGAGTTTATCCAATAAGCATAAGACTTTCACAAATTGAATTCTTTTAAAGGAGATAAGCTTGAAACTCATATAGATAATCAACTTGTTAGATATAAGATCTAACTTGATTGAGAATGAAGAATGAGGAGTTCAAGCATCATATTGAATACCAAAGGTCAATATGTGAATGATAGGAAAAACTCAACTTGACAAATTTGAAGCATATTCAACATTCAATATACAATATTAACTTCCAATTTGAAAACATTATTTGAATGCAATCAAAGTATGGATATGTTTTCAAAACATTTGTATGCATTTTTTCAAAACAATGTGAGTTGAAATCCAAACAGATTTTACACTTGTGCATTTCAAAATTATAAAATCAACAAAGTTATGCACAAGTTCACTTGTTTGAATATCAAAAATTTACTAACAAATTGATTAAACATAGTTAGGAATATTAGTGAATGATGATAGGAATTATTAAGATCAAACAAGAAGGTTTTAGGAATTCGCGAGAATTTGAAATTTACGAGTATGTCTTAGAAACCTTGAGGTTTTATCGAAACCTTGAGGTTTTATCGAAACCTTGAGGTTTCACTCGAATATGAAATCTTTGAAAAAATCGTGCTAAGAGCAAACCCGGAGGTTTTCGAAACCCTGGAGGTTTTCAAAATCGGTGAAAAGTCGTTTGCTCTCACGGATGCCAAAACCGGAGGTTTCTCACCAAAACTCTAGGTTTCGCTCAAATGTGGAAATTCGAGTTTTGCGCCAAAACGAAAAACCGGAGGTTTGAGAGTAAACTGGAGGTTTTGTAAACTAGGAAAGCACGAGATCCTGCTCCCGGACAAACCTCGAGGTTTGTCCCCAAACCTCGAGTTTTCTCATAAAAAAAAAAGCGAGAAAACTTCATTTAGCTCAAAACGGAGGTTTTTCACAAAAACTTGGAGGTTTTCAAGTGTTCAAAACTTAAGAGACTTTCGTCAGAAGTCCAAACCTCGAGGTTTTAACGAAACCTCGAGTTTTCTATTTTTTAAGAAAATGTTGAGAAGTCTACGTATGACGAAACACGGAGGTTTCTGCGGAAACCTGGAGTTTTGCTTTGACAGTAAAGTTGCTGATTGAAATTGAATAAGTTTAAAAACCTTTTAACTTAACCAAAGACAAACCAAAAATAAATTTCATATAATCATAGTATGAGGTAAGAATTAGATATCACTGTAATTCCTCTTGTCCTCATAGAAGCTTGCTTAGTTGAAATGGATTGATGTAGATAACTCTTTTTCCAACAATCACCATCAACATTAAGCATAGCTTGTCTAGCTTTCTCAAGAGTTGGATCATTTCTCTATGTTGCATTCTTGAGAAGCTTTCTTTGATCCTACAAAACCATATAAATCTTTTTCTTTCTTGGTATCCAACCTTACTTGGATCCAATCATTGTTAGCTTGTAGGAACAAAAATTAAATTCACATGCTTTTATGAATATAGTCAATTCAGAATAGCAAAGCATAATGAATTAATCATGAGTTCATGCATAAAGAAGTGCTTTCTTTTCAAATCATCATATATGCATAAAGAATTAAGCTTATTGAACATTGCAATCTCTTTCAAAATATAGATCGGGATGTGAGAACCCAAAAATATGATTTGCAATCTTGATTCCTAAGACTACAAGATATAAAACCTCAATGATTATTTAGATGATAGCATAAGAGGTTTTACCATTGCATACCTTAGCCTTAGGTACTTGAAGGATTGCATTCGCTCACCCAATTTGTCATTCGTTGATACTTTGTCTTTTTGAGTTTAATATTGGGATGAAGCAATGCTTTCTCATATGATTGAGAATGCAAGAATCTTTTCCTTGAAGCATGAGAGATCCTTCTTTTCTTATTCTCCTCAAGATAGTTGAATGGAACTTCATGGTAGTTCATTCTTGAGTGAGAATGTATTCTTCTTGCTTGTATCCATTGCTTCCTTTGATGTTTAAACCTTGTAGTTCCAGCAATGGCTTTTCCACACGTTCTCTAACCGATGTGAGTTTCCTTTTAGGTTCATGAGAAACTCTTGGATTCTTCTTCATCTTCTACCCTTATGTCCATTGATTTTCAAATGGTCCCGCACACTTAAATCACTAGATGGACATTTTGGTACCCACTTATACTTGGGTCCTTGACTGTTAGTATTGAACCTTGATTGACCTTTAGGAACCCAAACAAATTTATTTCTCACAGTAGAATTTCTCCTAATATAACAAGTGTAAGAAATATGACCAGATTTACCACAATAATTGCAAGTAATAGAGTAATGCTTATTATGAACTTTTTTGCAAGTATTGTGATGGTGATGAGAGTAAGACTTCAAATAATCTTTATTTGAACATTCATTCTTCCCATATGATTTTCCAAAGATCATTTTCGAAAATATGTTTGTTTTTCAAAACAGAATCGGTAATTGGTTGAAAAACAATTTTATGCAATTGTTCAAAATCAAGTTTCTCATCAACACAAGAAGAATTGGAATTCTTTACCTTATGTGCATCTTGAGCTCTAGAAAGTGATTGATCACAATTGTCAATGAGCTCATCTTGTGAATCATTTTTCTCTTGTTCTTTTGTGTTGATAGGATCATGAAAGCATTCTCTGATTTCGCCTTCTTCCATTTGTTCATCATCCATAAATGTGCAGTTTGTAGTTTCTGATGAACTTTCAACACTTTCAACTTCAACACAAATGTTAGAAGCATAAATAGAATCAAGAGTATCCCAAATACTTTTAGCACTAGTGCAAAGTTTGATTTTCTCAAAATCATTTTCTGTCAATGCACCGTAAAGAAATTTCATTGCTCTAATATTTAATGAAAACATCTTCATTTCTTTTTCTGTCCAATCCTTTCTTGGTTGGAAATCAAAAGCATTTGTAAAAACATTCCACATATAAAAATCAGTTGCTTTGATAAAACTAGTCATTCTAGCTTTCCAAAACCAGAAATCAATATCTTTGAAGAGCGGCGGAATGGTATAATCAGAACCCTCTGGAAGTGAGCAACACCCAAAATCAGCCATTTCAACTCTTGAGACGGTTAAGTCCTTTAAACAAGAGCCTAGCTTTGATACCAAATGAAATACCTGGCTATCACCCAAGAGGGGTGAATTGGGTGTTTGATAAAAGTTTAGGAACTTTGAAATTCTTTTCGCAACTTATTGAAAATAGTTTGAATGACAATAATAATTGATAAAGCAATAGTCAATCATTCAAACATGTATGGATATTCGATATATATATCTTGGAAATATAAGAGATAAGGGAAGAGAATATGCAAACCGATTTATCTTTGGTTCGGCCCAATCCTTGACCTACGTCCGGTCCCTAAGCTCCGCTTGAGATTTTCAATCCACTATCTTCTTTCAATTGATTACACGTTCGTACTTGAAGTAATCCTCTCACTAGGATTCACTCCCCTTACAACCGTAACCAATACACTTGCTTGATCACACACTCGTACTCAAGTAATCCTCTTCCTAGGATTCACTCCCCTTACAGGCTGTTGTAATCAACACAATGTGTTTCCCACTCAAGATCACCCAATCTTGAGTAACTCTCGAATAGTATGGTAGGATGTGTACAATAACTCTTCTCTCTCGAAGTAGATGAATAAACACCGAAGTACAACACACATCATTTCACTCTCAATGATAAGCTATGTAAGCATTGAGAACAGAGTAAATGTTATGAAAAAGAGTATAAGCATGTTGAAGATGTAATCTTGTGTCTCTGCGTTTTTGCTCTTGTCTTGTCTATTTTTGTAACTTCAAAGCTCTCGTATTTATCTTTGGTTGAAGCTTAATGATTTGTTGGAGTGCTTTGAATTCGTGGAGAATATATTTGAGAGAATATGGTCATTGGGAATATAGGTTTGTTGAGATATAGTTGTTGAGAAGAATTGTAGATTTGAATATTTGAATATTTGGCTCTTCAAGAATGTCTTCCATGATGTTCGGCTTTTGTTAGTGGGAGCCTTCTTCATATGCTTTGGTGAATGGTAGTTACTTTTCGAGATGAAACCATTATCTTGGGAGAAGAAGATATAATAAAATAATACAAGTGGCTCGTGGAGTTGCTTTATTTGACTTTAAAGCAAATTCAAATCTTCTCAAATCAGTAGTGCGGGATATTGAATATTTGAATACATTGAACAATATTACCGTTGAGCTTTCAACTTTGTTTCTTCAAGTTTGTTGTTCAATTCTACCTTCTTTGTTGTTTCGAAAATCTGAAGGCAACCTTCATCTTCAAGCTTATGATGATTTTGGTTTTACGCCAAGTTTGATGTAATCTCAAACTTTAATCATCCGAAATTTATACACAAATGATATAAATGATGTTAAGAAGTAGTATAAATCATTTGGGTAATCATCGGATGTTTATCGAAGAATCGGATTTTCGAAACTCGATTTTAAAGGTTGAGATGAAAACTCGAGGTTTCATTTGCAAAACTCGAGGTTTGAGGTTGCAATATTCAGCATTGCTTTACGTCTCGACCAAAACTCGAGGTTTTGGTTCCAAACCTCGAGGTTTGAAGATACTCGAAGTTCGATGCTCTCTCGTCGATGAAAACTTGAGGTTTCCATTGAAAACTCGAGGTTTTGACTTTGTTCAGCTTTCTTGAAATAATCGGAAACTTTCGAAGACCATATCTCCCTGTTCAGAACTCCGATTTGGTCCGTTCAACTTCTTGATGGAAAGATATGTGAGTCTACTTTCATATGCCACCAATTTCAGCTCAATTGGATTTGTAGTTTGTGAGATATACTCAAAACATTGAAGCTTGGTTTTACGTGTGGCGTGGATGTTTTGTCAACTTCCACAATTCATAACTCCTTGATATGAACTCCTTTGGGCTTGGATTTTATATTAAAATGACGGATTGGAAGTCTAGTTTCATATGCCACTGGTTTCACCTCAATCCGATATCTGGTTTAGGAGATATCATCAAATTACCGAGACGTCGCCCATGCTGAACGTGAAAAAGTGTGGAGTTGAAGAGGCGATAGCCGGAAACTCGAGGTTTTGACTCGAAACCTCGAGGTTTGCTAGTCCGAGACGCGAGAGATGCTGAAGGCACTTGAAAACTCGAGTTTGGATGGAAACCTCGAGGTTTCTCGATCGATTCATCTAAACTTGAGTTTTGAGTTCCAAACCTTGAGGTTTGTGTTCTAAACTCGAGGTTTCTCATCCGAACCTCACATTTGCTTGATTTAACACCGAATTGAGCCATTCCAACTTCCATATGATCTTGGAGACTTCTAGCATCAATATAAGAACTTGAATAATGATATCTTCATTCCATTCAGCAAGTTCTTCCTTCTTTCATCTCCCAACTTGATCATTCTTCATCATTTGACTTGGACTTACATTCTTTCTGCCTTCTACCTTCTTCAATATCCATAAGGTGATGAAGCTTCATTCCAACTTCGCTATCATAGAGACTTCCAGTATCACAAGAACTTGAATCTTGATATTCCTATTATATTGTGCAAGTTCTTTTGATAACATCTTTCTCTAGTCTCTTTCTCTTCTTCTTGTTTATTCCCAAAGTCCTTTGATAACTTCTTGCTTTCTTGACATTCTGATATTCCAATTATATTGCAAGAGCTTCTTTCTTTCATCTCTTATCTCCTTCTTGATTATTCTCCTTAATTTAACTTGGAATAATCTACATTAAATATAGAGTTAGTCAATGTAGGAGATAAATATATTACTCAATATACTACTCAATCTTTTTGCTTTTAACAATGGCATCTATATAAGACATCATCAAAACTAATCATAACCAACATGTTAGAGATTCCTGACGCCTAATGGCGTCAGGAATGTTCACGTCATTAGCGACGTGAAGATTGCTCACGCCACTAATGGCGTGAAGGTTCTTAACGCCATTAATGGCGTGAATTTGCTTGACACCACAGCTAAGTGGCATCACACATGTAAACGCCATTAATGGCGTCAGCATTAGTTTGGTAATTATTTTTAAAAGTGCTTCAATCTGGAACAATTTTTGTTAAAAGTTGCTACTTTGGTGTTTTTTCCTGAATTTAGCCATGGAGAAGCAGAGAGGGAAGGTAGATAGATAAGGACCATTTTTGTCGTTTCCTTGTGATTTCACAATAGACATTTTAAGTACTCATGCATTATGAATATTGGTAGTACCACTTTATCCTTTACCTATTTCAAAGTTCTTTTCCCAAAACTTTCTCAAGGGAAAATTATAATAAAGGATCAAAGAAAAATAATATTTATTAAGAAGGACTATATAAATTGTAATTATTTTGAAGGAACAAAAATTAAAACATTAAAATAGAAAGTCTAAATTGCCCTTGGTTCTACAATTGTTGTGTAAAGGTGAGAAATCCAAAAAAAAAAAATTGTTTTACAATACGCCTCCAAGTCTTAGGCCTTACCATCCATTGCCCCAAGTCTTGAAAAGAGATAAATTCACAAAACACGTTTTACTTTTACGGCTCCAAGTTTTTTATAATATAGGATATATTAGAACTGTGGTGCAAGTTCTACAAAAACACTTATTCATTAATATATAATAGCAATTATTTATGTTTGTTGGTAGAAATATCTGGCCATTTTTTTTCTACAAGTTCTATAAAAAACGCTTATTCATTTTTTTTTCTCTTTGCCCATTTTTTCGTCTCAGACTGTCAGTTTGTACAATTAGAATCTACAACTACAATATAAGAGAAATTATTTATGTTTGATGATAGAAATCATTCTAATGAGTATTTATCAATAGTTCCAACAAAACTCCAAAACAACTCATTCTGCATAATAAAAGCTGTTTACAAGCACACAAGTCATATGTCCAAACTTATATATAAAATCCATCAAATATTTTGCAAAGCACATATCCTACAAAGCTAGTTGTTTAAGCCACCAATGATGCCCTTGTTGTTTACATTGTCTCCATCACCACAAAGATCAATTTGAACTTGGATATGCAAAAACAAAACATTGTCTCCATCACTATAAAGTTAAAGATAACATTCAATGATTAAAAAAGTGATCTATACCTATTATCTTCACAAATTCATCATCATAGTTTAGTTGGGTTAGGATTTGTACAGATCGCACGGTTATGCCCAGATTGGTGACATTGAGAACATTGATATTGCACCTTATGTTGGAATTGGGATTCACGACGCTTTTTTTTAGGTCTTCCAGGTGGTCAACATGTAATGGGGGTTGTAAAAACTTATTTGTCCTATAATCATCAAGGGACAATTGGTTTAAGTTGGGTATATCATGATTTTCTATTGGGATCATGGTGTTCATGTAGATCTTTTGCTGTGAGGACAAAAAATAACACTCTTCAACATATGTGTAGACATTACCATGTAAATTCTTTATTGCCGCACAAGCATGAGGGCATGGGATTCCCGTCATTTTCCAGGCTTGGCAAGTACACTCTCTCAATGTCACATTAACTCTTAAATCTTTTCGACCTACGTGAACAAGCATTCAACCTGAACCGTGATCTACTACCACCATACCTTCAGCTTGAGCAACATTCTCCTTTAGTATAGCTTCAATTTTGGGTCCAGCACCATTTTTCCACTTTCCAATAGCTTCCTTGGCAACATAAAGCTTTTTTGCTAGCTTCTGTCAATGCTCATTTATCAGCACAAATATGTTATCTCTTCTTTCTTTAACTAACCATGCATTAAAAGATTCTGCAAAGTTAGTGGTAATATTGTCCCAATGTCTAAATAGAAAGCGCGACATAGCCCACTTTTCAACATCACTTTGTGTCTCAACCCATCTTGCTAAGTCGACAGACAAGGACCTAAGATTTCTCATTGCCTTAACAAAATCCATATCTAATCGAGAATATGTAAGTTTATCAAGCAATTTTAATTCGTCCTCCTTACGCCTTCTACGATGTCCACTACATACTTTAGAGAACTCAACACTAAAGTTCTCCTTTACGTGCCTATAACAAAAGGCATAACGATACCCACCAATTACTTCTTTAACTGCACCAACAATTGCATTATGACGATCAGAAATGATAGTTATTTGTAGAGAACTAATCAATTCCTTCACATTCCTCAAGAACCACGACCAATCTTCATAGGTCTCTCCATTTACAATGGCATAAGCCAATAATGGATACAAATCATTATCTGCATCATAAGTAGATGCAGCCAAGAGCGTCCCTAAATATGGGTCGCTTAGGTGACAACCATCAATATATAAAATTGGTCTACATCTAAGAAAAAACCCATTTATGCAACACCCATATGCTATGAATAGCCTTTCAAAATGGTTGTTGACAGATGAAGTCCACTTCGCCACTGTTTGTGGATCAGCTTCCATTAAACAATTACATAGCCAAGGGATTAAAATGATTGTTGTATTGACCCATTAATGTTATCCAAAGCTCTCTCTTTCACCTTCCAAGCTTGATGATAATTTAAGTGTACAAACAAGTCATTGCGGATATCATTGGGTGCCTTGACTCGATTGGTCCTAATATTATCAACAATTATTTATGCCACCAAATCTGACCTATTTATATGAGACACTTGCATGTTGTCTTGTGCTGAATGATCATGTTCATTATCAAAGGTTTTCACACGCAAGAATGGAGTATTATTTACCATTGCATAGGTTGTGATCTTCCATTTACATCTATCAACATCACACTTTGCAATCATCTTATAAGGGCTGTTCTTTAAAAATTTGTATTTGAACTTGTGTGCAACACTATATTTGTATATTGCTTCCCTAAAAGCAGCTGCATCATCAAAAATCTGTCCACTTCTCACAATTAATTCATGCCACTTTTGTTGAATTTAACTCCGATATTGTTGCAGGGACACTTTGAATTGTATGTGGAGTAGCAATAATATTTTCACTTGTGGGAGTAGCAAATTGTGGTTGTCCTTGTGATGTGTAAGCACTGCATTTACATTTAACCCAACATTATTTATTAAATGCACTAATATGAAAGTATTTCAAACTTATATACACATAATATTATAAAGTAATCTCTTACCCTTGTGTAGATTGGCTTATTGCTGTTCTATTTTTTATCTTCAGTAATGTACAAAATGAGCACAACCTTCATTGTATTTTATCAACCGCTTCACTCCATCATCAATTCATCATCAATAAGGTCTATAAGCTGAGAAGGATCAAACTTTAAACTATATTTAAGCCTCTTCCCACTTATTTCTTCCCCAAAACAAGATGATAGTTATTAGTTCTGTCAATGATAGCACATGTTCAATCATTTTGCCAATTGTTCTCCCTCCTTCATAGCATAGCACTCCTCTCGATTTATTAATGATTTGTCCACCAGTATGAAAGTAACAAAAAATCTCCAATGAATGCTGACAATTCATTTTTTTCTAGGCTCTATTATTGTTGAACCAATTTCCTGAATAATATTAAATAAGTTTCAAAATCAAAAAGAAAGTATCAGATGAAATATCTAATTAACCGAAAAAAATACTTACATGTCAATATCTAGGAACCTTTCATTTAAATATTTCATACACAAATTTATTTTAAAATTGACTTATTCGTACGAAAAAAAAATCTAGGAACCTTTCATATGCAAATTTCTTTTAAAATGGACTAATTCATGACAGTTTGAAACCTCCAATTCAAACTCACGTTTACATTTGTAAATAAAAAATGCTCACGTAGAAACCTGTAAATGAAAAATGCGAATTTGTCTTCGGTAATTCAAAATAGAAGTTTGAAAAAGTTAAAATACTAAAGGGGCAAAACCACCTCTCCTTAAACTAGATTTTGAAGTCATATAATCAAATGGAAAATCAAGAGTCGCTCCTCTGACATCAACAACCTATCAGATGAAGCCAAGAAATCGCAAAAGTAGTAAATTATTATTACCTTGGAAAAGTAGGCAAGACTCAAGAGCGCCATTAAAGTCACCCAGAGCCTACAATTCCCTCCACTTCTCCAACAACTCCACAAACGAAACTCGCAGTTACAAGACTCGCATCCCTACGGGAGTAACGGGGTCATATTGATCGGCAAAGCATAGGAAGACCCATATTGAAAATCTCTATTTATTATGTTCAATCAATCAATTCAGATTATGATTTAATTAGAAATAATATAGGAAATCTGACCAAGGGCAATTTAGTCTTTCTATTTTAATATTTTAATTTCTGGTCCTTCAAAATAATTACCATTTTTTATGTTCTTTCTTAATAAATATTTTTTTTCTTAAGTCCTTTATTATAATTTTCTATTTTCTAAAAAAAGAAAAACAATCAAATATAACCCTCTAAACCTCCTAGCCATTCAACCATTGGTTCATCTGTTTCATCTACATGTCAATTTTCCTGCTTTTCATTGGATCTTACATGGCACCTAAACCCACGTATATGTCACAGATGATGTTTTTTTTCAATCTTACTTTCAATTCCATTGGTCTGTTCAACCCACTACTCTTCATTTATATTTACTTCCAACAATTTCATTGGTCTATTCAACCCACTCTTCATTTATATTTACTTCCAAACCTTTCATCCTTCTAGGGAATCTGATATGATGGACACTTGGTAATTCTCCATCCATCATTTTATTAATGCTTTATCATTATTTTTCATTGGCTTCTGTCATCGGCATCATTAAGTATACGTTGGAAATCAACTGTCATTTGAAGATCATTTATCGATCATTGGCTACTGTCATTGGCGTTAGTAAGTAGACGTTTAAAACCAACTGTGTCATTTAATACTCCTTATTTCCCATGTAATTGTATGTAAATCCGTCGTCGTCATTTAATTTCCACTTTTCAACTGTTGGTTTAAATAATCAGCCACATTTAATTGGTGTTCTTACTTACATTGACGTTGGATGCCTATTTATTCCTTTGTTCTTCTGTTTTGCTGGTCAGTTGCAAAACTGGTCTCAGAATTTCTTCATATCAAAAACCATAATTTTATATATCTGACATTGTGATTAACTAATGGCGACGTGCAATGTATCAGAATTTCTTTCCCTCAATTGTCAAAGCAACAGGTGGTCTATCACTGTGAAGGTCGTCGATCATTTTCTGGACATCTCGTACACCTATATGCATCAACCGATCTTTGATCTCTCTCATGTAGTCCTGACAGATTCAAAGGTGTTTATTAAAAATGTCTTTTACATGTTTCGCATGAACTGTTTTTTACTATCTTCATGTTTTTGGTGTAGTTTGCAGACAATCTGTTTTTGTAACCATGTTATGATTTCGTCTTTTGAGATTCCAGTTTCGTTTGAGTTGGTGTTTTCGGAGCCACTGTTGCTCATTTATGAATTAATGTTTCCCAAAGTCTGTTGAACTATCCATATCCTTAAAATTACATGGAGTTATTTCGAAGTTGCGATGTTGCTCCTCTATTTTTATTGCATCATTTCCTTTCCATGTAATCCAAATATTTAACCATTTTATATCGTCCTTGCAATCGCTAGGAATTCATAACTCCAGATATCAATTAAAACATATATTATACAACTTTAACCATAACCAGTTGTTATCTCAGCCCTTTTAATTTTTTTTATTCCATTAACCAGCTCTTAACCGATTTGATTTCCAATTATTCAACGTCATCTTTGTGTTTGGGCAAAAAGAACGTTAACTATGTGTTTCATCTTTTAAACTTATAATATATGAAAACCTCGAACGTCATTACTTTCTCGGTTGAATAATCTTCTATCAGTTTTTAAAAAGGTTTAACATATGTGGGATTACCGTAAAATAATCCTTTTTAATCAGTATTTGTTTTAAATGTTTTACATATCATATCACCTTCATTTCTTTTTCTTTTTAATATTTCATACAATATTTGTAAACGATCTGAAAAGATAAATAGGAAACGTTTTCCTTTTTACTGTTTACCAATTTATAGTACTATCGTATTCTCTACTTTTTTTCAAATTAGGATCATTTAGTGTTTATAACATTATATATCATCCTTCAATTTACATTTAAAGACGATGTACTGTCATTTTTTTAAAACCACATACGCATTTGTGGGGTCAGAGTTCAAAATATATAGACACTGCAATTGTAAAATCTTTAAGAACAGTTCATTATATATCATCATTAGTTTTCATAATGTGTGGTAATGGTTCTTTTATTATTACATCAGAAATTTTACAAATTACGCTTCATATACTTGAAAATTAATATTTGTAGTAAAAAAAAATGTATCCAAACTCCAACTTTCACTGTAGTAAAAAATTTTAAAGGTATATGCTTGTACAAAATAAAAGCCTTCTCTGAATGGTTGCTGCTTGTAGGAGAGGGTGTCATTGGACGACCACACGATGGTATTGCAAACATAACATTACCATCAGATTTGTTACTTCATGATGATCAAAATACAATAAGGTGTATCGTTGAATCAACATACCTAAATTTAGTTGAGCGCTTATTTGATAAAGATTACCTAAACAACAGGTCAATTTTGACCCCAACTATGGAGCATGTTGATTCATTGAATGAGTAAATTTGTTCTTTGTTGTCAGGAAATGAAGTTGAATACTTTAGTGCTGACTCTATAAATCGTATAGATTATGCAAAGGAAAGTTTGGATGATCTTTATGATAAAGAGTTTCTAAATTCTATTAAATGTTCTGGGATTCCTCATCATAAATTAGTTTTGAAGGTGGGAGTACCAGTTATATTAATAAGGAACATTGACCAAGCATCAGGATTGTGCAATGGTACGAGGCTTCAAATTACATAACTTGGCAAGAATGTGATTAAGGCAAAGGCATTGAATGGCACTAGTGCAGGCGAAGACATTTTGATACACAGGATGGACATGAACCCATGTGAATCCAAACTTCCATTCAAGATGACAAGAAGGCAATTTTCAATCATCATTTCGTTTGCGATGACAATTAACAAGAGCCAAAGAGAATCGATGTCAAATGTAGGTCTTTACCTACCAAGTCAGCTTTTTCACATGATGACTTTATGTTGTCTTTTTGCAGGGTGAAGAGTTTGAAAGGTTTGAAAATCTTGATTTTGAATGAGTTCAATAAGTGTGTTGACAACACAGTCAATGTTGTATATAGAGAAGTTTTCCAAAACATTTTATCACATTCATACTGGTAAGGAGAAACTATGTTTGAGTTAGTAATTATCAAGTTTCAAATTTCATATTGCAATGAATTCAATATTTTAATACTTGGATTCTTGAATTTCTACAGCTTCCAAAGTAACCTATTAATTATTTAATAGCTTTGGTTATAAAATCCACACCTTTGTTAAACATATTTAAAACTCTATACTTCATGCAACGTACGGGTCCGAAGTCTTATTTATTTAAAAGAAAAAGGAAAGGGAAAAAAAAAGGGGGTATCGAGGGTTAAATTGGTCCGTGTGGCACAAAATTTTTGTATTTTGGCGGCTACGATCGTAAATTAGCAATGAGTTGTAGGGTGTACTGGGGGGGACGGTAGTGTTTTTCTAAACAAAAGGGCAGACCAAGGACACGGAGCTTCCAATAGTAGGGTTTTGAGTGGGATTGGCAGGAGATGGCAACCCTGTCCGGCGGGAGGAGAATCCAATCCTACGAAGAGTTCGTCAAGGTTCATGAGCTGCTATTGGCGGCATCGGGGTTGCCAGAGTCTCTACACCGCCAGTTATTTGACAAGCTCTCAACCGAGATCTTCGACGGTGGTCACTACTTCCAAATTGAGCCCTGCGAGGATGGTCGACAGAGACGCCTACTTCTTACTGCCGACTTGATGCCCAAGCACTCCCAAGTCTTCCTCGTTGATCACGCATGGACTTTTAGACTTTCCGATGCTTACAACCAGGTCTCAACCTTATTTCACACAACTAATTTAAAATGCTGATTTGTTAGAGCTTGATATTTTATCCTCTTAGGAATCCAAAGAACAATTTGCCTCTGTCTTGGAGTTTGAGAAGTCTTTGGGTGATTGCAGCTACAACAAGTTCCAGGATTGGCAGAGAGGATGGGTTCTTTGATGTGTATAGATACTGATCTAAATTTGGATGCGGACGAGAATGACCCTGCTAATGAATCTTCGCATGAGAATGTCACCACGGATGTTGCCCAAGTACTGAAGAGTGAATTTGAAGCAGCAAAAATGAAAGGAAACGGTCTGTTGACTTGGTTGGAGCTTGACGAGCTTGGAATAGATGACGATATGCTTCTATCTCTGAGTTTATCTGATAGATTTCCAGTCAGTAATTTTTCTTTTCCTTATATACTTGGTATAATAATTTTTAGAATATGATGCGGAACCGTTATGTTGCGCTTCGCAAATAACAGACATTTCATGATGAAAAGGTGCATTTAGCTGAAGTCAACCGTTATTTACTGTCTAATACTGCGTGTTTGGACTTTCCTTCCCCTTTCATTGTATCAGGATCTTCTGGCCCTTAGCCTGTACGGGAACAAACTTGAAAAATTGGCAGTGGTGGCACAGGAAGTCGTCAAATTCAAATGCCTAAAAGCACTCTGGTTGAACAATAATCCAATTCTTAAAAGTTGGTGAGTTTGAGATAGAAAAGCTTCCTTAGATTGGTCATTCTCCATGCTAGATTTCGGGAGAACTAATTTATTCTTCCTCTGCTAGTGATGGCGAGTTGGCAGATGCATTTCTCAAAGTATTACCAGAATTGGAAATCTATAATTCAACTTTTACTAGCAACTTCGGTATGTGGGCATTAGGCTTTGCTGCGGGCATATATGGGAAGGATAATCCAGGTGGCATTGATCATGATGACTGTCCACTGCGGAGCGTGTCCTCTCTTGACCTGTCGGATAGAAACATCCACAATTTAATCAACAAGGTTGAACTTTTTATCATGCGGCTTTTCTATCTGCTCTCTGCATTCCAAGAGCTTTGTTCATCATTTTACATGAGTTTCAATTACTGGAATTCTGCACCCCTTTTCATCTTAGAGGCACTAAATGGTAGCTTAAGTGTATTTCTAACTGTTCATGATGTTATCATGCAGCATTCGATGCTAATCTATTGCTTCTGAGTCTATCCATTGCTGTTCTCTTGTTGGCTCCCCTCTTTTCAGGCATTTTCGCCACATCATTTGCCATCTCTTTCACACTTGAACCTTCGTGGAAATCTGTTGGAGCAAAACTCAGTCAATGATTTGTTAGAACTATTGAGAGGTTTCCCATGCTTACATTCTCTGGAGGTACTTTTGGTTTATATCTTCTGCCCTCTATTCCTCATTTGCTTTGCTTTATATTCATTTTTTCTCTATTGTCGTACTGCCATAACAAGCCATTGGACCTTCTGGAATACGAGTTATTTTCAGGTGGATATTCCTGGTCCACTTGGAGGAAGTGCTATAAAAATACTGGAGTCTTTTCCCAACATTTCTGAGCTTAATGGAGTAAGTGCATCAAAAATATTAGAAACCCAAAAGCATGTAATTGATTCAATGCTTCTTCCCCGTCTTCCTGAATGGACAGCTGACGAGCCTCTTGCTGATCGTATTATAAGTGCAATGTGGCAATATCTGATGCAATATAGGCTTGCAGATGAGGAAAAGATTGATGAAACTTCTGTTTGGTATAGCCTCAATTTTACTTCTTTCCCTATTAATTCCTTGTTACAGTACGATGGTACAATCTTTCGTTGATTGATTTAGTATGTAGATTACATAATTTTCAGCATTTAGATTCAATTTTCAATTCCAATAGTTTTGTTTTCATGGTCCAATTAAGTATTGTCATTTTATGCTATTTGATTGCATCATTGCCTTGCCACTCTTATGGTTGTTTTGGTGTTTTAGCTGACTGAACAGAAATTGAGGTCTTATGTCGATTTTCTTAAATTCTAAATTTACCAGTGACTCGTGAATGTCAGTGCATTTTGCTCTGGATATTTTGTAGGTATGTAATGGATGAGCTAGGATCATCCCTACGGCATAGTGATAAGCCAAATTTCAGATTGGCTCCTTTTCTTTTCATGCCAGAGGGGACTCTAGCATCAGCTACAAGGTTAACTTCTAGCTAAGCCTTATTCTGCCCTTTTGCTTTGTTGTTGATGTCTTCTTTTTCACACAAGCACGCACGGGGCACAAAGTGAAGTTTTTTATTCTATAAATGAATCTGCAGCTTTACTTTATGATTGAACTTTATGCATCATGAAGTATACTTTTGTACTTAATTTCTAAAACTGTTTGGTTTGTTCTTCAGTTTGAGTATTCATGTATCCTGACTTCATTAGTATGGTCTATTTGAAAGAGACTTGTATTTTGCAATATCACCTTTTTGCTTGGTAAAAAAGTTTATGCAAGTCAACATTGTTCATAATTTATTATACCGTACTAACCCTTTTAATTTATATATTCTCAGCTTTTCTCTATTATGGCCTGCTCAGAATGTTCAGAAAGGCGCCGAATGTACTCGTGATTTTCTTTTTGGTATTGAGGAGGATAAACAACGTTCAGCCAGGCTCACAGCCTGGTTCCATACCCCTGAAAACTATTTTATTCAGGTATTTTCTTCTTATATTCTAATATATTGTGACTTGTGGGCTAGTAATCTTCAAAGGGTTTTCAGAAGGTTTAGAGCTAATTAGCTTACTACTTTCAGGAGTATGAGAAGCACCATAAGAAGTTGCAATCAAGAAATTTATTACCACCAACTATGCGCTCTTCTGACACTAGAACCATCAGTCATGATGTTGGTGGACGTCCTTTACTTGTTTACACAGATATACCTCATGTAGAGGAATTTCTGACACATCCTGGGTTTGCAATCTGTAAGTGTAGTAAACCTGTAGTGGATAATGCTATAATAGAAGTTTAAATTTCCTCTAAGTCTTTATTCTTCCCATTCCAGATTCACCCACTATTTCGTAGACTATCATTTAACTTGAACATATTTTATTAGTAATGGGTATTGATTTTTAATGTATGGTATGCCATCTTTTCCTTATTGGTGGAGTCTGGTTTTTGGTTGTCTCCAAATTCCTTTAGATTTGATTTTCTATTTGGTTGCGTTAAATCACTTTATTTTCTCATGATGACCTTCTCTGGCTCCGTTGCTTTAAATGTTTGTTTTCATATAGCGAAAGAACCGAAGGATGCAGATATAATATGGACAAGTGTGCAAGTAGATGAAGATACGAAGAAGGTCACTGGGATAACAGATCATCAATACATTAATCAATTTCCTTTCGAGGCTTGTCTTGTCATGAAACATCATTTAGCAGAGACCATTCAGAAGGTGATAACTGTGAACTAGTTCACATTATAATTGATGCCAATTTAATCATTCTAAATGGATGAACTGATCTATTGCCAATTTCTAATGAAATATCATGCTTTTTTTTTTTTGGGGGGGGGGGGAGAAAGAAAGAAAAATTAATCTTTTAGTCCTTATACTTTTAACCCAATTGTGACTCAGTCCCTCAATTTTGACTTATTATGACTTAATTCCTGTACTTTTTACTAGTTATAACCCAGTCCTTAAAAATTAGCTAGACTGGGTCAGCCTTGAAACTCATCTATGTGGTGAAAGAACGACGCCAAGACCTTTGGTATCACAGATCCGCCATGAAGCTTCGTACCTAAGACTCATCTTCCTTCTTCACACAATCGCCCCCCCCCCCCCCCCCCCACCAAAAAAAAAAAAAAAAAAAAAAAAAAAAAAAAAAAATCGCCTTTCTTCTTTCCGACCCCTCTCTCTATCTTTCCCCTTCATCTAATTTTTAAGGATCGAGATATAAATAGTTAAAAGTATAGGAACTGAGTTATAATCATTCAAACTTGAGGGACTGAGTCATAACCATTCAAACTTGAGGGACTAAGTCACAATTGGGTTAAAAGTGTAAGGACTAAAAACTTAATTTTCCCAAAAAAAAAAAATATGCAATACTTAATACACTAGCCTGTAACATTTTTAATTTGATGTAGTAACTTCAGATTAGTTTTTCCTCCTTTGAGGTTCCATGACAACTCTCTTTTTTTTGGTGGGGCCAGGTACATGGATCTCCTGAATGGCTGCAGCCTACTTATAATCTCGAAACACATCTATCTCAACTTATAGGAAACTATTATGTACGTAAAAGAGAAGGGCGAAACAATACATGGATACTTAAACCTTGGAATATGGCACGAACTATTGACACTACCGTAACTGATAATTTATCTGCAATAATCCGACTTATGGAAACTGGTCCAAAAATTTGTCAGAAGTATATCGAGAGGCCTACTTTGTTCAACGGGAAAAAGTTTGATCTTCGTTACATTGTACTAGTTCGTAGCATGTGTCCTCTGGAACTATTTCTGTCCGATGTTTTCTGGGTATGCAGATTTAATACTTTGATTTAATATTTACTAATATTAGTTTTCCCTACAAAGTATATTCTATTCCACCTCTTACTGTTTTAATATTCTCACTATATGATTCTAATGTAAAGCGGCTGTGTTTTTCATTTACAGGTTAGATTAGCAAACAACCAATATTCGTTAGACAAAAATAGTTTTTTTGAGTATGAAACCCACTTCACTGTCATGGTATGCTTTGATTGCCTTGCACTCAGGCAACAATAAAATATTTTGTGAACCTTCGTATTGAAATAACGAGTATTTCATTGCTTTATCTTTTCCTACAAATTTCTAACGGCCACTTTATGGATCTCAGAATTATCGTGGAAGATTAAATCACAAGAACACAAAAGATTTCGTGAGAGAATTCGAGGAAGAACATCAAGGTAATGGAGATTGCCGCACATGTTGATTATGATGAGTATTCCTAGAATGAGTCATCTCTCACATGCTTTGCATTTTGGATTACTTATCAATGCAAACATATGTTCATGCAGTTAATTGGTTGGATATACATACAAGAGTAAGGAATATGATTCGATCAGTGTTCGAGGCCGCAGCTGTTGCACATACGGAGATGCATAATCCAAAATCGAGGGCCATGTATGGTGTAGATGTCATGTTGGATAACTGTTTTCAACCCAAGTTACTTGAGGTTTGTAATCGGAGCATTGGTCCTCTTCTGATTCTCCCTTGTCTCAAGACCAACAGTTTTTATCCGAACTTAAAATGCGTTTTTGATTTTATTATGATAAGATGCCATCCTTTGTTGTCCTATCATTAGTAAAGCAATATTCTTTGGGATGCTTGATTATAAAATTATATTTAATTTGTATTTTCTTTCATGCAGGTGACTTACTGCCCTGACTGTACAAGAGCATGCAAATACGACATGGAACTTGTGATTGGAGAGGGAGGTGTTGCCAAAGGCTGTGACTTTTTTAATGATGTTTTCAGGTGTCTCTTTTTAAACGAGATGTCACATGTAAGCCCGCTGTAATCTAGCCGTAGAGATTCTTATTTTAATGATCATATATAGCCAGTCGATGCCCCCAAGCCCGCCGCCTTTGATGGATGATGCCGTAATGTTTGGAATGATCGTACAAGCCTTATGATTTATGAAGCATCTTGGCGTAGACCAAAACAAGAAATTTTAAGTGGAAATTGCTGGGTAAATTTTGTTGGCTACATTTCCAATGATGGCTAATTCATCCACAATCGTCTATTTTATTATAATGCTTCTGCAGCGAGGCCCGAGTTCACAAAATTGATATTTTCTTCTTTTAATCCTTTTAGTTTGTTTTTCCTGATACCCCATGCTCATAAAAGTGGGAGTGTTCACTAGTCAACACGAAGTTTAAATGTTAAGGAGGTCATTTATATATACATGATTTAACGTGTAAGGGAGTTGTGTAATTTTTAATACTAAAATCTTTGTCAGTTAACTAAGATCTTTAGTTTATAAGTAACAACTACTCATAGCATTCAGCGAATTTAATAATTGTGTAAGTAGCAAGGTTCTGAAACCCGGACCGGTGACTAAACCGCAGATTGAGAGTCTTGGGTTAAGGGTTAGTCACGGAAATAACTCGCCTAACTGATTTAGGTTTGTTAGACCGGTGATGTATAAAAAAATGGAAAATATTTAATTTCTCATGACACCAACCTAAATTTGACATACTATATATCATTTCAATACTTTAGATCAAGAAAGAAAATAATCATATACTCCAATACTTGTGACATATTCAGATATCATTCTTAACAATTTTGAATTTTCTTTACAACCTACATTTGAGACAAAATATTCATAGTAGCAAAATATAAAAAACAAGTATATGATGACAAAATATTCTCACCTTTGATGAACTAATAATAATCATCATTGTAATCAGCATTAACATCATTCAACTCTCTAGGTATTGAGACAGTAGGAGGTGGAGCTATAGGAGGAAAAGTAAAGTCACTAGAAGCGACATGAGCATCATTTAAAGATGGAGGGGCAATACTAAAATCATCATCACCTATATATGAAACGAATAGAATTATTAATACATATGTAAAAGACATAGTTATATTATTTTGTGTAGGAATATAATCTTATATAATAGAAGAGAGATAGTTAGGAACCTCCAAAATCTCTTGCCATTTGTTCAAGTTGAAGATTTGTTGCATCTACATCATCAAATTCAGGAGTTGAATCTTCCTCAACCACCCAAAAGTCAACTTTATCAATTGATTCATAATCAATGGATCATAATTGTCTTTCTTCTTTTTCAATTGATTCCTATAATGCCAACATGATAGAATACCAACATTAATAAAGTGTATATATATCTATATGTAATAAAAGTATAAAACAAGTAATCAAAAGTCAAGTTTACCTAAACTTTAACCTCAGATTGTAGTTAGTGAAAACCAAATCATTAAGCCTTTGATGCTCCAATCTATTTCTTCTTTTAGTATGGATACGCTCAAACAAGCTCCAGTTTCTTTTACATCCAGAAGAAGTAGAAGTTTGACTAAGAATGCGTAAAGCAATTTTTTGCAATTGAGGTACTGCACCCCCATAATACAACCACCAATCATCTGCAAAATAAAATAAAAGACATTTAGTATGTATTATTAATGTCAGATATCTCAATATGTGCTTTTGAATATGAAAGTCAATGTACTTACGTGGGACTAGTGTACGGGCTGTTTTTTCACATGAAACTTTAGCAAAAGATTCTTTCCGTTCGCGGTATACACCGATTTGCCTCATCATTGTTACATAGTAATCAACATCGTCGATGAGTTCGCCTCAAACAAATCAATCACACTCTTCCATACATCGATGCTTTCGACAAAATTAGGACTATACAAAAATGCAGGATTCAACAAATACGCCGCATGAAGTTCGGTTTTCAAATGCTTATCCCAACGACTTTGGATAATATTTGTATAAGGTTTGTATAGTTCCTTTTTCTTTTGAAACACATCCTTGATCACATTTTTAGCCCTTTGCATGCATTCATAGACATATGGCATTGAAGGCTTCTCATCTGAATCAACAATTCTCAACATGTTGATCAATGGAGACACAAGTCTCACAATTTGAAAGCAATCGCCCCAAAACCGGTTATCTAGAATGATTGCACTGAAAGTTTTTCCGGCTTCAGTGGATGCTAACTTATGCTGCAAAAAATGCTAATCAATAGCCAAAGCTTGTAAGTCATGCTTGTGAGAATATATGCTATGAAGGGTGATAAATGTGGTGGCAAATCTTGTAGCACCAGGACGCACAATTTCCTTCCAACCAGATCTTTTTCTTAGCCATGACAAGAAGATCAAATGATTATAAGCAAATACAGTAATTTTGGATGCCTTCTTCGCAAGGTCTAAAACATGAGGCATTGATGCAATATCTTTCAAAATCATATTTAAACATTAATGCAAAGACAAGGTGACCAATAGATGGTTTTGTATTTCTCTTTTATCAATCTACCACATGCTACATAGTTTTAAAGCATTGTCGGTCACAACGTGGACAATATTTTTTGGACCCACCCACTCAATGACTTCTTTAAACAATGAGAATAGTGTATTGGCATCTTTAATTAAATATGAGGCATCAACTGATTTCACAAAAACCATGCCATGTACAGAATAGACTAAGAAATTAATCAAAGTTCGTTGTCTGACATCCGTCCAACCATCAGCCATGAGTGTGCAACCATTTTCTTTCCATTTTGCTCGATGGTTATCAATTAGAAGTTGACATTCTTTTTTACAATCACCCAACAAGCTAACTCTGTACTCATAATAACTAGGGACCTTAAACCCAGGCCCAATTACAGTAGCAGCATCGATGGCTTTTTGAAACAAAGGACGGGTCAATGCATTAAATGGAATGCAATTCGCATAAGCCCAATGAGCAAAAGCTTTTTTCGCATTATGTTGAGCTTCTTGACTTGCCCAAACACTCTTGATGCTTGGTTGAGCACCATGAGTTGTCCTAGGTGCAAAATAATTTTCAACCCCCACAGTGTTAGGCGCTTTCCTCTTTGATACAATCGGTTCTACACTTTCTGTAGCTTCATTTCCTTCATCTACATTATCATTATGAACAGGATTTTTCTTTGATCCTTCTACCAATGACACTTTCATTCTAGCACGTACGTCATGAGAAACTTTTTTACAAGAAGAAACTTGACCACTAACACCGGCTAAATGTTGTTTCAACCTATTTATTCCTCCTCCCCTATAACTTGAACCACATAATAGGCATGTAAATACGTTTACTTTCCCCTCTTTCTTAAGAGATACATATTACCAGGCCGGATCGGTTTTTTTAAAACTAGATTGTGTGAGAGGATTACTAGACTCGGGAGGATTAGGGGTGGTAGTATTCTGGGCACCTTCATTGTTATTATTTCCCTCCATTAACAGCTTCAGGAATCCAATCCAAACCAAACAGAGCAGCACGACAAGCAAACCGCACAGATATATATATATATAGAACTAGAAGTGTGTGGAATAGAGCACCACAGAAATGAAGCCTTCAAGAATCAAAACCAAGCCAGACCAAAAAGCAAACCAAGCTTTTAGAATTCCAAATCCAACCGAATAGAGCACAACAGAAACGAAAATCAACAACCAACAGAGCACAACAGCTTATATGAAGTATAAACCCGAAAACAGAGCCAACAACGACAGCTTCAGGAAATCAAAAAACGAACCCAATCAGTTTGACATCCAAAAGTAAAAATGTATACACCAGAACAACAACAGAACGAAGAACAAAGAACTAAAATATTCAAAAATAAATAACAAACAAACCTGAAGCTCTGCAAACAGAACGAATGATACTCTGTAAAGGGCTAAAGGCACGAACGAAGCTCTGTAAAGGCAAGAACGGCAAGAACCTGAAGAAACTAACAACAATGAGGCAAAATTTCAAAAAAAAAAAACCTAAAAAGGGACTTATCGGACGGAGGGAGACGGTTACTTACCAGCAACGGCCGACGACGAAGCTCTTTCTCAAGCTCTGCAACCTTGGGCGACGGAGGGAGACGTTTTGGTCGGACGGAGGTAGAAGGAAGAGTCGATGAAGCAAGGCAATGGAGATGAGGCTTGAGGAACGAGGAACGAGGACGAGCAGGTTGAGTTTGACAGGGAAGACGGAAGAGTCGGGATCACGCAAAATCAAATCATCTGATTTGATTAAATCCAATTTGCCTCCCATTAAAAAAAAAAAAAAAAAAAAAAAAAAAAAAAAAAAAAAAAAAAAAGGCCAGACGACGTCGTTTTGAAATTGGACAGGGAAATTAAAAAAAAATGGGTCAGACTCGGTGACCCTGTGAATTGGCTGGTTTACACCGGTTTTACCGGTTCAAACCGGGTTTACCGGTTCATTCCAGTTTTGAACCAAACCGGACCGGTTCCCGGTCTGAACCGTCCGGTCCGGTTTCACAAACCATGGTAAGCAGTGTAATTGCCTTTATAGATGTATCATTTTTATGAAGATGATGAGTATGGAGAGAATGTGTAAGTGAAAATATACATGGGGAAATGAGCGGAAAAAAATCATTTGTATGTAATTAATTGAAAGTAAATATAAAAATGTGCATAAAATTCTTAAACAAAAACTAGTTATTGCCTATACATAGGGCCAAATTATGAGATTGGCAAGGTAGTAAATGTGTTTTGTTAGAATTATAGGGTGATTAGTTGAATAGTTGGTTAAGGTCCTATTATATAAAGGGTCTAGCTATTGTGTTTTAGTGTGTGTTGGATGTGAATCCTTACCATGTGTAGAGAGAGAGTTAACTATGTCTCTCTCCAAGAGAGAGTTAACTTGGTCTCTCTCTAAGAAAGAGTTAACATGATCTCCTTCTAGGTTTTCGAGTTGACCTAAGTGGGTTACTCATTGTAAGAACATGTTGTTCTTTGAGGTTAATACAATAAAATTCTTTATTTTCTTTCTCCATATTATTTCTCTAATCACTTTTGTTAACATGGTATCAAAGCAGGTTCCATTGTGGGCCTATTAAAAATCTTGCATCTTGTTCCAGGTTGGTTGTTTTTCAAGAAAGCCCAAGAGAAAAGAACACTAGACACGGCACGACCCAGTATCATTGGATCTCCAAGAAGAGCCTGGATACTCAAGACGATTCTTCAAAAACGCCTGGATACTTAAATCGAATCTTCAACCGAGTCCACATTTGGTGCTTAGAATTAGGTGCTTATTATGTGCTTATACCTCTAATTAGAGGTATTGGCATTTTTTTTATATATATATATTGTATTTATTTAGATTTAAATTATATGCTATTTTTTGAGATTTTTTTGCGCCCAGTATCTCAAATTAATTAATTTTCAGTCCTGCATTTGTCTGTAACACCAGTATTATGAAAATTAATTAATTTGAGATACTGGGTGCAAAAAAAATTTTAGAAAGCAACATATAATTTAAATCTAAATGAATACAATATATATAAAAAAATTATGCTCATACCTCTAATTAGAAGTCAGCACATAAAAGCACCTAATTCTAAGCACCAAATGTGTGGACTCACCTTCAACCCGATAAGCTAGCGTCCATTGCCTGCACGGTTCGGAGCCCCGAGGAACATCATCCAATTCGCGCAACAGAAGCTACGCGATCTAAAGACTCAATCTCCCATATGCCCGATGCTTTCGATCTCATATGAGATTATCTAGAAACATAAGCTAACTTATGGTGCAAGAATCAAAGAAGCATCATATTATCAAAAAAAATCAAAGAAGCATCATTAAGGCACAAAATTCTTCCCTAAGAAGCATGAATGCGCCGGCCAAAGAGGAAGGATAAGGGAACTTGCACAAAAATCACATGTCAAATGCAAAAGTCAAAGGAAATCCCTAGTTGGACAAGTGGCAACCAAGGGACTTAAGTTTGACTTTTAAGTAGGCAATTGTACAAGTGAATTAAAATCCATTAAAGGTCAAATATTCTTGCCCTCCAAGTCATGGATTTCGTCCAACCTAATCAAGAGGGAAGAAAGATGATTTCAAGCCTATATGAAAGCAAAATCAAGAGGTCAAAGACTTAAGGAGAAATTAGCCAGAAGAAACCAAATGGGACCAAGTAAGGGCTTTATTTTTTACCAAAAGGGAGACAAAATCTGATCTCTTTTCTGCCCTAAAATTTCGTCCAGCAAGAGGCCAAGAAGGATAAGGTAAAAGTCAAGCCAAACAAAGATGATAAGAAGCCAAAAGGTCAAAAACTTGGGAGTTAAGGTTTGACTTTGAATGGGCAATTGTACAAGCTCATCAAAAGTCCAAATTATTGCCCTCCAAGCAACAAATTTCGTGCAGCCCTTGAAAGGCAAGAAAAAGTTCAGAATAACCTAGAGAAAGTGAAAGAAAAACAAGTCAAAAAGCTAAGTCAAATTGAGGACCAATAAGAAGCAACTTGAAGGGATATTTTGTGAAGTGTTAAACCATTATTTAAGGACCTCTTTGCCCTCATTTTGGGCTACCTAAACCATGAAAAATAGAGAGAGAAGAGAGTGAAGAGTGAGCTTACACAAGGAGGAGGAGGAAGGCGCACAAGTTGGAATCAAGGTAAGTTAGTGAAAGATTAAGTCAAACTAGTCTTCTATCTTCTTCAATCTTCATGAATATCCTTCAAGTTCTCATAAACAATTCTTGTATGATATGGTTGGAGCCTAGGCCGAACCCGTTGAGAGGCATGAAGAAGAAGAATTTCAAGAGAAACCAAGCCACACGTCAAGTAAGTCCCCAAACTAGCCTTTTGTAACTTTGTAATCTGGATTTTTGAATGATTTTATGAAAGTAGCTGGTTAAAGAAGTGATGTTTCTTTAAGGGGAGGCTCTGCCCTAATTACTAAAAAGGGGTTATCAAGTGATTAATTTAAGATAATGATGTTTAAGAAAAGATTAAGCCAAGTGATGAATGAATATGAAGCTAAACTGAAAAAAGTTGTTACACATGAGTTGTGATTTTTGGCCAGCAAGTTGTACATGGAGTCATGTTGTGATTTTGATGTTTTTGATGATGCCAAAGGGTCTAGGACGAAATTTTGTATGAGAATGAGTTAAGGTCATGATTTTGGAATTTCCAAAACCCTAAGTTTCAAAAAAACTAGAATCTGCCAGTTTTTATGAATTTTGGGTAGTCGTGATTGGTAAATGGTTTTAAAAAAACAAACAAGGTCTAATGGCCACAAAAATTTACATGCTTAAAGTAGACATCTAGGGCTTCAATTTGGTATAAGATTTTGTATTTTTTTTAGATGTCGACTAGGAAATACAAACCATTGAAAATAACAAAGAAACTGGATTTTTGTCTCTGACCAGTAAGTAGATTTTTGATACAATAAAAAGATGCAAATTCTTATGGCCTCTGGAAGTATTTTTAATGAAAACTAGACATATTAAGGGTTCAACGGCCGCTGGAATCACATTAACCGAATTTTTCTAAAATTAATTATAAATTTTTGAAGTTGAGGCATATTTTCTGGAATTTCTGGAAAATGGACGAATTTCTTAAAAATAAGAGGAGAGTTTATATAAGTGAATAAATGGAATGTATTTGCTTTGTTTAGGGCAAGTACATATCCAGGGTGATTTTTGGACGCCGAAGAAAATTTACCGATTACCGATCAACTACCAGGTAGTAACTATTTACTCGCATACTCTATGATACTTGTATGTTTGTTATGCCATGATTGAGGAACATGTCTCGTGAATGAGACATGCGTTTAGGCTGTAGGGCCTAGTGGACTATGTGTCCATGGGTCGCTACTGTAAGGCCTAGTGGGCTGTGTATCCTTAGGTTGCTACTGAGCTGATGATGCATTCAGTGTAGTTAGGGTTTGAGGCCTTGGCTACTGTTGTTTTCCTAACGCTGTGGAACCGAGGTCTATGTCTATAGGCTAGCCGGCGTGATTGTGTGTTCTGAATGCATATGGTATGTTTATCATTGTTGTTGTGATTTTCCTAATTGTGGATTGCATACATATTGTATATGAGTTTAACAGTTACTCTGGGATTCAATCTTGAACTCCAGACTGTGCTAGAAATACAGATATTTCTAGCTGAGTTGACTTGGAGATTTGAGGTAAGGGCATAGAGCGGAAGGTTGAAGAAATAGAGAATGCCCTATCGACTCATGTAATTTACTTTGGATTATTATACCCTAACCCTACGGGGACTATTTACGGTTTACTTTTTGTACTTTTACCAGTATTACGTATTCATCCAAACCGATCATATGCTTTGCTGTGTAACACTCTAATGTGTGTAAAAAGTGGAATCATTAATTAAGGAAAAGGTAATAAGTAAAAAGAATCCCTCTAACTCGCCATCCGAGAGGGCGAAGCCGGTAGGGGTGTAACTACTTTCATCAAATAATCAAGGCTAATGATGATCTTACACTTGAGCACCATCAATTTTTCTTGTACCAACTTCTTCGGGGCCTGAAACATATACGTTCTGCTAATGTGTTTTATCATGATTTAAAGCCTAAGAATATTCTTGCTAATGCTGATTGCAAACTGAAAATATGTGATTTTGGGCTTGCTCGAGTTTCCTTTAATGACCAAGTTCAAGCAAGGTGACTGTAGTGTTATGGTGTTCCAAAAACAAGGGATATGGTCAATGATTGGGTGGCACTGCAAAATGAGAACCAATGATTATAGAGACTGAAGCATTTCAAAATTGGATATGGAGAATATTGTTGTAAATTGAAGAAATCTTTGTATTTTTTGTTGATTGAAAATTGTTCAATTTAATTTACCTTACCCCTTATTTTCTGTTGTTCAAGTTGAGCACATTTAAGATAAATAGTGTTTAACTTGAGGGGGAATGTTAGAATTATAGGATGATTAGTTGAATAGTTGATTAAGACCCTATTATATAAAGGGTTTAGATATTGTGTTTTAGTGTGTGTTGGATGTGGAATCCTCACCATGTGTAGAGAGGGAGTTAACTTGGTCTCCTTCCAAGAAAGAGTTAATTTGTCTCTCTCTAAGAATGAGTTAACATGGTCTTCTTCTAGGTTTTAGAGTTGATTCAAGTGGTTTACTCAATCCTCATAGGCAACAATCTTGACCCACAGGTGAATAGGTCCTTCGATCCTCACAGGCGACGATCTCGACCCACAGGCGATGATCCTCACCCCTTGCTAACTGATTCGCCATTTCCTCAATTTCCTCTGGCCCTTCGAGAATCGATTTCCTCTTGTCCTTCGCTTATCGATTTCGACCCACAAGCAATGATCCTCACCCCTTGCTAATTGATTCGCCATTTCCCCGATTTCCTTTGGTCCTTCGATTATCAATTTCCCCTGGTCCTTCGAGAATTGATTTCCTTTGATTCGCCATCTCATATTGTTCCGGTGAATTGTTTTCTCCATCTAGGAGGAACCGGGCCAAAGAAAACGATGTTTGTTTAGGGGTAGTTATGGAATATTGAAAACTTTTCATAGGCAATTTGGTGAATATGAGATAGAGCTGAGAATTAAGGTCAGCCCTATAGGCCCAAAAGTTACTACCACTCTGGTTCTATTTATAAGTCCATTTTGACCAAAACACACATACCAAGGAGAGTTAGTTAGCCCAATGATTATGAGGTAAATTTTTAACTTTCGCGCCGTTTATGAATAAGATCTTTCAACTTTTCTTCTCTATTTTTCATTGGGTATCTTTTAACTCTTTTCTCTCTCTCTATTTTCATTGGTACAATTAATATGGGCAAAATTGTCACAATCTCATTTATTACCTGAAAAATGACTTATAAATAGGACCAAATTTTTTGGTCAAAGGGGACTTGTAAATAGGATCAGAGTGGTATTCCAAATTTTAACTATTTTTCCTCTGTTTTTTTTTTAAAGAAATATAATTAGTAAATTACAACAATTAAAGTTCTAATTTATCAAATAAATGTTGTCAATATTAATATCCAAATAACATGAATCATGGAACAAATAAACACATTCACTAATTTATAGTCAAAAGCAAAAGTCACATAAAACATAAGAAGCATACCATTAAGTAATATTAGTACGATAACTATTATTGTCATCTTCTTCACTACTATCATCAATTTCAAAGACAGGTCTGTGAGTGTGAGTGAGATTTTTGAAGAAAAAAAGGAAAGAGAGATGAGATTGAAATTTTTAAGGTTCTCACTTCTCACCTCTCAATTTTAGGCAGCTTAGGTATTTTATTTATTTATTTTAAAAAAAAGTCCTTACGGGCCCGAGGCCCTGCAAGGCCAATTTCATTTAACTCCTCTAATTTTCAAGTCCGGTAAATGACGTAACTATGCAAATTAGCTAGTGTCGTCTTATATTTTGGTCTATAGGGAGTGTTGTTTAATTCTTTAACCCAAGATTTATTAGTTTTAAAATTAATTAATTTGAAATTTATCGTTTGGCTTTTTATTTTATTTAAAATAAGGGATAAGATATTATTACTACCATTTTTTGTTACTATCACTTTTTCTCTGTTAGATCAGAATCTCATCTATCTTTATCATTTCTCTCCTGATGAGATTCTGATCTAATGGTGAAAAAGTAATAGTAACATTGGTAGTAACAATATCATATCCCATAAAATAATATAGGTAATAACGTAGTATTAATTGTTTTGCCCAAACAAAACATAATTATAAATGGTTTGACACAGTTTGACTACAAATCGGATTTAATCATGAACTTTAATTGATTCAATAATGAGATCCGGTTTTCAATGTCTGGATGAGCCTTGGTTTTTTATTTTTCAAGGAATGTCAAAACGATATTAATAAGCTTACAGAAATTAGAGAGTACCACAAGAAAAATGACACCGAGTATTTCTAAAAACGTTTTAAAAAAAAAAAAAAAAGGGAAGGGGAACTAGAAAAGAAGTTAAAAAAGATCTGAGCATAATTGTAATATCTTAATTCTTATGTAAATATCCTTGCAGACGATAATTGTAATACGCTAGACCCCCTTAATCGTTTGAATGGCCGCATGAAAAGAAAACCCTACGTAAAATTGAAAATTGGGTGTTGATGTTCAATCCGCTTTGCAACAGAGTTTTGGATGTCTGAGCAAAAAAAAAACAGAGTTTTGGAGGAATCAGAACACATGAAGTGAGAATTCTAATGGGAGCAACATTCCATGCATTTCCCGGTCAAGTGATTAAGCTCCATGTTCAGAAGACGGTTCAGCTGATGGATGGGGTTGATTTCCTAGCAAAGAAACTTTCCTTTGCAACTCAAGAGTTGACATCCGCTCCGCCTCCAGGGCTCGTTCAAGCTTCAATATGCCATAAATATTATATAACGGACTATATTTTTAACAAGGAAGACTGAAGCTTGAAAAGTAAGCTAAAACTGCTTGTTTTGCTGAATTTCACAATCATGGTTGTCGTTAACCATACCTTAGCTGCACGGCTGCTCCATTCTCCTAATATAGCTCTGAGTCTTTCATTCTCCTCTACATACTGTTGTGTTTAGTGGAAATTTTAGTGTAAGAACCTAACAGTCAAACGACTTTTAAGTTAGATGAAGACACTAGTTCCCAACTAGATACCTGATTGTTGGTTGTGCGAACCCGCAATATCTCCGAGTCCCTCTCAGCAATCAAAGACCGAGCAAGCCTTAGTTCAGATTGTAATTGGTTCATCTGTAATAGCATATCCCAGTTAAGATCCTTGTGAGCAACAGAGTAGAGTCAAATAACCTCTCAAACTGTATCGTTATCCCTAAATTCAAGCTCCTGAATCGTATATTTGTTATATTCTGAGGCCATCAATTGCTCCATCTCAGCACGAGGATTACCATGGTTACAATAAAATTTGAACAACGTGACCTTTACTATTATGTTTTGTTTCTTGTGTTGGAAAACACCAAGTCTTCCCTCTCCAATGACTCCAACCCTTAATATAGAATTGTCTTCATGTTGGCGCTATCCTATATGAAGTTTGAATGACATAATCTATTCTCCCACAAGCAGGGACTGTTAACGGAACAATCATAAATAACATCCAAGACTTCATGAAAGTTTAAAAGCATAACAACTTGATCGAAGAAATTAAAATAACCATCAGCTAAAAGAATAAAGCAAAATTCATCATAAAAGGCCTCAGATATATTATTATGGATCTTGTGCAAGATGACTGAGCTGTTATATAAATGCAGCAACATTCATTCATCGTATCAAGGCCACTGAAAACTAGGGAAAGACAGATACTACCTCAGCAGAAAGTGTCCGTAATTCCTGATCCCGAGCTGCTAATAAATGAGCAAGATCAACCTGCAAAAGAAGTAATTTATTCTCTGCTGTAAAGAGCAGGAAAAAAACAGATAAACAGAAAAACATGCATAAGGCGTGACAGGTCTTCACTGAGAGCTTAAACTGAAGGTTGCAACCAATCCTCTGTGAGAACCCCATTTAAAAAGCTAGGTAATTACATGTTAAGGGAAAGGTACCTTTTGCTGGGCAGAAGTTGACTTGCTATTTTGAAGAAAGAACTTAAGAGTAGGGTAGCTATAGGACTGCTACAGTCAAAGCCTATGAGTTGGGGGTGGAGAAAGTTACTTTTTGGAGTCTATAAGTTTGTACTTTGGTTCAGCAAGAGGGGGAGGAAGAATTTGAAATTGGTCTTGGCCCTTTGGGTGGAGAGTGCCATTCCTCTCAAAAGATCCGCAACCTATGTGTTTGTTGAAGTGTAATTCCTGCTGTGCGAGATTTCTGTGAGAGTTGTGTCTGTGCATTATTGTATATCTGTGTTCAGTCCTTTTCAGTTTGTATTCTTTATTTTAATTGTTGTTCACGTGTCTTAGTGTTACTTGTAATCTGGTTGAGTTTGGCAGCAATACTATTATCAGTTTCAAGCTATCAGTGAGTCTCTGTTGTGTAATTCTAGTTTCAGTGTGTTATTAGCTTTGTTTAGGAGAGGGTCCTAACATCCTCCATTCATGTGCTTAAAGGGATGAATAGTACAACTAAACTCAAGTCAAAATTTTCTAGTTTTATCAGTTAAGCACCCTCCTAGCTAAGCACTTATATCAATTAAATATTTACCAATCTAGGATTGACTTGACAAGGTAATGGTGAAATTGGTGGAGATATTATACATAGGATACAAATTGGGTGGTTGAAATGGCGGAAGGCATCAGGAGTCATTTGTGACCGCAAGGCACCTACTAAGCTTTAAAAGAAGTTTTATCAAACAACTATAAGACTAGCGATACTATGTGGTAGTGAATGTTGGCATGGAAAGGATAAGAGCAAGGAGTTGGGATAGTTAACTAACTTCATGGTTCTTAAGGAGTGGTTGATACCCCTAAACTTGCAGAAAAATGTAACTTTTCAATTTTGCCCTTCACTGAAATTAGTGACCACAATAAAGTACTATCCAGGAATTAAAAGCATGCCAACAATTTGTTGCAATTAAGGAGGGGCAGCATTGGGAAAAAATTAACTACTACATCTTTGCCCTATATTTAGGACCAAGTAGGGCTTCATAACTTTACCCTATAATTAGGTCTGGAGGGAGTTTTTTTTTTTTAAAAAAAAAAAAAAAAATCCTTCAAAAAGGGCGCTCACTATCATGGAACGTACAAGAGTGGACGCAAACTTGTCATGTGCCCAGGTGTCAATAACAATTTAATTAAGCATTCTGACGGTTAATAGCACTTCCCTACCCACATCACAAGACCGCATAGGTGACTTTAGACAATGCATACCAAGGCAAGCTTCTTTCTTAAAAGAAATAGAAGGGGGGCTAAACCAACCTGATATCATATTGTAATAAAAGCATTTTGAAAGTTCGTTAGTTTAGTTGATTAGACGAGCAGCATTAACCATTAGTGGTACTAGCCGTTTAGGAGCGGCATTAGCCAAACATGGCGTTAGCCGTGTCTAATGTCATTAATGAACCATAGGGTGATAGGTGCCCCTATTTTAATGAACTCCTCTAATGCCTGTATATATGACAAGGTATCTCTAGTAATTCAGATCTGCATTGCTAATAACATTTCGCACTATTCAGATTAACTCTACTCTCTACTTTCTTCTACTTCTCTTCTTGTTCAACCCTCTAATCTTCTATACCCTAATCCCCAATTCTATTACATTCATATTACAATTAGATATCAGTGGCATCAGAGCTTTCAGTTCTTGGCCTTGGTTATTGGCTCTTCACTTCCGGTGCTGAATGGTAGAGACAAGACTCCAAGAAAATTCAAGAATTATGGAGGAAAGACAGCAATCTCTCGAGCAGAGGCTAGGGACTGTCGGCGCTCTCAATGGAACTATTGGGACTCCCCAAGAATCGGTGCAGGGCTACAGGGAAGAGCTGCAAATGGTTCAGAGGGGGATGCAATAGAACATGGAGGTTCTAACTAGAGAAATTAGAGCAATTGCTCTTACGGTACAGCCTCACAACCACCATGGACAGCCAAGAATCGCAGAAAATCAAGAATTTCAAGATCGCAGAAATGGCTGGCAGCGTCCTACTCAATTTCCTAAAATGGAATTCCCAAGATATTCGGGTCAAGACATTGATACCTGGATATTGAAGGTCGCGCGATACTTTACATTGGATGGAACTCCAGAAGCGGCGAAGATAACGATGGCCTCCATGCGCCTTGGTGATGCTCGATTCTCATGGCATGTGGCATTAGAGCGACGCGGACGTGTTCCTCCGACATGGGTTGAATACTCGGTCTTGTTGAGAGACACCTTTGGGCAACCGTATGAAACCCCAATGACAGATTTTACTCACCTGAGACAAACCGGCTCTTTGGCCAAATTCAACACCCAATTCGATTCAATCACGGCGAAGCTGGATTTGACCGAAGCATACCTAGTCGACGCCTATGTGGGGGCTCTCAAGAAGGAGATCTCTGATTTGGTCCAATTGTTTAACCCAAGAACGTTGCAAGAGGCGCGCCGACTAGCACGCTCACCTGAGACAAACCGGCTCTTTGGCCAAATTCAACACCCAATTCAATTCAATCACGGCGAAGCTGGATTTGACGGAAGCATACCTAGTCGACGCCTGTGTGGGGGCTCTCAAGGAGGAGATCTCTGATTCGGTCCAATTGTTTAACCCAAGAACGTTGCAAGAGTCGCGCCGACTAGCACGCTCACAAAGACATAGCTGTCAATATGAACTCGCTGTTTTATTCAGCGCCTTCCCCGTCAAACACCTCCAAGTGAATCTTTCTCTAATGGGACTCAGCGAAAAGATCGTTTTGTCCAGCAGAACCAAGGAAATTCCAGTGTCGTCCCTAAAACCATTACTCGACCAGTCAAGGCTCTTACTGCAGAAGAAGCAGCAGAGCACCGAGCCAACAATTTATGCTTCTTTTGCCATGGGAGATTCTCAAGGGATCACAAGTGCCCACAAAGGCAGAAGATGCAATTACACTAGGTCCTGCTAGATGAAGAAATTGAGGATACCGATGCTGCAACTATAATTCCAGAACCTGAAATCGATGCTGAAACAGAGCACGCACTCATCTCCTTGCATGCCATAGATGGAACAGAGCATGCAGAATCTGAGAGTTTTGGGTACTGCTGGAAAACTTTCTCTACAAGTCCTAATTGATAGTGGAAGCACACACGACTTCTTAAACTTTGAAACAGCCATGAAATTGGGTTGGCAAGCTCAAGAAATACCTCCTTATGTTGAGATAGCTGGTGGAGGTAAATTGAAAATTCATGGTGTTTGGCATGGATTTAGATGGAAAATGCAAGGTTTGGAATTCGTTTTTGATCTTCGAATCATTGAATTACTACACACCAACGATATGGTGCTGGGTTTGCAATGGCTTTAAAGAATGCCTTTAGGGACTATGAATCACTCCCAATGTATTTTTGGAAAAATGGGCAGCTAGTGAAGCTATAAGTTAATAACCCTCATTCCTTGAAAATTGTGGCACCAAAAAGAGTGAAATCAAGCTGCCTAAAGGAAGAACAAATGTACCTCATGCAGCTAGTTGAAGTTCAAGGAGAAAGGATGAGTTGCTTTGCCATTAAGGATGCTGAACATAAGCTGCCAGCAGAGACTCAAGGAGTACACAAGGCTTTTCAAGCCCCTGTATTTGATGAGCCGAAGAGCCTTCCTCCACTTAGAGAAGGCCACAACCATCCTATTGTCTTAGAAGATGGCACAAATCCTATTTCCTTGAAGCCATATAGGTAGCCGGCTGCACAAAAGAATGTATTTGAGAAATTGGTTGCTGAATTACTTGAAGCCGGCATTGTGCAAGAGAGTTGCTCTCCATTTTCAGCACCAATAGTCTTTGTTAAGAAGAAAGATGGGTCTTGGCATATGTGTGTGGACCATCGGGGGTTGAACATGAAGACTATCAAACCAATATCCTATCCTCTAGTTGAGGATTTGTTTGATGAGTTGAGCAAGGCTAGATGGTTCACAAAACTTGATCTAAGGGCCGGTTATCACCAAATCTGGATGGTGCCGGAGGACACTTATAAAACTACTTTCAAGACTCATCCGGGACACTATGAGTGGCTAGTAATGCCATTTGGTCTTACTAATACTCCGGAAACCTTCCGGGGAGCTATAAATGATATTTTCCGCCCTTATCTTAGAAAGATTATTTGTCTTTTTTTATGACATACTGATTTATAGTCCTTCACTTGCAAATCATCGAGAGCACTTGAGGATCGCTTTGCACACATTGCAGCAACATCACTATGTCGTTCAGGAAAGCAAGTGTACATTTGCTGCGACAAGTGTGGAGCACTTAGGGCACATCCTCGGTAATGGAGTAGTAGCAACCGACCCTAAGAAACTACAAGCCGTTGCAGATTGGCCTCAACCTACTACTGTGAAGCAATTGAGGGCATTTTTTGGGTTAGCTGGCTACTACCGGCGTTTTATCAAGTATGGCACAATTGCAAGGCCCTTGACTCTCTTGTTGAGGAGAAACACTTTTGTATGGTCTGAACGTGCAACTAAAGCCTTCAACCGCCTAAAGCAAGCATTGGTTTCAGCTCCGGTTCTTGTTCTTCCTGATTTCACCAAGCAATTTGTGGCGGAATCCGATACATGTGGAGTTGGTATAGGTGCTGTTTTGATGCAACAAGGACAGCCTCTTGCATTCTTTAGCAAAGGGCTCTCTCCACGGCACCAGAATCTTTAGTTTATGAGAAGGAATTGATGGCAATGGTACTAGCGGTGCTCCACTGGCACTAATATCTTAAAAGGGGCAAGTTTATCATTCAAACTGACCAACAAGCCTTAAATTCTTGTTGGGTCACAACTAAAGACACTGTTAGGAACTAACAAATTAGTGCCTCAAAATATCACTAAATCAGATATATATTACTGATAACCTGATTATAACAATCTGCTAGAAGTAAAATAACTCCCTCGCAGCCAAGAAGCAGTCTCAGGTCTGATACAGAACTTGATCCTCCTCTCCTCTTTACAACTCACAAAATATTCCCTCTCCTCTCCCTAACAACTCTCAGCTCATATAGTCAAAACAGAGGAGCTGGAACAGTCTCCTATGAGCCACCCTAGTAAACAGCTACTAAGCCTATGCTTACTTCAAAAAGAATGTAAAAACAGAATAGTCAACCCTGCAACCTTAAAAGGCATATTGCCTCCGTGTCCGTATTGTTTATGTCCGCCTCGGTGACCGTGCGTACACTTTGCCCACAAATGGTAGGGTCCTTGCATTACCTTCCCTAAAAGCTTCACCTTGTCCTCAAGGTGAAAAGCTGGAAACCGTGATAATTGCCTCCATGTCTTCCCAAGAGTTCTCATAGTCCGGCATATCCCTCCATTTAATGAGCACTTCAAATTTTCCGTTCATAAGTCGCCTGATCTTGCAAACTCCTTCGGCTGAACTTGAAGTTCCAATTGAGCGATCGAGTTGGAGGAATCGTGGGTGTCACTAGGCCCGATTGCACCGATTTCTTTAAGACCGAAATGTGGAAAACCGGATGAACCGGGTTTGTAGGAGGAAGCTCGAGACGATATGCCACCGTTCCGACCTTCTCCACAATTTTGAAAGGTCCATAGAAGCGGGGGCTAAGCTTTTCATTGATCCGTTTGGCTAGTGTACGCAATCGGTAGGGTCGAATTTTGACGTACACCTGATCCCCTACTTCAAAATGTATATCCCTGCGGTGTTTGTTTGCTTGTCGCCTCATTTCTTCTTGAGCTTTGAGCAAGTTCTCTTTCAATGTGGCAATAATCGCGTTCCTTGATCTTAGCTGCTCATTTACTTCTTCTATAACCGAAGGTTCACTTGTGAGCTTGAGAAAAGTGGGTGGATCTCGTCCATATACCGCTCGAAGGGAGTCATATCAGTGACCCTTGATGAGTAGTGTTATACCAATACTCCGCCCATGGTAGCCATTGAGCCCATTGGTTCGGCCGCTCACTAGTAAAACACCGCAGATATGTTTCTAACACTTTGTTCAAAGACACCTCTGTTTGTCCATCGGTTTCCGGATGGTAGGCTGAACTCAAACACAATTTAGTTCCAGCCTGTTTAAACAACTCTCGCCAGAAATGACTTACGAACACCCGGTCTCTATCGGAGACAATTGTCTTTGGAAATCCATGTAACCGGATGATTTCTTTGACAAATATTTCCGCTACATCCTTAGCACCAAAAGGATGGTGTAGAGGGAGGAAATGCGCATACTTGGTGAGACGATCTACCACCACTAGTATAGTGTCATATCGTCGAGACTTAGGCAGCCCGGAGATAAAATCCATGCTGATGTCTTCCCAGATTGCATGGGGTATGGGTAGGGGTTGCAATGACCTCCGCAGAGATAAAGCTTGATGTTTGTTCCTCTGGCAGACTTCACATTCAGCCACATAGCGTTGGATCTCTCGCTTCATCCCTTCCCAATAAACCACGTTAGCTAGCCTCTTGTACGTTCTCAAGTATCCCGAATGTCCACCAACTGGAGAATTGTGGTATTCTCGCATTAATAAAGGGATTCTTGTTGAATTCTTTGGTAAGACTAATCTGCCCTTAAAGTGTAAACATCCTTTAAATAAGGAATACCCTTCCATTTCTCCTTCGCCGTAGGTGAGTATCTGCTGCCTTAATCCCGTAAGCTTAGGATCAGCTAGTATTTCTTGCTCCCAATCTTCTAAATCAGCATGCTGCCATGTGGAAAATGCCATTAAACTCAGGGGTTCTTCTTGCCGGGATAGAGCATCAGCTGCTCTATTGTCCTTCCCAGGTTTGTATAGGATCTCAAACTTGTATCCCATCAGTTTTGACACCCATTTTTGCTGATTTTCCTCCAGAATTCTCTGTTCCAGCAGGTATTTTAATGCTTTCTGATCAGTCCTAATAACAAAGTGTTGCCCCCACAAGTAGTGCCTCCATTTTTTAACCGCTAGAACAATAGCCATCAACTCCCTCTCATAAACCGAGCATTGTTGAGCTCGTTTGGTTAACTTCTGGCTGAAATACGCAATAGGCGCCCTCGCTGCATTAAAACAGCGCCAATACCAGTCCCCGAAGCATCGGTTTCTAGTTCAAAAGAAGCCGTGAAATCGGGCATTGCCAATACCGGTAAAGTAGTCATGGCTACTTTGAGAGCTTCGAAGGCCTTGGTTGTCTCCGGAGTCCAATGAAAGGCTTCTTTTTTGAGCAGATCTGTTAGAGGGCTAGCTATCTTTCCATAGTTTTGGACAAACCTCCGATAATACCCGGTCAATCCCAAAAATCCTCGCAATGATTTCACATTCTTAGGTTGGGGCCACGCTATCATGCTCTCGACTTTGGTGGGGTCGGCTTGAACACCATTCTCCGAAATTATGTGACCGAGATACTCGATCCTTGTTTGCATAAAGCTGCATTTTTTGAGGTTGATAACCAGATGATGTTCCTGCAATACAGCCAACACCCTTTCTAGATGTTCCAAGTGAGTGCTCATATCATGACTATAAATCAGTATGTCATCAAAAAATACAAGTACAAATTGCCGTAGGTATCCTCTAAATATTTCATTCATCAATGCTTGGAATGTAGAAGGAGCATTAGTAAGTCCGAATGGCATCACCTTAAACTCGTAATGTCCCTCATGGGTTCGGAAAGCCGTCTTGTGTTCGTCACCGGCCTTGATTCGGATCTCGGTGGTACCCGATTTTAAATCCAGCTTGGAGAAAATAGTTGCTCCTTTAACTCATCTAACAACTCGTCTATGGCTGGGATGGGGAATTTGTCGGGTATGGTAATCTTATTTAATGCTCTATAGTCCACGCAAAAGCGCCGGCTCCCATCCTTCTTCTTAACCAAAGAAACAAGATTTGGAATAAGGACTTGTGCTAGGCTGAATAATCGACTTGCAGCATGTCTTTAATCGGTCTTCAATCTCCTTCTTCCGTGAATGAGGATACCTGTAGGGTCTCGATGTTAGGGGGCTGTTCCCTGTTTTGATAACTATAGCATGGTCCTTTGTTCGTCGAGGAGGAAGAGACTCGGTCATCGACAAACCGCCATGAACTTATTTATCGGTTCTTTGATTTCGGCTTTAAATTCAGATCCTTGCTTCCCTCCGGTCCTACTCCATTGCATTCCACTAAAAACCCCTGTCCCTTTTTTTTTACCATGCGCATAATTGATTGTAAAAGAGGCTTGCGTCCGAGAAAGCGTCGGGTCTCCATTTAAGAAAATCTGGTTGCTCTTCTTGCCTATCTTCATTGTCATCTGCCTCCAATTGACTTTGACATCCCCTAGAGTCCTAAGCCATTCAACGCCCGATCGCATCGACGCCTCTTAACGAGAAAGGGTAAAAGTTTTGCACAATTATGAGTCCCTGGACCTTCGACAAACATCTCGGCATCGTTTCTTTCTTTGGACCGAGTGCCCATCTCCTACCGTGATGGAGTATGCATCTACATCATCCACTTTGATTCCTGGTTGATTCAAAAATTCTCGGCAATAAAATTATGTGTCGCCCCACTATCAACTAACACGATCACAACCTCCCCAAGAATCTCTCCCTTTACTTTCATGGTATTATGGCTTTCAAATCCAGCAAGGGAATTTAGAGACAAGCGCATCCCGGTGGCTTCATCTTCAAAGCATCGAAATAATCCTCTATCTCATCCCCGTTTCTGCATTTTTTTCTCGCCATGCTCGCCTCAACGTCAATCGGGAACATCGCAAGTTTTTATCTCGGCAAGTGTGGCTGGACTATATTTGTCCCACACTTGTAGCACAGCCCCGCTTCTCTCCGGCGAGCCATCTCCGAGTCGAGAGGCGTCGACTCCGGCCCGGACACGCGCGAAGAGGAAGCCATGGTCGACGAGCCGCTAGTTTTCGCATCTTGTGCTTTCGACTCTGTTTTAGCGATATGGGCCGGGTGATTTGTGTTTGAAGAGGTCCGGGTTGGTTCGCGAAGTGGGTCGCTCGTGAATACGGTGTTTGGGTAGGGTACTTCTTGACCCATTGTTGAAACCCGTCTTGTATGCCCGGTTTCCCTTCTCGCCTCCAAAGAAACGATTTCGGCCGTCTACCCGTAATGCCATCTTGATCAACCCTTCAAGGTCACTCTCATCAGCGATTTCTAGCTCCGCTTGAACCTCGTCTTCAAGCCATAGAGGAAAGCTCCCATTAAACATTCCTCCGGTGCGTCACTTAGCGAGAATGACAATTTTTCGAATTCCTCCACATATTCCGTAACCGAGGTCTCTTGTCTATTTGCGAAGAGCATCTTGTATTCTCCACCTCTTTGGAAAGTGTGAAACCTGTTCCAACACTTTTCGCTTGAACTCCGCCGCCTTCGATCACACCGCGTGTCTCTTTCCATTGGTACCAGTGAAGAGCTTTTGTTCAAGACATACCACCGCCGCTTTGAGCTTCTCGCTTCGGGACACCATTGATGTGAAAGTATCGTTCAACCCCGCAGAACCATCCGACGGGGTCGTCTCCTTCGAACACCGGTAACTCTAACTTTCGGAACTTGACCATTTCCTTTTCATATTCACCGTTGCTTTCGGTTTACGTATCCGAGTGTTTCCCCGTGTTCTTCTTATTTTTATGCTTCTTACTCGAGTCACGCTCCATCCGTAGTAGCATTTCTTTCATCGAGTTCATCCCATCTCATCGGTTCCGCCACTTGCTTTGACGAGTCCGAGTAAGTTCATCCACTTTCTTTGCAAGGCACGTTACGAGTCCCTCAAGCTTCTAACTTCATCCGCCATCTTCCCAAGGACCCAACCGCTCGATACCAATTTGTTAGGAACTAACAAATTAGTGCCTCAAAATATCACTAAATCAGATAAATAATACCGATATTCTGGTTACATCAATCTGCGGAAGTAAAATAACTCCTCGCATGACCAAGAAGCGATCACGGGTTTCATACGAACCGATCCTCCTCTCCTCATACAACTCACAAAATATTCCCTCTCCTCTCCCTAACAACTCTCGCTCATATAGTCAAAAAGAGAGAGCCATAATACTCTCCTATGAGCCACCCTAGTAAATGTGACTACTAAGCCTATGCTTACTTCAAAAAGAATGTAAAAAGAATAGTCAACCCGCAACCTTAAAAGGCATATTGCCTCTCGTGTCCGTATTGTTTATGTCTGCCTCGGTGACCGTGCGTACACTTTGCCCACAAATGGTAGGGTCCTTGCAGACACCATTCCAGATGTTTTGGGTTGCAAAACTTGCCGACTTCGACTATGATATTGTCTACAAGAAAGGGGTGAATAACGCAGTATTATATGCACTTACTTGCCTTCCCAAGCAGCAACCAATGCAAATGACCTATAGCACTACCTCACCGGAATTGTTGCGACAAGTGAAGGATGGTTCAAATGAAGATGACTTCACTCATTCGCTACTTGAAAAAGTGCAACAAAATGAAGGAGTGTGGAGTCCCTTCACTTGGGATGGTACTCTTCTACGAAGGAAAGGCAAATTGGTTGTAGGCAAGGTAACTACACTAAGGTTGCAGATTCTAGATTGGCTACACTCAAGTCCTCAAGGAGGCCATTTGGGAATCCAAGCTAGCTATCAACATAGTAAGGGTCTCTATTGGTGGAAGAAGCTAATGAATGATGTTCTGGATTATGTCAAGCAATGTGACACATGCTCCAGATGTAAATATGAGAGTATGGCTTCTCTGGGGTTGTTGCAGCCTCTACCTATACCTAGTAGCGTGTAGGAGTCGATTGCTATGGATTTCATTGAAGGTCTTCCCAAGTCACAAGGGAAGGATAATATATAGGTAGTAATCAACCAAATGAGCAAGTACGCCCACTTCATACCACTCGCTCACCCATTTTCAGCCTCTACCTTGGCATAACACTTTATGGATCAGATTTACAAAGCTTCATGGTGCCCCGGCTGAAATTGTGAGTGATCGTGACTCTCTTTTTATTAGTAGCTTTTGGAAGGAATTTCTGTGTGTTGGGTGTGAAGCAAAAGCTTTCTACTGCTTATCACCCTCAAACCAATGGGCAATCGGAAGTGCTTAATACAGTGTATGTGTTGGGAGAAGACTAAAGATTAGGCTACGTGGATTTCACATGCAGAACAGTGGTACAATACAACATACCACACAACAACAAAGGCTACACCATATGAGTTGCTTTAGGGCACACAACCTCCACTACATGCTCCTCATTTGCCCCACAATTCAATGCTAGAGTTGGTATATCGTAGCTTCATGGCAAGAGAAGAAGTTCTAGCACTTTTGAAGCATCATCTGCACCATGCCGCAAACTTGATGAAGCAAAAGGCCGATTTGCATAGAACAGATTGTGAATTTCAGGTTGGACAATGAGTGTTTTTGAAGCTAAAGCCCCATAGGCAAATATCTACCGCAACAAGAGCTTCTCAGAAGTTAGCTCCTCGTTTTATGCACCGTATAAGGTGATAGAGAAGATTGGGGCAGTAGCATATAAGCTGGAATTACCACTGGAGTCCAAAATTCACCCTACTTTTCATATTTCACTATTGAAACTATGTCCGGATCCTATTGTGAAGCCTAGGCATTCTCCCATTGAGTTTCCAGAGTTGCCTCCAGCCATGGAACCAAAAAGAATTCTGAACCGGAGGACAAAGAAGCGCCAAAAGAGGGTGATTACAGAAGTTTTGGTCCAACAGAAGGGCTTACCAAACGAAGAAGCCTCTTGGATGGCCCTCTACTCTTTTCAACAACAATATCCTACTTTTGAAGTTCCTAATCCTTGAGGTCAAGGATGTTTGGGGGGTGGGGGGGGTATTGATATGATATTGTAATAAAAGCATTTTCAAAGAAAGTTAGTTTAGTTGATTAGACGAGCGGCATTAACCATTAGTGGTACTAGATGTTTAGGAGCGGCACTAGCCAAACAAGGCCTTAGCCGTGTCTAATGACTAATGATGATACGTAAGTCATAAATAATGTGTTAGGGTTAGGAATTAGGGCACAATATTAATCCTATGAGGCCTTAGGACTGATTAGGGATAATAGTAACTAGTTAAGGGTAATAGCGGCATATTACTAATCCTATAAGGCCATTAGTATTAGTGCATTAGGATCTGATTTGTGTAGTGTATTGCTGTCATGTTGTATTTGTTTATGGGCTGTTATGGGCCTTGCTATGATTGAGTCTAAGGCTAGCCTATATAAAGGGAAGAGCCTAGCTTAATCACTCATGTATGTTGATGTTAATGTGTATGAATGGAATGAGCAGTGCAACAGCACTTGTTTCATATGTGTTTCTCTCCCAATCCCCCTAATTCTCTACAACCTTCACAACAGTGGTATCAGAGCAAAAAAAATAAGTCTTGTTGGTATGGGACACGGACTGGTGCGGTTTGTGGTCCCGAACTGATATTACAGATGAAAAGGTCGAAATCGCGTTCTTGAAATATGAGATTTGCGATCTGGTAGAGCAAAAAAAAAAAGTTGGGGAAAAAAAATCCTCTTCTTGTTGGTATGGGACAACGGGTGAAGGGAAACCAGAAAAACAAAATTTTTCTTCTTGTTGGTATGGGACAACGGATGAAGGGAAAACAAGAAAATCAATGGTGGTTCTTTGAGAAACGGCTTATCGGAGAGGGCTACCTACGAAGGGTTCTGACCGGAGGGGCTGACTGGCATAGAGGCTGAGTGAAGCATCGCGTAAAGTATCATGGAGTGAAGTCGTCGGAAAGTGGGCTTTCGAAGGAGATGTTTTTTATTGATTCAAATTTATATTTTTGAGTATTGTAATTTTTGTTCTTTAGTTTTGTGTTTTTGTTGTTTCACATCCTTGAGGGCAAGGATGTTTTGGGGAGGGAGTATTGATATGTAAGGTGTAGAGAATATATTAGTTAGTTAGTTGGTTAGGAAGTTAGTTGTATTAGTTAGTTAGTTAGGAGGGTTAATTAGTTAGTTAGTTGTTAGTGGGTTTTGAGGGGTTGCCTATATAAGGCATATGGCTCTTCATTGTATGCTAGGCTTTTATATGTGAATGAATGAAGATGCACAGTGATGTGATTCTGTGTATTCTCTCTTCCCCTCTCTCTTTCTCTTCTCAAATCCTCTAATTTCTACAACTACTGCATCAAATGAGCCTTCGGGTGATAGGTGCCCCTATTTTATAGAACTCCTCTAATGCCTATATATATGGCAAGGTACCTCTATTGTAATTCAGATTTGCATTGTTAATAATATTTCGCACTATTCAGATTAGCTCTACTCTTTCTCTTCTTCTTCAACCCTCTAATCTTCTATACCCTAATCCCCAATTCTATTACATTCATATTACAATGAGATATCACAGCCCTATGGGATCGAAGTTGCAACCTCCCCCATACTTGAGGAGCATCTTTGCTACTAGGGTAATGTGCCAAGCACTAAAAGGCAGACAATTTAGATTGTTGTCTAGCTACTTTTAGCATATACAGAATAAAGGAGATCCATCGATTCTATCAATAATTTAAGAATATAAATACTTTCCACAGAAAAGCTACATTTAGCCGGGAATGTTTTGAATAAAGAAAATGTGGTGCAGACTTAAATGACATAAAAATAGTATTTATATTAACACACAAGGTTTACATCCCAGACTCTCCAGATAAGAATGCCTTAATGTATGCATATTCCAATGCTATTCCACCCGTATAATCAAATTTGATATTAAATGACAGTAAACTAAATCACTATAGAATTTCCATAATTAAATAATACCGTAGTAATTGTTCTGACAAGATATGACCACAAGAGCAAATGCTAACCAAAATCTAAAAAAAAAAAAAATTATAAATTCAGGCGGAAATGATAAGATAAAATAGTTTATTCAGGGTCATTATCACCTGTGGCGCACTACCGTCATCAGTTCTTTCATATTTACTTAAACACTCTTGCAGTCGAAGAATCTGCAAGACCAAAATGTTGATGGAAAACCATTTATATAATTCACTTTAAATATATAATCATTAACCAGTGTAATGAACGCTTCAAATTACCATATACCTCCTCACTCAAAAAATGAAGATTTTCCCTCTGATATTGCAGCAAGGCCATTTGTTGATCAGAAAGCCTTCCACCATCATGGTACCTATTAAACCAAAGTGTTCTCATTACAATGTTAACAAGCAGCCCAATACAGCACAATTTTGAGCTTGTACACATAAATTACATCAGCTGCCATTGGCATAATATGGAAGGCTATGTCATCAAGCGTAATGCTATGCAAACATAGTTTAATGATGATAGTTTGAAACCAAGGATCGAGAGTAATGAATTAAAACAATGAAAAATCAAAGTTGCAAAGTCTTTGCCTTAGACCCTCCAAAGAACTTGATGGTTGGAGTGGAGAGTACAAGGACTTCAGAACATCAGGCTGTGAGTTTAACGAATTGTACTGGTGTATGTAACCTGCATGCAACATAAATGCACATAGGAATTGTTAGGTGAAAAAGTCACAACAAACGTGAAATATAATCTTCAACTAGACATAGATTAGAACCTTTCCCGTCTGGCATTCCAGGTTGGTTGTCTCAAAATTTAAAGGCAAAAATAGTTTCAAAAAGTTGATGAAGTCATATAAGCATATGTAAAAGATAGCCCACTGGATGATAGAAGAGAACTTACGAATGCAGATTCCAGAGTCCTGAGATGCATGCTGCTCAGCATGCCCCCCAGCCCATCACAGTCATCCTTAATTAAATGATCTCGATGGAAGCACATGTTCCATCACCCGAAACACACTAATTCACTTATGTTGAACAGGTGTGTTCAGCTGCATTTCTCTGCACAATGACAGAGTCCATAGCAGCCATTAATTGCCAGGAAATTTCAGCCATCCATTTTCAAACCCATTAAACTCTTGCTGCAAGTCAGATCAAAAAAAGAAAAAGAGTCAGATCCTCTGATGGGTTGAAACAGCAATGCCATATCTGCAGCAGCGATGCATTGCGGCAACCAGTGACTGAAGTAGCAAGGAGTTGCAACAGCAAAAGGTTGCAGAAACTTCAACTTCGGCCTCACATTCAAAAGGAGTTATCTGAAGGTGACAAAATGCACCATCTAGGACATGCAGCGAGCATTTTATAGGGTAAAGAAAATGGATGGCTGGATTTTCTTGACAATGGATGACTACTATAAACTCCTGTCATTATGCAAAAAGAAAAGAAAGCCAAAACCTACCATTTCAATATAAATAAAATGTTCATTTTGGGAGATGCAACATATGGCTCTGGATGGGTTGTTTGATCAAGTGGACAATTATGGTGAGCTGAATAGCATGTGTCAGAGGAAGTAAGGAATTTGCATCTGAGAACCTATGACCATGCAAAAGTAGGGTGAGCCCCAATATTTAAAGATCTTCATTAAATTGGTAGGGTAGAATGATAACCAGGTTTTTCATTCCCCATTAATATAGAACCATGGCTCCATTCTCTCACACAACAACATGGTTGAGATGCTGGAGAAAGTGGTCCAAAATACGAAACCCATCACCAGCTATTGGGACAGAAAATATGTAGGGCTATACAAAATCAACGAGCTATATCAGCCTCTAGGTGGCTTTAGGACCAGACCATGATTCACCCAATTTTAGGGAATGCTGTAGAATTCACCTCATGGCCCAAAGGAAAAGGCCAACCCGATTAAGAAACTTTTTCTCAAACCCGTTAACATTGATGAGGTGGATATGAGCTTCTCTAATTACATACTGAGGGCTTAATGGCTTATCACAACTGGCCACCCATTCTCAGCCTTTTTTATACGCAAAGTAACAGTAAAAAATGCCATGCCAGGAATTGACAGAACAAATTAAACCTTAGATTTCAAATAGAAGTATATTTAAGTTCAAACTTTGTTGCTAAACAATGTTTTAGCTTCATATTCCCTTTTCTAATTTATTTTCTTTCTAAATATTTGGAAGTCATGCAAAAGGGTTATCACCAAGACAAATTGAACCGTCAGATAATCAATGAGTGAATGAAAGAAACTAGTAAAAACAAGGCTTGTATTTCTAAAGTCAGACAAAGGAAGCTTGAGGCCCCAGTTTCAACTATTAGGTTATTAACACCTTATATCCAACCCATGTCTCCACCTCACACTGAAACAAAGAGAATACAAATGTAAGCTCACCGATATAAAGACTCATAAAAGATCCAGCACATAATGCTTCTAGTACCATGATAATCCTGTAGAGTTTTAGATGACAAAAAGTAAACACCGTGATATAAAGAAATATAGAAAAGGCCTTAGAAGGAATTGCATATGCCATTTGTAGAACAAGAACTTGATAATGATCAATTATGTCATAAGTGATAATGAACGAATAAACTAAGGGAAACAGGAATAGAAAAAGAAAACCATCACAGATCTCATGCATATATCAGTTGTAAGAGATGATAATAATTAAATTAGCCATAATAAGAAAAGAAAGAGATAAATAAAGACTAGCAACACCCTTGGTCATAAATTATTTAAGAAGTGAACCACCATTTATTAATTGATTCATAGTAACAAGTGGTATATCCAGGCTGTATCTGAATTTGAAGATGTCTAGAATGGAGCTCTAGTATATGTATCCGTACATAGTGTAATTGCATCGGATATGCACAGGCAACTTACTCTACATATATTCATATATATTTGCAACTGCACAATCCACCAGCCAAATCACTTAAAATGATCTTTGACCCACATATAAAAATGAGGAAATGGTGGTTTATAGATTAAGTACATATATATTCATAATCCAAAATAATATTATAACAATGAACAAGAATTTATTCATCTATGAACATATCATTCTATCCCATGTCAATTTGTTATTTTTTATATAACCTGTCATTTTCCTATTATATTAGTATATTTCCTGTACAGCACATGGATAAGCTTAAAAAAAGAACTCATCCTTAAAGTATCAAGCAAACATCATTACCCTTCTTTTGTTAATAAGATTTAGACCAAAAAATAATTGTTTTCGTATTGATATTCCTTATTAATTCCATTTAATCCGCTCCAGTATAATAACTTTGATAGAGACAGATGTGTTAAACCTCAAAATCGCAGAGATTGAGAGAAAACTTATGTGGGGTTTCCAGACCATAACAAGTAGCATTGCAGCAGTTCCTGGCATCAAATTATTGAAGACAGTCACACCAGTAATTCAAAGAAGACAAATTATTTATATATCAATTGATTTTACATGGTGTGATACACAGATTAAAACAGATCCAAGTTAAACACAGAAATGCATACCATAAGCAGTGATGGCAAAGGGAATGCGAACAATATACTTCAACTTCTGGCTGAAACTATAATAGCCCTACAAAATAATTTTGTAGTTGCAATTTTTTACAATAAAAAAACACATCAGTAAAAAAAAAAAAAATATTTAGAATATCAAAAGATCACCAAACAAATCATAAACTTTTGTAGCCAACTTTTTATTGGATATTCTATTGTTTTATCTGTATCATGGAAGTGATTAATATTCAAAGTGCATGTATTTAAAATTTCTTACTGAATTAGCAGTGTTCTCCATGAAAAAGAATTACCTGCAAGCGTATTTTCTGCACTTGGTAAACCAAATATTGTTGAAACATTCCTGAAACAGTTAAATATGACCTTTATAGTTATTAAAACCATGTGCATTGAAGAATAAGATGAAAGGAACTAGGGCTAGCAGAGGCTTATAAAGTTTAGTAAAACTACACTGATATTTGTTGAATTATGCACTTACAATATAGCCCTTCAAAGTTTTGAATGTGTGCACACGCGCGTCTAAATCCATTATTATCTGTCTTTTTGTTTTATATAGCAAGAAAAAAACATATAGAGCGTTTGTATAAACAAGTGATGATATATAAATTTGAACAAGAAGTTAAAGCCTATGTAATTTAGTGGTCAAGAGGTATAATAAGCTGAAAGACTATACGCATTATCTAGGAGTCTATAAGTATTCACATCTCCAAAGACCAAAACCAGGCTCTGTTTTTATGACTCATTCGATGAGAAGCCCAGAATATATAAAATAACTGCCCTGTATGAAAAAAAAAAAAAACAGAACTGCATAGATTCCTCTATTAAATTGTAAAATGAGGTATGGAAAGTTGGAAGTTATTATGAGCCAGCGTTGTGCAAACATTTCTTCTCACTTTCTGATCAGAAAGGCATATCAAACTGATATCAGGGGCACTGTTAAACATTTAGTATATTTTTAACCATTAGAATATAGAATTTCCCCTTCAAATATGTTTCGACTCTATTGCCAACAAAGAAAAACTTCTCTGTGGAAGTGAATTGAAAGGGCCAGTACAAATTAGCATGCTCTTTATATATATAAAGTTATAAACGCATCCTAAACAAATCACAACCGCATTGGAAAATATCCACGTGCAAAGATAAGGAAACAAGATGTATGATAGTTGTAGGCCAAACCTGTGATCAATAAAAGAACAACATCACAAGTACAAAGCATTGGAGAGATCAGTCCATATATGGGTCGCAGGATCCACGGAGCTCCTATGGCCAAAGCAGTATAACCAGCCTAAAATAGAAGAAACACAATAATCAAATCACTTCATAACAAAAACATAATTAGCTTGCAATTCAACTAAAATCATCCAATGATTCATAAGTTCCCATGATGTCAATTCTACTTGCCAATAGTAAGCAATAGAAAATGCTCCCAACAACTCTCGCAGGCTTCCGATGAGCAAAGAGCGGGGCCTCATGCAGTATATCAAGAAACCTATAGTAGCAATAATCAAACATCATTACACGAATAAAGAATCCAAGCAGGGCTGCAGGGCCACTGCTAAACAAAATTATGCATGATCATTAAACAACATTGTGATCCAAACAGGCATTGTAATTTTGCAAGCGGAAACACTATCAACAGAAACGGAGTTTGAAGCTCAAAAATAGAATCACTGAACAAAGGGACATGTTAATGTTGCTTACAGAGCGTTCTCTTCGGACAAAGTTGCTGGCGCAGGAGTGTATCTCTCAGTCGTCATATTCTAGATTAACCTGCTAGATAAAACTGAAGGAACAGTTGGTTGCGGCAGCGAAATGTTGAAGATATTTGAGACGCTTGATTCCTTAGTTCAAAAAATGGCATGGCTCTGTATATTACTAACAGAAAATTCTCCCCTGCCCACATCGAACACTGAGGATTGATTTCTTTTTCATAGTTGTGTGCTATCGATTATCGAGATCGACTGGGCGATTAGTCTTTTTGGAAAAATTACTCTTTTGGTCCCTAAACTCAAACGAAATTTCGGAATTGGTCTCTATACCTTAAACTTTTTTGAACAGCTCCTTCACGTTACTTCCGTTAGTTATTCCTCCTCTGATTTTCAAAAACCTAGGACTGACGAAGACAATAACTCACTTCTGCATCTTGCTCTCTGAGGCAACCTTGAAAGATTGGCCACTGTATGCCCGCCCCGGGGTGCTAGAAGAGGGGTTGAGTTTGATGGGCCATGAAAGTGTCCAGGGCGACCCGGAGTATTTTTCTTTTTTCCATGCAAGGCTATTGTAGTCTACTCTGGCCTGTGCAAACGGGGTGCACTTATTTTCGATGCTCCGGGCTGCTCCGTGAAATTGTTGCCGATGGTTTTATCGTTTATTTTTTAATTAAAGGGCTAAAATCCCCTTACAAATTGGCACTATATACTAGAAAGTTTGTGAGAGGGTAATTTTGCTTCGAAAGTTTCAAAAAGAGACAATATGACCTTCATTTAACGGATTTAAGCGATCCTGATACTTCTGTTAGTTGACCGATTATGTTGAGGTAGCATTCATATCAGCCTTTTTTAGATTAAGGGGTATTTTTATCCCCCAAATTTTCACAAAAGCTATATGGGCACAAGGAAGCTTTCCGGGGGTTATATAGCCCCGAATGTCACATATTTTTTGTTGATTTTTTTATATTTGAGACATTGCAATCAAGTCTCAAACAATCAAATAAATTGAAAAATCAATAAAAATAAAGAACTTATAAATTAAAACACACATATATATAAACAGAAAAACCTAGAAACCATATGCAAGAAAACTCAAATTAAAAGTAAAACAAAAAATCTTCAAATCCATAAAAAGAAAACAGAAAGTTTAGGTTAATGGAACTAAAAGCTACAACAGAAGAAAACAAATAACATAAAAGAGGAGAAAGCTACTCACTGGAAACTCTTCACAAATTTGTTCTGTGAGGCACACCCATATCTTTCATCCCATTGATGATAGATACAGGTGTGCTTCCCAGAACAAATTTGTGAAGAGTTATTCAGTGAGAGGCCTTCCCTTCTTCTGTCTTCTTCGTTTTCTTCTGTTGCATCTTCTAGCTTCCTAAACCCAAAATTTCTATTCTTTTTTGGACTTTATGATTTTTTGTTTTACTTTTGAATTTATGGTTTATGAGTTTCTCTACTCATATATTTAGTGTTGATTTATGAGTTCTTAATTTTTGTTGATTTTTTATTTTTTTGATCATTTGGTGCTTAATGGATGCATCGCAAATATGAAATAAATCAACAATAAAAAAACTGTAGCTTTCGGGGCGTTATTGCCCCCTTAAAAAACTTTTGGGTGCCACAACTCTTCTATAAAAACTTTCAGAACAAAAATGCCCTTTAACCAAGGTGATCACATGATGCCACATGGGCATAACCAGTCAACTAACAGGATAAATACTTACATACTCTAAGAGTGTCACCTCATCTGTACTTTGACTAATTAAAATATATAACAGCTCATCTTATTTTAATCCTACAGGGCAGATGAGTCATCTGGGGAAATTCAAATTTTATTATTTTTAAAAAACAACAACTTATGGGAGGGTATTGCATCTTTTGTTTTTCTAAATTATGAAGTTTATATTTTTCAAAATTATGAAATTTGAATTTCTCCAAATGACTCATCTACCATGTATGATTAAAATAAGATTAATTGTTATATTTTAAGTAGTCAGAACACATATAAGGTAGCGCTCCGGAGTATAAAAATAATTCTCCAACTAACAGCTAACCATTTAGATCCATTAGGTGAGGGCAATATTGCCCTCAAATTTTTTTTTAGTGCCCAACGCCTATTAGTGGAGTATTTTACCATTTAACCCCTTTTTTCAATGTGGTACTGTAAAATGAAAACCCACAACTAGTTGGCGGAACAATTTCTTTGTACAAAGTGAAAGAACCTGTACAAAGAGAACAGACTGAAAGAGGCTTGTGAGGGAGTCTAGATGAAGTTGTGGATGAGGGGTCGATGGAGTCCACGGGTCAACAAATTGGTTGTTTGGGCATGGACGCGCAAGAAACATCACACATCCTTAATTAAGGTTTGTTTGCTTCAACAGAGGGGAAGAAATGGATTTTAAAGGCCCAATCCAGTTAATTAAATCCTAATCAATAGTATTTTTTGAATTTTGACACGAAGGGCCAGAACATTTTGGGACAGTTAGTGGCAGCTAACATGTGTGTTTCTAATATCCCATTCTTCTCTCTCCTGGTGACTTCACGGATGAAATTTTGAAGATTTGTGTTGTTGGTGTTGGTGGTGGCGGCGGCTGGTAGGATTTGAAATATTTCACTTGTTGGGGTTAGAATCATGCTTCTTGTATTTCCTAGGTTTTCGATTCTTGGGTTTAAGGTATTATGCTGTCATGGTTTGAATGTAAACTATAGGAGTTTTAAGAGGGTTGCTGAGAATGCCCTAATCTCTTATATAATTATAGATAATATTGAGTATTTGTATAAATCTTTGAATAATGGGAGTCAACTATGAGAGATGAAAATTAATAAATTAAGCATTAACAAACCCTAAAGTGCTATTTGAGCTCTGGCCTATACAAAATGGGAAATTAGTATGTTATGTTTGCTATTTTATATGTGTAATTGTAATTGTAATTGTAAGGAAAACTCATAAGGCTTCAAGACAACTGGTTCAGTTTGAGATTTAATAATGGGCTCGTTGGGCCTATATGGGGTGTTTTTGGATTCTAAATCATGCATGTGATTCATGGGGTGTGAACAGAGGCAGATCCAGAAAATTATTCAAGGGGCACCAATGGTGGGGAGGATTCGAGGGTTCGGGGACAGCGTCGCTGATTTTTTTTTTAAAAGTAAAGTTTTAAATGCATTAAAAAACAAAAAAATAAATAAATAAAAAAAGAAAATAAAAAATATCAAAAAAATATTCATGAAATCAGTGAATATCGATGATGTGATAAGAGAAGCAGTTATTTTACAAACCTGTCATTTAGAAAAAGCAAAGCTAAGTGTTGTTAGAAATGCAGTTACATAATAAATTACAATAAATGGTGGGCACTCAATAAGTTCAAGTACATATATTTTAATAACAAAAGTATATTACAATAAAAATAATTACAATGTCATCCTTCTATGCCTTATTTTTTGGAATTTCATCATAATTGTTTATTATTAATGCTATCAAATACATCTTTAACAAAAAAAACTTGGAAGAAACAAATTCAAGGGGCAATAAATACATTTATAAAAATAAATAAACAAACAAGTGACTAATTTAAGGGGCACCCCCCCCCCCCCCAAAAAAAAAAAATCCAATATGTAGATCCCCTCTGGTTGTGAGTAGGACGATTTTGATTTATAGACCTCTGTTGATTAGTTGACTTAACAGTGCTAGCTTGCCTGGTTCTTGCGCAGCCAATGGGGTTTATTTCTTTAGGTATAGGTAAGTAATGTTTGATATGAAGAGAATAACGATATGATAAAAAATTAAGTAAATTATTGCCATAACTTAATGTTTAGGGTGACATCTCATGCATCACTTGCTAACTTAACAAGCATGGGGTATAAGTGTCAATATCTTGATCTTTGTAGTTTAGAATTACTTCAATTTACTTCTCCTTAATACCATGCATGACACCACACCGGGCTTCTCTTATCAACCTCTTAATACATTGGTGCAGCTTTTGACCGATGCATTCACACTCTTACTAATTTACGTGCATCTCATATCAAGTGTCATCGAATTCTTCACATAACATGATACCTACTTATCTTTTTTCCCACAAGCACTTTCGACTTTTCTTGTGTTGAAGGAGGAAGAAAAACTGAGAAAGGCATGTCAAATGGAATTGGACGACTCCTCTAGACATGAAACACATGGTTTAAATTAGTGGCTTATTGATGTGAGTTCTCTCATCTCCTTAACCCATTTAACTGTCTAATACTACCTCCGGTTCTAAATATATGATTATATTACAAACTATGTTATGTATTTAAAATCGGAAGAATATCATTTATCGACCTCGACAATTCAAAACAAAGTGGAAGTTATTCCTTATAACACAAACATTAATTAGTGATATTCACTTTGGTTCTTATTATAAAGTACTAACTAGCAATTGTAATTGATCATTTTTATAAAGCATTTGCTTATTTTCAAAGTGCATTAATTATTTTTTTGAGTAAATACCCTTTTGGGTCCCCGACAAAAAACACGGACCCCTAGGGACTAAAATGAGACTTTTTATAGATTAAAAAGAGCTTTTTGGAAATTTGCGATGGACCAAAATGTTCACAAATCGACCCTTATTCATCTTTTTCAGGGACTAAAATGACATTTCTTTGTATGAGGGATCCAAATGGGGTCCGTGTTTTTTTCTAGGGACCCAAAAGGGTATTTACTCTATTTTTTTCCATGTATACCCATAATTAATAAGGGTAGTGGGTGAAAGTAATAATTAATATAATATTAGAGTTTAGTATAATTAGTAGGAGTAATATTAAAAGTTATTTAAATTTTAAGATAATTTTATTGACTTTAACTATTTTTATTGATTTATAAGAATTATTAATTAGATTGTTATAATAAGAATTAGAAGTAGTACAATAAATAGAAAAGTCAGGAGAGAAGCCGGATGCGCTAACCTGTGTCAAATAAGAAGAAAGGTAGTTTGGCTTTGTGGCCCACGCACTGGTCATCTGTAGCGGGGACGTGATCCTGACACTTTCCATCCTTCCCTACCAACTCAAAAAACATTCGGACGCGAATTCCATCCCCAGGGCTGACACTGGCGTGTACGTCGAGAATTCTAAAAGTATAGTAATATTTTTTTTGCCAAACAAAAATGTCAATATCAAGCGTAACTTGCGTGTGCGTTTGTCCTACCATCTCCATTAAGATTAGCGGATAGAAAATTGGTTTTTTTTTAAAAAAAAATTGATTTTTTTTTTCTAATTATTTAAATTTTTCCTAATTTTTTGAATTTTGTACTAATTATTAAAAAAATTCTTAATTTTTTTGAATTTTTTTTTAATTATTTGAATTTTTTTGAAATTTTTTTGATTTTGTGATTTTTTTATTCTAATTATTTAAATTTTTTCCTAATTTTTTGTCTAGTTTTTTGAATTTTTTTATTCCACGTCAACGTCCAAATCAGTTTGTCATCCAAATATTGTGGCGTCAGTGTTCCATCCAAATTGACGGTCAACTAATGCCCGTGATATTTTTCTCCCAAAACATAATCTCGTGTATACTTTTGCTCAAAAAAAAAACTCGTGTATATTTTCGCTCCTTAACCCAATTTTTTTGCCAAACAAAATTGTCAATATCAGCGTAACTTGCGTGTGCGTTTGTCCTACCATCTCCATTAAGACTAGCGGATAGAAAATTGGTTTTTTTTTGTAATCTCACTTTTTAAAATTTAAAATTGAATACAAATCAGATTGTGTTATCTGATTTAAGTTTAGATTAATGGTTACATAACTACCTTTTCTAAAACTGAAATTTATTTGGATTGACCGTACTCATAACATAAATAGTTTTGTGATAATTTTAAGAGAAAAGTTAAATTTAAAAAAAAAAAAACTAGTTATATATTTTTTTTGAAAATATTTAATTAAATATATTTAACTAATAATAACACAAATAAGTGAAATCAAACTAGCGGTCAAATCATTGAATATTAAATAATTTATTAAGTCTACAAATGGTCAGTTTTTTGATTGCGCATATCATACTAGCAATTAAGATTAGTTAAACCCCTCGTCATTGGGTTCAACTGGTGAAGAGGTTGGACACTCTCATCAAAAGGGAGGGGGTTTGATTTTGGAGTTAGTCAAGACGTTAAGGGAGACATCCAGGGATCTACAAGAACAGAACCTGAAATGGCTAAGGTAGATCGTGTGTCTCTTAATCCCGAATTTCTTACGGAGTGGGTCCAAGCGCATTGCGCTTTGGGGGTACGTGGGTGAAATTTCAACCCCTTCCTAAAATTTTGTTATATATATATAAAAAAGATTAGTTAAAAATAATACATGTGTTAAAGATGTCATGTTTTTTTCAAATATGCCGATATTTATGAAAAGATCATATGAGAGAGAATGAGTATAAAATATGACAAAGTGAGTAGAAAATAAAAAAGTAGTTTAAATTTTGTGATACGAGAAAAAAGTTGTTTATATTAATGATTATCCTCAACAGGAAGAAAATTGGTTATAAAAAGGACCGAAGGGACTACAAGATGGAGGCATGAATGAGAGCAAAAGCACTTAAGCCAAAAGCAATAAAAAGTAGCTTATCTTCAATTGTGGCTTTTGATTACTTTTAGAGTAAAAGCACTTAATTTTAAAAGTCATTCCAAACATAAGTAAATGAATCAATATAGCTTTTGAAACAAAAAGGCACTTATAAGCCATCTCAAACACACCTAGTTAACTAATGGGTTTGTGGATCATTTTTACTCTCGAAGTTTTGGTTGAGGAATAGTAGATATCGGGAAATTTTTTTAAGAGAAAAATTGTCCCGAAAGTTTACAAAAATAGAAATTTTGCCTTGTCATCTTCTAATGTTAAGTTTGACTATTAAGTGAGTATTTGGCTATTCTCAAAAAGTTCTTCTAGAGACAAAAACAAGGTTTTGCAAAAAGTTTGCCAAACACTATCATTATAAGCTATTTTGAAGCCAAAAGCATGGTTTTGAAAAAGCTTATTTTTTTCCACATTTTCTCTTTCCTTCTGACACTGAATCTGTTATGTCTTCTCTCTCCCTCTCTCTTCTCTTCTCTTTCTCTACCCTCACCGTCATGCTCTTGCTTTGGATCTCGGACCTTTCCTTCACCTTATCTTGGGGTACAACTACATCATAAGAGGGCCTGAAAGGAGTCATTTCAAGTAGTAATTGATAAGGTGAAGGAAAGGTTGAATAGATGGAAAGCTAGCTCTTTCTCCTTAGCTGGCAGGGTGACACTTATTTCCTCGGTGTCATCAGCCATCCCGGCATACACCATGCAAACATCTCATCTACCTAGTTCAGTTTGTGACACATTCGATAAGCAGAATATATCATTCTAGTGGGGGAGCACAACGAAGACTCGCAGCATGCCGCTAGTAGCTTGGGATGAGGTGTGCAAGGAGAAACAGAGGGGCGACCTGGGCCTAAGGTACGCTAAGTATCAGAACCAAGCTTTTCTCATGAAGTTGGGCTAGAGGCTCGTGAAGCACAAAGATTACCTCTGGGTAAAGGTTGTACGAGATAAGTACAAGTGTGGGGAGTATCTTCTCCCTCGTATTGACGTGCAACGGCTTGGCTCTAATGTGTGGTCGAGAATCAAGAAAACGTGGGACAAAGTCTTTGGGGGGGATTGATATTGAGATTGGAACTAATAATGTGAAGTCGAAGTGGAAAAGGCATGGGGATTTTATAGTGAAGTTCACATATAAAGTGCTTTTAGGGGAGTTGATGGAATAAGGCAGAGACTGGACTTGTTTGTGGAAGATTCGAGCTCCGCAAAGATGCAAGATGCTCCTATGGTTGTGTTCTCGTAAGTGTCTTATCACAAATGAAAATCGAATGAGAAGGGGCCTGACAACGGATCCGACTTGCCCCTTATGTGGAGTAGGCTCTGAGGATACCATTCATGTCCTTCGAGATTGTGTCCACGCAAGATCGCTATGGAAGAAGGTGGTGCCCTCGACAAAGTGACGCTTATTTTATAGTATGATCTGCATAGACTGGCTGTGGTGGAATGTCAGAGGTCAGAAAGAAACGAGTAAGGAGTGGGCATCCAGGTTCACTATATTATGCTGGTGGCTATGGCGACAACGAAACCAGTTTGTGTTCAAAAAGAGATGTACTTCGATCTATAGTATCCTTGCCAATTCCAGTGCCATGATGGAAGCCTTCCCTTCGATCAACGACTGCCTAGTAGGTACACGACTGAACGGTGTTACTTTGGCATCTAGGCGTGAGATTTGGCGTCCAGCAGAGGAGGGGTGGGTAAAGGTAAATGTTGGTGGAGCTTATTTTAGTGCTGCGAATAAGTGTGCCTGTGGGGGGTTATTCGCAACGTTTTTGGAACTTTCCTTAAGGGCTTTGTTCACTCTATTGATTATGGGGATGAATTAGCTGTAGAAATCTGGGCTTGTCTTTTAAGGCTTAAAACAAAATGGGCAATGGGGTTCAGTAGGGTGTGGCTATAAACGGATTCCAATGAGTGCCTGGAGCTGATTACGCATAGCCAGTGCATTACGCATCGAGACTATGGCATCATCACAAAAGTCCACGAGCTGCAGCATATAGATTGGGAGACAAAGGTTACGTACGTACAATAGGGTTGTAACTTGGCAACAGATTATCTAGCGAAGAGAGGACTGGATTTGTGATGGGGATTCCATGACATTTATCAATCTTATGAGGATTTACAAAGGATTATTTTTCTTAATTGTACTGGGGGTACTACTCCTATAGGTGTCAACTGAGGTGTCCTACTTCTATAAAAAAAGAATAAACAATTTTAGTTAAAATTAGCGGTCAACATAAACAGTGGATAAAAGAGGGGCGGCACTGTTATATTTTAAGACTTATAGAGTGACAATGATACCAAAAAAACTTTCTAGTCTGATTTGCTACTTAACATTTTTTACATTAAAAAAACAATTATGGTGATTTTTACACTTTTGATATAAGTTAATAGATATTTTTTTACATTGACACTAAGAAAAATAAAATTAAGAAAATTTAACCCCACTTTTCTATTTCTTATAAATTAAACTCTTTAAAATTTTCCTTTCCCTTCATTTCCTTTCTTCCAAACACACCCTTAGGGTCTGTTTGGGAGTTTGGAGGGAAAGGAAGGAGATGCAAGGAGAAAATAGGGGAAGGGAAGGAAGGAAAATGAAAGGATATTTTCTCCCTTGTTTGAGAGTTAAAAAAATAGTAAGAGAGGAAAATGAAGGATTAATGAATTGTTTTTACCATTTTGTCATTTTCTTTAATAATTAATATGATTATTATACTTCACAAATAAATTTAAATTTTCTAAAAAAATTATTTATGTAATTTTTATATTCAAAAAATTATTTATGTGGTGGCGGCGGTGGTGCGGCGGCGGCGGTGGTGGCGTCGGTGGTGGCGGTGGCAATGGTGGGGTGGTGGGGTGGTGTTGGTGGTGAATGAGGGTAACAAAGTAATTAATCTATTTTCCCTCTTAAAACCCTCCATATTGGGGGAACTTTATTTTTTAGAAGAAGGAGGGTTTTGGAGGATTTGTAAAATCCTTTCGATTTCCTCCCCTCCTATTTTTTAAACTCGCAAATAAGGGAAGGACTACCAAAACTCTTCATTCCCTTTCCTTTCCCTCCAAAATGGAACTCGCAAACAAAGCCTAAATGTTGTTTGCTACAAAAAATCTACTTTGATGTAAATGAAGGGAAATGAATTGAATGGAAAATTTACAACCATAGACACGTTCCATATATGAATCAAATGAAATAAATGCAAAAAAAATCTGGAGTGAAAAATGAAATCCTCCACACCAAAACAATACGATCATACAAATCAAATCACAATCCAAAAATAAAAATCTCTAAATCAAATTCATATTTCATATTCACGATTTGATAATAAAAAAAACATAACCAAAGATGAAAATTTGGAATGGTGCGACAAAATTTGAAGTAGAAAAAAAGAAGATGCAAGTCCTTCCTCCCAATGAAAGATGCATGTTTTGATTAACGATAGGAATTGTTTTTGCTACATAATTTACAGTATACGATGTAAGTTTGTGAAATGAGTTTTATCTCGACTTGTGTGACCGTGATTTTCTAACGTCAATTCAAACAACTCTTTGTTTGTCGAGAGTTTGGGTTGAAGAAGAGGTGGAATTGGATTGTTATTGAAAAATACTTCAATGTGCACTAAAAATTAGTTTAAGGTACTGAGTGTCAGGAAAAAAATATTTTTGGGCGCTAATCATACTAAAAATTAACTTAACAAATGGTGATATTGATAAAATATTTTAGAATATCAAATACAACTTAGCCTAAATAAACATAATAAAATAAATATGCAAAAAAGCATGCATGGCTAGTAAGAAAAGGAAAATCACACTCAGGTCCCAATGATTAAAAAAAATCATAAAAAAGTCCTAAAGCATATTCTCTTATTAAAAAGTGTTATAGGGACTTCTTTGACATTAATTTTGAATGTGAAATTACCTTCTTGTCCCCATTGATTAAGTTATGTGATTAGCTATAAGTACTTGTCGATCGCTACTCTATGAATTGTTAAAATAAGCACATGCATTTGTCAATGAGAGCTACTATTTCACTTAAAATAAATTGGCACACTCACTTGTCAAACTAAACACATATACTTGTCAAAATAGACAAATAAGCTTGTCATTTTATAAGTTATCAAAGTAGGTACATATGTCAAAGTAGTCACATAAACTTGTCGGATTACACACATCAACTTGTCACAACATGCAAATAAACTTGTCATTTTATAAGTTGTCAAAGTAGACAGATAAATTTGTAAAAATAGTCACATAAACTTGTCAAATTACGCACGTTAATTTGTCACAAAAGGCAAATAAACTTGTTATTTTATAAGTTGTCAAATAAACTTGTTATTTTATAAGTTGTCAAAGTAAGCACATAAACTTGTCAAAGTAGTCACACATTTGCCAATTTATAACTTGTTAAAGTAAGCACATAAACTTGTCAGATTAAACATGTTAACTTTTTACGATAGGCAAATAAACTTGTCATTTTATAAGTTGTAAAAGTAAGCACATAAACTTGCCATTTTATAAGTTTATGTAAACCTGGCAACAAAAGAATTTGGGGTTCATGTGCCTATTTTGACAAGTATATGTGCTTATTTTAACTGGTATATGTGCATATTTTGGTAAGTGTATGTGCCAATTTATATCAAGTAAAACAGCTTCTGTTGATAAGTATATGTGCGTATTTTGAGAATGCATAGAGTGCGATTGATAAATACCTGCATCTAATCATGTCACACTAATTCTATTTATAAGTCTACTTTCACAGAGAGTGAAAATTAACTTATAAATAGAACCAGGGTGATATAACTTAATTAATGGAGGTAAAAAAGTAATTTCATATTTAGAATTAATATAAATATATTAATATAAATATAGTAGCTAAGGAGATTTTTTATGCTAGACTCTGCTTTGGAATTTTTTTGTAATTTTTTCTGATACTTAAAAACCTGGATGTGATTTTCCCTACAAAAAATGAAGGGTTACATGTGTGACCCCGGAACAGGATCCTCTCCCCATTTCGCATTTGCAGATCTCCCATCCGATCAGATTTGGACGGCCGAGATGTATCCCCCGTCAAAAAAAATTATTATTATTTTTTAAAAAATCTAAACCGTTGGATTAAGATTTGGACGATCCAGATGGGACTGAGAGGGGGATGGGGAGAGGATCCAGACCCGTGTGACCCCCAATGCCCAAAGCTGCTCAAAAGACGTTTGGGCCAATCAGTATTCACGTTGGCGTTTTTTGACTTTTCCCCATAAAACGTGAGAGAGAATATTGAACGTATGTGGACTAAAATCAGGTAATGTGGTGGAGGAGGAGAATTTGGTCATTTCGTTCTCAAGAGCTAACCAATCACCATCCTTCAGCACCGGTGTTGATTAAGGTTGTCAAACTTGCCGCAAGTTTGAGCAAATTCGTGATAGTAACATCACCATCCTTCAGCACCGGTGCTGATTCAGGTTATCAAACTTGCCACAAGTTTAAACAAACTTGAGATAATAACATAAACTAGTATCGTAAACTCGTGGTAAGAATTTACTCTCACCATTAAATCGGTATAAATATTATGGGTTTAATGTTTTTACTTTTGCTGTAGAAATATTTTTTCTGCCACTCTCACATAAAAGTGGGTGTGTCCCATTAATATTCTCTTTCTCTTCCCTTTACAATGGGAATCATTCACTTTTATGTGAGTCTTGTGAGAAAAAATATTTTCAGATAAAGAAAAGTTGTAAACATTAAACTCAAATATTATATAATTAAATAATTAAAATATAAAAATATAACAGTTTGATTTAAATATAATTAAATCTAAATAATTGAAATTAAATCCCTCAACATTCATAATTTATCATATATAATATAGAACTTTCTATAAAATTTATATATAAAGCCATTAAGCATGACCAAATCGAAGAACGAAAAGTGACTTGACACAATTTTATAAGTTAGAAAGATAAAGACGGTAAACTTGATATATATATATATATATAAAGGGATAGGATATTGTCACTACCATTTTTTATTACTACCAATGTCACTACCATTTTTTTACCTTTAGATCAGAATCTTAATAGGAGAGAGAAATGATAAAGATAGATGAGATTATGATCTAACGGTGAAAAAATGATAGTGATATTGATAGTGATAAAAAATGGTAGTGACAATATCCTATCTCATATATAAATTCGTGAGTTTAACTAGATTTAAATTTTATAAAGTAAAAACTTAAAATCACTAAAATCGTGAGTTTCACATCAATCGAGATAGTGCTGATCCTACACAAATACGGAGTACAAGGGAATCTGGCGGAAGGGGGAACCCATAACCGTGGGAGTGGCGATCAGCGAAGCCACCTAGATAGAGAGATGGCCCGGGTGTCACTGCTCTCCTTCTCACTCTTGCTGCTCGCCTGCGCCGCAGCTGGATCAACCTTCGACGACTCCAATCCCATCCGTTTGGTAACGGACAACCTCCACGACTTCGAGGCTCAGGTGCTCCGTATCATCGGCCAAACCCGCCATGCCCTCTCCTTCGCCCGCTTCGCTCACAGGTTCATCCATGTCCATTTCTTTCATTACTTCTTTTCCTTTTTTGCTACTTCTTGTGGATCTTGATCCTCTGATTGGGATGTATGGTTCTACGGTTGATCAGGTATGGTAAACGGTATGCGACTGCCGACGAGGTGAAGTTCCGGTTCCAGATCTTCTCGGATAATCTGAAGCTTATCCGATCGACCAACAGGAAGGGCTTGTCCTACACTCTTGGTGTTAATCGTATGTGCGAACTTTCACGTTTATTTTTTATTTCTTTACCTCCTTTATACATAGTCAAGCACTTTGGGATGAATATAGTCTATGACTGGCAGCTTTAGTAGATGTTAACATGGTCGAACTCTTCACTGATTTGGAGCTAAACGATGAAAAACTTAAACACCTCCGGTCTTGTCTTACCTAGTTGACTTTTTTTTTAGAGAGATTAAGGAATCTAAATAAGTTACTTAATCATTTTATAGGTTGTGTATATTCAAACTAATTAGTTTTGAGAAAAAATTAAAAATTAAAAAACTAATTTAATTAGCTTCCTTAATCTCTCCAAAAAAAAGTTAACTAGTCTCATAATTAGGAACCGGAACCGGAGTACTAACAGAAGTGCAAAGGAAAATTATAAGAATTATAAACCTGGGAATTGAAAATATATAGGAGGATCTTTGTAGCCTCAGTTTATATGAGAGCTATGTTATTTTAAGAGGGGCCTTTTTAGCGATTATTCATCACAGAAAGACATGTGAAAAGGAAAAAGAGAGGGAAGTTGTAAGTAGATAACGGGGAAGGGTCTAGAAAAATTAGTTGTGAATGTCTTCTTTCCTCTCAAACAGATTTTGCTGATTGGACTTGGGAGGAATTCAAGAACCACAGATTAGGCGCTGCTCAAAATTGCTCTGCCACCCTTAAGGGAAACCACAAGCATAGTGATGATATTCTTCCTGAGACGGTATGTAACGTTGACTCACTAAATGTGCTGCAACTATTGTTTCCTATGTCAGCGATTTTATAATTATTTACGTTAATGCTTGCAAGTTGCAACAAATCAATCAATGATGACTATCTCCCTAATATTCAACAGTTGGTAGTTACTAGGTAGAGTCCATTTTTGGCGCGCTTGATGTATTGAGTATGATAGCAGATACTGCTAACTTTTATATAGTGTCACTCAACCTAGTTTTAAATATTAAAGCTAATTGAGTTTCAAATTACGATTAAGGTCTTCAATTTTTTTCCTAAAGAATTATTTGTAAAATATGAATAACAGGGCTAATATTTATTACGAAGGGAGTATAATTATTGTCTCTATTAGTCGATAGCGGCTACCCGCTCTCCATTGAAATTGTCTGTGGAACGCAGCTATAGCAGCGCAATCAGTTTCGAGTAATTAATTAGTTTCTGCTGCTTTTTGGTTCGATGGATGAGGACTAGTTCTCGGGGAATTTAGGAAATTGGAAAACGGTTAATCAGGATCTCAACAGGTCCTGTCATTGTTGGCCCTTTTTCCCCCTCCTTCTCCTTGTTTTTGGTTATTTGCAGTTGCTAATTTTTTAGATATCGTCTGTGTGCCTTCCATCCTCTCGACATTGGAAATCATGATACCCATAGAATCTTTGACATTTTTCTTTGCCGTACTTGCAGAAAGATTGGAGAAAAGAAGGTATAGTCAGCCCAGTCAAAGATCAAGGCCACTGTGGATCCTGCTGGACATTCAGGTTATTTTTGCCCTTAGAAAATGTCTAGAACGAATATGGTATTACTCTATTTCTGCTATCATGCTTCTGACCATGATAATCTAACATCTACCTTATGCAGCACCACTGGGGCTATGGAGGCTGCTTATGCTCAGGTATTTGGAAAAAATATCTCTCTCTCTGAGCAGCAGCTAGTGGATTGCGCTGGAGCTTTCAACAACTTTGGTTGTCATGGTGGGCTGCCATCCCAAGCCTTTGAATACATCAAATATAATGGCGGGCTTGAGACCGGGAAAGCATATCCTTACACGGGAAAAGATGAAGTTTGCAAATTCTCTGCTGAAAATGTTGCTATCCGAGTCCTTGACTCTGTCAACATCACCTTGGTAATTGAACTGATGGGTTTTCTTTTACTTTTCTTATATGAGCCAAGGTGTTTTTTAGCTTATATGTGATTCGAGACAGATTTTGCAGAATCAGATTTAATTTGGCCTCACAACTGTTCAAAATTTTCTTATTGATCTATCATCTCTTGGGTGCAGGGTGCTGAGGATGAATTAAAGCATGCAGTTGCTTTTGTTCGGCCGGTTAGTGTGGCATTTGAGGTGATGAGTGGTTTCCGATTCTACAAGGAAGGTGTTTACACTAGCGACACTTGTGGCAGCACTCCCATGGTGAGTTCTAATATTGAGAAGCGAAGACTATCTGACGCTATTAATTCGAGTGTCTTTAATGCAATTTCAGATCAAACTGCATTGCTTAAGTCTAATGCATTGATACGAATTTAATACGGTCTAACAAAATGTGGTTCATTCTGTTCAGACATCCTAACGATTGTGAACACCGTGAATTTTTAGTATACTGACGAGCCGTTTGTCGTCAAAATCGATGAGTTGCATGCATATGCTCGTTTTCCATGTTAGTTTCTCGGATAAGGCACTGATCGGACATTCTTTGACCAAATCTGAATTTACGTGGCAGGATGTGAACCATGCTGTTCTTGCAGTTGGGTATGGAGAGGAAGATGGTGTCCCATATTGGATCATCAAAAACTCTTGGGGAGATAGCTGGGGTGACCATGGCTACTTCAAGATGGAATTGGGGAAGAACCTTTGCGGTAAGCATCTGAAAGACTTAAGCCATAGAAAAATAGCCCATAATTGTGTGTGTAATATATTAATATATATATATAGAGAGAGGGAGGGAGGCTTTTACTGGTTTGAATATTTGGTTTCTATGCGAAAATTGGTTTTGCCAATCCTTGATGTTAAACTTCAAATTTTAGGAATTGCAACCTGCGCATCTTATCCCATCGTCGCTTGAAGTTGTAACGAGATATTGGGAGACTGCCATGGGGGATACCGTGTTGCTTATCTTGCTTCAGATTGTAGCCGCTGTGCACCATTAAAGACGACGTGTTATTTTACGCTTTTAATGCCTGCTAGTTTATGTACAAAATATTATTATAAAGTTGAAATTGCCTGTGTTATTGGGTGCTGTGTAATGCTTGGTAAATCGTGCATATAACACAAGGACATGAGCAGAACATGTTCTATCCATTCTGAGTAGCGACAGTAATTCTACAAATGGTAACAAAAAGTAAGTTGGTCTTGCTTGCTTGTTGCTTCTTATAGTTGTCCCTTGTCACGGTTCTGCTCATATTAAATCCAAAAATGCTCTCTCCCCGGCTTTACCAAATTTCAGTACAATTGACCTCTCGAACCTTTCAGTTGAAGGAATAATTATTGTGTGAACTCTCGAACCTTTCAATTGATCAGTTGGTGGACAGCGCAGAATAAGAAAAAGGGGACTACGCTGTACGCTGTACGCAGAAGCAGAGCCCTGACGAAGTACGTAACGAAAGCTGTGTCGAGATATGGAAGGGCAGTGAGCATCACAAGACAAGAAAGACGGGGACTAGACTCCCCAAGGGCTCTCTGGTATGTTGCTATTGAAAATGCCATCATGCTTGGGTAGAGTTAGGAAATCAGATCTAGCCCGTTCGGTTGGCCCGTTTAAGCTTGGATCTTTCATAGGTCGGGTTTAAAAATTAGAGGATTTAAATGAAATTCGACTCAGAAGGTCGGCGCATGTCAGAGCAAGACGGCAAAAAGAGTTGGCGCATGAGGCACCGAGGGGCTGGCTTTATAGGCCTTTTTAATTTTATTTTTTTAAATTATCTAGGTGGCGTAGACTTGAGAGTTGAGTAAGGTGAGAACCTTAAAAACTTTAATCTCGGTCTTTTTTTTTTTTTTTTTCTTCGAAGATTTCACTCAATACTATTTAAAGTAAAGTACAATCAAGTATCTTTGAAATTGATGATAATGACGAAGAAGTTTTTTTTTTTTTTTTTGATGAAAATTTGTTAGGAAAGGGGTTGGGTTCAGTGATTCACCCACGATCCAAGGACAAAGTGAAATCTCCCTTCCTCTTAGGTGATACCGATGTTAAGTAGGGCGGACCGTTTATTACCCTTAGGCGTTAACCTAGGCACTTAGGAGCTAGAATACCTCCTTCAGCACCTTGACCAACTCAAGGATCGAACCCCTCCCATTAAAGTTCTATTTGATAAATTAGAACTTTAATGGTTGTAATTTATTAATTATATTTATTTAAAAAACGGAAGAAAAATATTTAAAATTTGGAGCAATAACTTCCGCGCTCTATAGGGGCGAGTCTTGGCTTTCAGTCTTTCTGGTCGGAACTTTTGAAAAACAAATGTTTTTCTTATTTTAGGCCCTATAGAACCAGACCGGCTCTAATTCCTAGTCCTATCACCCATGCATGGGGTTAGAGACTCGGTACCTCCCATACTTCCATCCTCACTGTCAACACCAGGAAGAAAGATGGGTGCCCACGCAACTTTTTGGGTTAAAAAATCTCGATTAATCTCGGACCACGGAACCGGGTCGATACTTTGGTATTGATATCGGCTTCTTTATCCGTCTGGAATGGTGGACGAAAATTTTGACAGCGTACTTTATTTCTGTTTTTCTTTTTGTGTTGTTTTTTTCGTTAGAACAATCATTTTGTGCGTGTGAATTAGACACGTAGAACTGGCATGTTAGAGGCTTAAATCTCAATGTTTATGAAGTAATATGAGTTTTGGGTCCTCTACCACGATTTACCTAAATATGAGTACTAAAACACAATTTAGAATGAGTTTGGAAGTAAGAACATAGAAGAAATGAAACTTGATGCAAAACATGAAAACATAGACATATCATTGGAAAATTTAAGAAACAAGAAATGGATATAACAGAGAGGAAAGATGTTGGAATAGAAAACTAGGAAGTCGAGCTAAAACTAAATATAAAATGAACAAATCGAGAGAAATGGTGGAGGGTTATGAACAATATGATGGCAAGATGTGAGTAGAGAATATTATTGTTCACGATGAAGAGCTGTGAACATTGTAATGCAACATGATAGAGCGCTTTGTTCAAAGTAAAGAGCTGCCAATAGAATGTTCGAGAGCTAACTAGAGCTCCATCTCAAACCATATTACAAGTAAAATTTACAGTTTTTACCAGACAATTGGCATAATGTTTGTTGATGATCTTATTTCCATTGTACCAAAAAAATGTGTTGATTTTTTTATCAAAGAAATAGTATTTCATTCTACCAGAAAACAAGATCAAAGACCCAAATTAAAAGTTCCACAGAAAAAAGCCAAAATACAGAACAGTGTAAAGAAACCCAAAAAATGGCTTCATCCTAACATATGTGAGAGGGAGCTGCTGCCACGGACAACCCTTCACTAGAATTTGTGGGTAAAAAAACATCATTATCGGTAACAAAGCCATTGTAAGACGTAGTTTACAAAAAATGATTCCAAAAAAGCCGCCCCTCTTGTCAGCAATAAACCACCCACAAACACTAGCAAAAAAGATGAAGAATGAGCCGAAGACGTTCTCACCTTTAACTGCACAACGAACATCAAGATTTCAACCTGCACGTAAGCTTTTGATTTGCTGTTGCCAACAACCTACAAAAGTCGTTTGGAAATTGAAAGATAAAGCCAACGAGACATAAGAGATAAGACTATAGTTACCAAATTCCAACCCCAAAACCACCAAGTGAAGTCTATCATTATTGAAGCCCCCAACTCAATTTATTACAGAGAAACAACACCACCATAAACTCGATTTATTACTGCAGAGGCAAGCAACACCACATTGTTGTTGTTGTTATTTTTTTTGCCAAAATTTTATAATAGTTGTTCAAAAATTATTTTAATCCATTGGAATAATATTTTTTCCTTAATTTTTCACCCAAAAAATATTCTCGTGATTTCTTTTTTGTTGTCATCCGTATTTGGAGAACTTCGCTCGATTAATTCAAATCCCACGTCGTCGCGCACTTTTTGGTATGGTGGGAGAGTTTGAAATGCGCTTTTCTCGTATTCACAAGCGCTTCGAACTCAAAACCTCGCTAAGAATCTGGAAAAGCTTTCTTGAAGACTTCGCTAAAGTAATTTCTAGCAATTTTAATTGGCGATAAAATTGCATCTACTCCCAATTGTGAGAAAGGTGACAGCCCAATATGGAGATAGAAAAGTTAAGAGGAGGAGGAGAAATGTTAAAAAGAAGTTAGTGAAAAATACCTCTCTTTCAGATTCAAATAAATATATAAAGCAGCGTATCCAACATTCATTCTCTCGGATCTTGATCGCAGAGCGTGGAATCGGAGGACATTCGAGTTGTGTGAAAAAAGGAATGGCTACCATGGACACAGACGTCCCGATGGTGCAAGCAGGCGATCCATCCAGCAGTGCTGGCCCTTCTAAGAAACCTAAGCGGTTCGAGATCAAGAAGTGGAATGCTGTCGCTCTCTGGGCTTGGGGTACCTCTTCCCTTTACCCTAACCCTAATTTTTTTTCTTCTTTTGTCCCGTTCTTCCTTCCTAACTGTTCATTCCCTGCTACTACCAATTACAGATATCGTTGTTGATAATTGCGCTATATGCCGGAACCATATCATGGATCTTTGTAAGTATAGATCGACTGCGTTTTTGACCTAGATAACTGCCTTTTTAACTATTCCCCATTCGTTATCCTGGACTTTGGATGCATCCAGACACTCTTACTCCGTTTTTTCCCTCAAACGTGACGTGCAGGCATCGAGTGCCAGGCTAACCAGGCTAGCGCCACTAGCGAGGAATGCACTGTAGCTTGGGGTATTTCCTGAAATCCTACTGCATCTTAATCCCATTATGAATCAAACAATACAAACGCATGGCATTTAATCTTTTCCTCGTTTAGCAATTTTTCTTTTCTAAATACTCATCACCTCTTCGGTGCGGACTACGGAGTATGGCCTTTAAGTTTCAACGCCTTATTTTCTTTAGCTATATGATTTGGGTCCTGCGTTTTTGTTCAACTATAGTTGATGGATGGTATGGTGATTTCCTGGTGTTGTGCCTCTTTGCTGCACTATGATATCTGGACAGTTGTCTCAGAGTGTTATTATAATTTTCTTCCTCCTCTGATATTTTCTGCTATGATCCTAAGTTTCTAAATCTCTCCTGGAGTGGATTGTGACGTGACTTCTGTTGTCTTTGTATGTGAGTATCATAGAAAATATCTGTAATGCCTATATGTTAGATTGTAAATTTGTCTTGTAAAGAGATTGGTAACATATGCCCCCATGGGCTGGCCAGGCATAGAATCTACATGGCTGTTATCCTACTGTCTCTGAATATTTAAATATGAATAGACGAGTCACAAAATATTTTTACTTTTTTGCTTTCTTTCATGCATTAATTTTAATGCGCATGGGAATAACCTACATGGTCATCCGTCATGAAACTTATGGGAACATGAAGATGATATGTAAACTGTAAATAACTAATTAGTTAGTTGGTTAGTTGTTAGTAACTAATGGTAGTTAGTTGGGATTACTAGGTCTAGAGGTATTGCCTATATAAGGCATATGACTCTTCATTGTATGCTTATGCTTGTTATGATGAATGAATGAGCATCACTGGATTTCTGTTATCTCCTCTCCTCTCTTCCCAAATCCTCTAATTTCTACAATAATCCTAATAGTGGTATCAGAGCGAGTCATCCTCGGCTCCCCCGCTATGATCTCTATGGTTCTTGAATCAGTCTTGGACCATTCTTCTTCTCGGTTCAGTCCTGTAGTCAAGACACAATCAAGAAACTCCAAAAACAGATTGCCAAGAACGTTTAGCGACAACGCAAGAAGGATTCTTGGTGACTGTGAATTCTCCAAAGTGACCACCAGAATTGGGATCATCACCATTCGTCAGAATTCTTGTGAGCATTCCGATGCCATTCACCAGAACAGAATATCGCAATGTTGAAAATGTTTCTTGACACTTTTCGCTTCTACCTCGTCTTGTCAACTGGTTCTGGGTTCTGTTCGTCGGATTCTGATCGGAATTCTGCGTATGCTTTGCGTCGACTAATTCTGGGTTCTGCAATAGTTCAGTCGGCAGGTTTGAAAATTGCTTTGGGTTGACGGCTCTGGTTCTTCATTTCCGATTTCACCGATAGATTTTGGGTGTTGCTTCGCTTCATTAGATTCTTGGTAATCGATCGTCTACTACGTGATTATGGGTTCTTCACTTCTGATCACGTCGCATGATTCTGGAATTCCGTCATCAGATTCCGGGTTCGACTCGCCTAAAGAAAGGGTCAAACTCGCATAATGAAGTTGCGATCTGCCAAAAAAAAAAGTTGAAAAAAAAAATCTCTTCTTGTTGGTATGGGACAACAGCTGAAGGAAACCAAAAAAAAAAAAAGATTCCTCTTCTTGTTGGTATGGGACAACGGCTGAAGAAAGCCAAGAAAATCAATGGTGTGTTCTTTGAGAAATGGCTAACCGAAGAGGGCTACCTACGAAGGGTTCTGACCGGCAAGAGGTTTAGTGAAGCGCCACGTAAAGTATTGTAGAGTGAAGTCGTCGGGAAATAGGTTTTCGAAGGGGATGTTTTTTATTGATTCAGATTTGTATTTTTTGTTCTTTAGGTTTGTGTTTTTGTTGTTTCGCATCCTTGAGGGCAACGATGTCTTTGGGAAGGGGGTATTGATATGTCAAGCGTAAATAACTAATTAGTTAAGAAGGAAGGAAGGGATTAGTTAGTTGTTAATTAGTCAGTTGGTTAGTTGTTAGTAACTAATGGTAGTTAGTTGGGATTAGTAGGTCTAGAGGTATTGCCTATATAAAGCATACAACTCTTCATTGTATGCTATGCTTGTTATGATGAATGAATGAGCATCACCAGATTTTTGTTCTTTCCCCTTTGTTTCTGTTCTCCTCTTTTCTCTTTTCTCTTCCCAAATCCTCTAATTTCTACAATAATCCTAATAGAAGACAACTTTTCAAGATCATTTAACTTTATAAATGTGGTTTATTCATTCTATCGCTTGTTATTTAACAATTCTTTTGGTTGTACTTGCATTGACTTTTGCAGTTTGAATGTATTCTGCTCCTAAAAAGTTTTCACCTATAACTTGATGGATTTCACTTTTTCTCGTTGGGATTGGGGAATGATGCTTGAACCTGTATTTTTAGTCCTCTTGTTCACAATAAATTTGATCTAATTGTGATTGTAATTGTCAAAGCCATTTACCCTCTGTTAGTTGGCTTATTCCCCCATGAACAAAAAAGTTGAGGGCGAGGTGGTAAGTTTCAAATTTTTGTGGTACATCTGTGTTCATTTGCAATAAATTTATTGATAATATGAAAATCACTTGTACCTTTCTCATTATAATGTTGAATGTAAATGCATTTACAATGTTTAAGATAAGTGTCTCCTGTTGGTTCATGATCAATAACTAGAACAATGTTACACGTTTTAAAGAACAAAAAATAAAAAACACAATTCAAGGATCAATTGTAATTGTTTAGTGTTTGTTGATTCAGTTTTTAATAACTATAACGACTATATCTGTCTATTGATATTATATAGGTATCTTTCTCGCTAGATATTGGATGTTAATGTTTTAATAATATGATTTAGACAACTGTCTCAAATGCATATATGGCTATTGTATTAAAATGCTTAGTATTCCTTTAGTTTTTTTAGCTTTCTGGATTGTTCATGGTTTATTTTCTGCTTTTGTTAGGTCAGATAATTAAGTTTATCTTGCAAAACTAGACTTGCATCTTGATTCTAGGACATTGATATGTCAATATTAAAAGTAACCAACTGCACTATTTGCGAGCTGTGAATAGCGTGAATCATTTCCTGAACTCTGCGATGCATTGAGTCCATGTCTCAATCTGCACATTGTGAGGTTATGGCCCAAGTTATGATCAGTTAATTATGAAACATAAACTGGTCAGTTTTCTATTTCAAAATTCAAATGAAGGAAGCGCTTTCTTTGACGTAAGGAATTGTGAGTTAAACTGTCAGACTGAGAAGCATCTATTAAGATCACCTTCAATTTAATGTTATCTCTATCGTCCTATTGCCTGTATCATTTTTCACCTGGTTGATTCTGGATTTGGTATATGTAAATGTACTTTTTGGATCCACGTGTTTATGTAGCTTACCTCAGCTTAGAAAATGCAGGACTCCTCAAGTTGTTTTTCTGGGTTTTTATCTTACTCAAGGGTTTGTAACCATGCCTTTCACTTTCATTGCATTAGTCGATGGCTCAAGACCCGTCAAGTATGCCCTCTTGGTATGTGCTTTATTATCCTTTTGCATCTCTCTTTTACTAGGATGCTATGAATTCCTAAGTGCTTTTCTAATCTGTTGGTGTGTCTCTGCTTCGACAGATAACAGTGAGTGGGAATTTCAGAAATATGGCCACTAGAACTTTCATTTGGTCGAGCTCCTTGGAAATTTGGATTATGGATCTTATTTTTACCAAGGTAGTGTTGATAAAAGCTGGAAGATTTACTTATCCGCAGGAACTATCCCCTTCTTATCTGCTGGTTTATCATGTTTTTAAGACAAGACTTCTGGTTTTATATGACATTGTAGAAATTGGGATCGTAAAGAGGGTAACGTGTGAAATGTCTTTTGGCGTATGGGTAGTGCGACCCAAACGCTGCCCACTTCATTTTGTTCTCGGATTGGCTTATTGTTTTCCGTTTCTGTTTGATTGTACCACAGAAAAAAGTGCATGCAACCTTTTTCACGTTATTCATAATGAAATACTGGCATGTGTTCTTAATATAAAAATGTTGATTTTGATCCTAAATATAAATATAAAACACAATTCATATTTATCAATCTTTTCTTAATTTACTTATATTGATGTTCCCATCTAAGTATAGGGTAAGTATAGGGAATGAGAATTGCTTCCTTCCCCTCAAACAGTTTTTTTTTTTTTTTTTTTTTTTTTTTTTTTTTTAAAATAACGAACCCAAGAATATTTTAATTACAGCTAAGGATAGCTTTTTGAAATTTTAATTGTTTAATTTTCAAGATCTTTAAGTAACATTAATATTTTAAAAAGTTTTTAATGCCATTTTCCCTTAATGCAATATATAACGAATCATATAGTTTGTAAATTATAATGAATATGACCCATTTTTTAAGATTCCTTATAATATTTGAAAGAAGCTCATCTGACATAAGCGCAATTAAAAATAAGTAGTTAAAAATAAGGATAATGACTTTTAAGTCTCAATTAAGAAAAATAATATTAAAAAAGTTTCTACTGATTAGTGAACACTTCATAGGGTGTATAAATCTATCAGAATACAGTTAAAAAGTTAAAAATATAGCTGTACATCTACCAGGATGAAGGGTTCACATTAGGTGTATATCGCATGTGCTTTCATCCTCTCTCTATTAAGGGGATGAGCACATTTTTTTATATATTTTATTTATTTAGATTTAAATTATATATTATTTTCGGAATGTTTTTTAAGATCCAGGTATATCAAATTAATTAATTTTCAATCTTGCATTTAGAAATGTTTTCTCAGAATACTTAGTATCCGAAAATTAATTAATTTAAAATACTGACAAAAAACATTCTAAAAAACAAAGATATAATTTAAATCTAATTGAAAAAAAAAAAGTCTCATCCCAATGTAAGATGAGAAGCACCTTACCATATGTGCTCCCAGAATGAATAAGTTGTCAATTCCGAGGGAACACTACATTTGAATTTGCGAATACCAGCACCGCTGGCCGGAATGGTTAACCCTACTTGTAAGGTACTGAATAAAAGGACATTATTCTGACTTGTGCGCAGTTTTTTTTTTTTTTTTTTGTTGCAGGAAGAAAAGGGTTGGATGGCAGTCACAAATGTTTCTCCGACGTCTATTTTAATCAACCATCACCTTTCATGTAGGACCACATCATCAATTCAAATTTGAAAACTAAAACGGATTTTTTTTTTCCCTTTAAAGTCTATTGGCAGGGAAGCTAGTGGGCGTATAAGTGAAGGCGGAGCCAATAAATTAATGGGTTAAGGTGTAAAACATGTGCTTTACCTGAAGAGCAATATCAAATGCTTTTTTTAGTTACAAATTAGATGCAAAAATACAGTTTGAACGTTAAGTTTGACCTTTTTCTTTTAAAGGTCTTAAAAAATACACATTTGTGATTTAATGAAAAAGTTAACGCCCAACACCAAGTTAGATATAATTTTTCTTTAATTAAAATAAAATTATTAAATTAAAAAAAGAACTAAAAGGTGTTGGATTTCTTTTTCGCTAAACAAATGTGTATTTTCGCACATTTGAAAGCAAAAAAAGTCAAACTTAACGGTCAAAAGATATTTTTACACCTAATTTGTAACCACGTGCACACTTTTACACCTAAAAAAAACACTTGGTGTTGGGCGGGTAAAACACATGCATTTTTGCACCTTAACCCTAAATTAAAAGAATAGAATGACAAGAGAACTGGATCCTTTTGCACTAGGAAGAGTAATTGGAGATGTGTATACTCATTTACAAGGTCAATACTTATACGGGTTAAGGGTCATCTATCTCAATAGCAGAGAAGTCATCTATAGTCGTGAGCTTAGGCGTCTCAGGTGATTTCCCAACTCATTGTCGAAGCTCTCATACCTGAAGTCATGTCCACCAAGTTCAGTCTTGGTTTGAGAAACCACTTGGAGGGCTTGAACTCATGACTATTTATGACTTCTTTATTATTAGGGTAGATGATCCACATAGATAGTGACCTTGTAAATGGGTCCAATGCATCTCCAATCACTCTTCCCACCACCAGATGATCCATTTCTCTTCTAATTTTTTAAATTTATTGCCTTTGTCCCCATAGGATCCATTGGTGCCAAATTTGACAAAATAATATGTACATGTTAAGCAGAGCCCGACACGAGGCATCAGTAGGAAGGTTTTGCGAAAGAATAAACGGGGTTTACATTTAAAAGAAGATGAAAAAGGTAAAACCATGAAAGATCCCTATTCCTTTGGCCCTTGAATTTCATTGGAGATTGAGGTTGAAGGCGAGCCGGAGTCATGCAGATGAGTGAAAGAATCATAGACTAGCAACATAAACAGGAGCAAGGGTTCCAGCAGGGGTTTGTACAAGAGCAAACCGGGCGTACCTTTGGGCAGGTGGGACAGGAGCAAGAGCAAGAACATTTGCAAGTGCAGCAAGAAGGACAGGAATCACATTGAAAACTGCAACAACTTTGGGGAATACACCAACGCCTCTGTCCACAGCAGTTTGATTTTGGACAAGACCAACACGTGCTAATGCACCACCTACAAGAAGCCCACTGTTGTTTTGGCAAGCAGCAGCAGCAGCAGCTCATGCATGGAATCCAACTGCTTCTGCCCCCTTCGCACTCACTGCAGCAGTGTCCCCATTTTAAATTTCCACAGCAACACTCTTCACAACACCAACACCACACCCATGATAGCTTCCAACACGCCATCCCACTGCACAATTCACTTACATGTTCAGTCTCCTAGCTCAAGGGTTTATTCATCAAAACTACAATATATGTGCTTCCTAGTTCCTACACGTCCCTTCAATTGTATTGTAACCCCTCCTTATTCAACCTACCCAGTTTCTAAATTTCCTTTCCTATCGCTACTTAACAAGCATCAGGCATATATATAATAATCCATGTCATATCGAAACACGAGATGGTACCTGCAGAGCCACTTCCAGAAGCGACTCGACCGACGGTCTTTTGTATTTCTGATTCAAACAAAAAGGAATTAGAGTCCAGATTATCTCTTTTAAACTAACAGAAGAAGGTTGAAGAGAGCATTCCTTACGTAGGTAGCAGAGGATCTGAGTTTGCCACCACAAAATCGGTAATCCTGAAAGATCATCGCATTCAATGGACGATTGAATTAGCCAACATTAGCTGAAACAGTTCATTACCACTCTCGTGCTACTGCGAAATTTATTCCGTAAAGATTTTCTATAGCTTGATTTTCATTCATAGTGTTTGAGACAAGAAACATACTCTTTGCAGCATCTCGAAGCCGGTTGAAGGGTTTCTACAGATTTCAATTCCTCCTGCGAGACGCAAAATTGTCAGTAGTATCATTATGCAATTTAATTTATTTATAATGATAACTCTCTAACGTGAATGAATCTATTTTACGGTATTCCACAACTATTTAGCAAATCAGAGAACAGGGGAATCATATAATAACGGTCCCCATCGGTCATCTATCTCAACCATTTCATATACAAAGCTGGATCGTTGCATATGAAGAAGGTTATATTATCATGTGCAGCATTATGGAAGGCTAAGTCAAGCCCCTAATAAGGTGAAAGGATATGAGAAACAATAGAGGGCATATTCCACAACCCGAGCAATTAAAGGGATGAAGGCACACATGTCCCCTCGTGTCGTACTTTTGAATGGGACAGCGAGTCGCACAATCAGCAACCGCAGTTCAAAGACTCGGGCAAGCGAAGAGATTGTTTAAAGGCTAACAAGCCATCAGTTAGTCAAGTGTGTCTAATCCTCGCCCATAAATTGAAGCACACTCCCGAATAAGTTGGTAAAGTGAATGCCCACACTCCCATACGTCGTGGCAGAGGTTACCGGCGAACAACATTTTCACAACTCTGTTCCCGTTATTGATGGAATGTTATGTGAAAAATGTCAAGGAATAAGCAAACCCAGTCGCTATATCGAATAGTACAATAATCAAGATCTGGGAATGACACCGATGTACGATGCGCACATTTTGCTCTATAACGAAACTGGAAACGTGAAAGTAGTGCTTTTCAAACAATCAGCACAAGGGCATGCGAAGACAAGAATTTAAGAAAGTTGAAACCCACCTCAAGAAAACTGATCTCTCTCTCGAGCATCTGAACCCGAGCGGTCTCGCGGCGCTTGCCGTACAAATCAGGGTAATCCGGCGGCGACTTCGGGGAGGGAGGGGGTAAGGAAGGAACGGAGTGAGAGCGGCCGAGTTGAGTAGCCATGAGGGAGGAGGAGCAAGAAATGGGCGCAGAGAGAGGTAGTAAAAGCGGCAGTACTCGTTGACGCAGAAATGACAAGGGCGGGTACAAGTAACAGTAATGGCATTGGCAAGTGACAAAGAAGAAGCGGCAAATCAGGTTAGGTGTGAATACCATACGAAAAGAGTGTGGCAGGGGGCAGTAAATAGGGTGTCTGACAGAGGATAGTTAAGACCCAGAAGGTGAAGCCGAGAGAAAGAAAAAAGAAAAAGGAAAAAGAAAGGGAGAAACTTTTGCAGGAGAAACAGGGAACTCAAACAAGCGAAAAGGGGGTTATAATGAGAGTAGAAAGAGAGGCAAAGGGGTGCCTGAGTGAGGTAACAACAAGGCAGTTGAAAAATGGTAATACATAATTGGATGGAATATTTATATCGATAATGGGGAAGAGGGTATGAATTAATTACAAATAGTAAAGTCTGCAGCTGCAAGTGTCTGTGTACGAAGCCATTTAAAGCAAGGTTGAGGGATTTTGGATTGAGATTTACAGTGATGAGAGAGGTGACTCAAGGTAAATAAAAGAGATCGATCGTGGTGGGTTGGTGTTTATTGCTCTGAGCCAAGAGCAGAATGGCAGTGGCAGTGGCAGAGGCGAAGCAAGCAGGAAGCGAAAAGCACGATGGCAAAACCTCTCAGGGCCGCACGTGACTGCTGAATAGGAGAGAGAAATACGTTGTTTCTGTATTTTGGCGCCTACGCCCAATGAGCCCTCATTTTCATCTCCTCCTCCCTTCTCTTCCAAATTTATCTGCGGTTTTGTATTATTCTCTTATTCATAATTATTCGCTTAATTTCTCTTATTTTTATTATAAGTACTAACTAATAATTTTCACATATCAATAGAAATAGTTATAATTATTAAATTTATTTAAAAATTTAAGTAATTTTCAATATTAATCTTACTAATTACATTAAACTCTAATATCATATTATCTCAGGTTCTAATTATAAGATTAAGTTAACTTTTTTTGGAGAGATGAAAGACGTTAATAAGTTAACTAATCATATCATATGTTGTGTATCTTTATATTATATGTTAATTTATTAGTCAAACTAATTGGTTTGAAGAAAAAAATATAAATATAAATATTTTAAAATAATTTAATTAGTTTCATTAATTTCTTCAAAAAAGTCAACATGATCTTATAATCAAGACCAGAGGAATTAATTAATTATTACTCTCACCCACTACCCTTATTAATTATAGGCATACATAAAAAATATATTTAATACACTTTTAAACAAACAAACAAGTCTTTATAAAAAAGACTAAATACACTTATTAGTTGAAGTCTTATAATAAGGACTTGAAGGAGTAATTGGTATTGATTCTTTCTTCTTTTTTTCATGAAAGGTATTAATTCCTTGTTAGGAGTAGCATATTATATGCTACCTTTGATCTTTAATATAAGTTATATTTAATTAATTTGATTATATTAAAAAAATTGTTAAATTAATTAATACTAGTATATAACACCATCCATAGTCACATTTCTTAATTCTCTTTTTAATCATTGTTGAGGAAGCATCTACAAAAGTAAATTAAGAAAAAATGTCTTATATGTAGAATTAAGATCAATTTCTCACATATGTCTTATATTAAGGATAGGACGGAGTATTAGTCATAATTTTTTAAAACTTATTTTAGTTTTAAAGCTGTTAACAATTAACATGGCAAATGCTCGTTTGGAATTACTTTTTTTATTGATAGTACGATTTTTATTTTTAAAAACGAAAAATGAGACCCTGTTCCTGTTGTCTGATTTATTTATTTATTTTTGGGGGGTTTATTTTCTGTATAATTTTGATGTGTTGACTTGAGAGTCCATTGGCTTCCCTCCACATGTCCGTTGCCCTTCCTTTGCTAAAATCACTTGCTTGAGAACTATAGGTATTGCGATTTACCTTTTTAGACTTTACATTTACGAGTTAATATAATATTAGTAATTTTCAAAGTAAAATCAGATACAGAATTAATTATAAGCAAGAAATGTGATGAGATATTTATTAAGGCTTTGCGAATTCGAACAATAGAGTGTGCAGTGTGTGGTTATGTTAGGAGTATATATAAGCTTATAACTATAAGTGAAGATTGGCAATGCAAGGAATGCTATGTAAGAAATGTCTCATGTGGCTATAATAAATATATATGATTTAATATTAATGAAGGGGAAATTTAAATGATTATTGGTAAATGACTTTTGGGAAGAGGTTTTTAAGCTGGCTTGATGAAGCTTGGTCATATCCATAGGATGTACGTGTTTTTTGGATCAAAAGTTATTTAAAGGATAGAAATTTGTTCATTATTTCTACGTATAAGAGGCGCGCTACAGTTTTCCATCGAAGAGAGAGCGTGTAATGAAGGGTAAGGAGAATGATAAAGGTTTGATTATCGTCTTTATGTAAGTCACATATTATGAAGTATTAATTCTGCAATTATGAATAGAAGTTAGTGCATCTTGATTTAAACATGTAGTGTTGTGGAAATCATGAGTTCTTAAAATCTTTGTTCATGTTCTTATTACTTGATGTTTGAACATGATATTATAGAAAAACTTACATGCTCCTCCAGCTTCAGACTGTCACAAGTGTTGATTCAATCGGCCGCGAGACTTGCAAAATTTGATGGACAGCCAATGTTTGATTCTGTTGATCTCAACTCCACCGAGACAACCGCAACTAAATTTGTGAAGGGTGGGATCGGGATCCACGGTTGGGTTGGAGACACAAATGTGTGTTTGAATTAGCTTTTTGTTATGTTTGGATTAGTTTTTTTAAAATGTGTGTTTGAATTGACTTTTAGCACAATTGACAGGGAAAAAGTCAAATTGGGTGCTTTTAACTTTTTTTCTTTTTAAAGTGTTTGGGATAACTTAAGCTATAAGTCAAAACTTCTTACTTTTATCTTTTTCTACGATGGAGAGAGAAAAACAAGCTTGTAAAATAAAGATGTTGGGACTCACTTTTTTTAAAAAACAATTGAAATATTATTTTGGCCCTTATTATCAATCCTTATGGATGAATCTTTTCTTTTTAAATATAAATTCACTGAAAAGTTAATAATCATTGTATTAAAAAAAGTCAAGAATCATAGTTATATAACATTATTTAATAAAAAACTTTATATTTGTATGATTTCTAATTTATATGCATTTTTATTCTTTAACTATATTTAATTACGTATTTTAGCATTGCCACATTTTCTAGTTAACTTTTTCCCTTTTTTATAATTTTAATTCTATTTTTTATCTTCTTATTATCACTATATATATATATATATATACCACTCTGTTCCTATTTATAAGTCCCTTTTGACCAAAAAAATTTGGTCCTATTTATAAGTCCTCTTTGAGGAAAGAGATGAGATTGTGACAATTTTGCCCATATTAATTATACCAATAAAGATAGAAAGAGAAGAAAGAGTTGAAAGATACTCAATCATAAATGAGGGTAAAGTTGAAATTTTACGCTATAATTATTAAGATAACTACATCTCCTTGGTATGTGTGTTTTGGTAAAAAGATGACTTATAAATAGGACCAGAGTGGTATATATATATTATTTATATCATTTTTAGTCATTTTCCATTTAAACTTGCTTTTCAAAATAATTATTCAAGTTAAAGTTTCAGTTTCGGAAAAAGTCACTTAAGCATGCATAATCGACTTTTACCTAATTTTAAGTTTACAAAAGTCAGATTACAAAAAAAAAAAAAAAAAAAAAAAAAACACTCCTCACCGCTGTCACCGCTATCTTAAACACACGCCAAAAATTTGTTTTAAGTGTAAGTCAAAATTTCAGGCTTTTGGCTCTTCTAGCCTGGAGAGAGAAGAAGTTTTTTTCATGGAGAAGAAATTAAATACCTCATGAAGGAAAGATAATGGCTTCCACCTTCTTTTATTAAAATAACATTATGATTTTTATTATAAGTCCACTTGTAGATGAAAATTTTGATCTTAATGTTAATAATGATTTTCTTTTTCCAAATGTATCCTTATTTATGAAAGTATCCAAAGAAAAAAACATAATACTAAAATTTAAGGAAAAACAAGAAAAAAATCTCCTATTAGAAATTTAATTGATGTGAATAACATACTAACTTTATATTTAGGAAGAATAACAGTCGATTGAGATTATTCTCACCAAATAAATTTTTAAATGGAGTTTTCCTCCAATTTTCCCAAAAAATTCAATTAATTTAGTGTCTTCAATTTTTTTTCCAATAATACATTAACTATTTTTATTTTTATTAAATTCCTATCATTTTCAGTCATTTTATATCAAAACTTACTTTTACATTAATCATTCAAACAAATGACTCTTTCAAAAGCCAATCCAATCATAAATCAAATTATCAAATCTTATTTTTACCTCAAACAAATGACTCTTTCAAAAGCCAATCAAATTATAAAATCTTATTTTTACCCTATCTTAGGTTTACAAAACCCATATTAAAAAGAAAAAGAAAAAAGTTACCTCAACCAAAGCTAGTCCAAAAAACACTGTTTTGCGGACATGTTATTGTTTGGGAAATGCATATGTTTCGTCCCGTTTGCGTTCTGGACTTCACACATGTCCAGATTGCAAGCTTTCATCACGTATATCCAGTCTTTGACCAAAAAAAAAAATCACGTATATCCAGTCCAAGTGGCTATTGATTTTAGTTTTTTGGCCTGACGCAGAAAACAATAGAGAAAAATATCTAGTCCTGTCAATGGAGTGCTACGGATCTTTTACTGGATTACAAATTCCTCGAACGAAAAATCTTTTATCAACAAATTAGTAGTAATAATACCCACACTTTGCTTGACATTGCGGGAAAGTAAAGATGGCAGACACGAAAAACAAAATTTGAGGTACATTCACTAGAATGAAACATGTTTAAGAGCATGTCGTCGGTTTCTCGGCAACCGAGAAATGAATGCTCGACACAAGCACCATAATTTATCTCCGAAAAACTTTCCTAACAAACACTTGCAAAGAGCTCCCCATCCCAGCACCCACAGCTTCTGCCAAGTGTTGTGCCTGCAATGATAATCTCAGTTGAGATAATTCAGGAATATACCAACGACTTTATTTCCAGATAATGAACTTATATACTCAAGGAACCAATCACAGTCAGCAGTGGGGCATGACCTCTTGAATGCTTTTCTTAAGATCAAAAGCATCATTCACACGAGCATCCAGGAAAGCCAATGTGTCACGAAAATCTGCCAACAAATAAGCCATGCAAGTATCAAGAAAAATACTCGCAACTCCAACACAAACACAAAAAATTAATAGTATGGTCCTTGTCGGATATAAAAAGCTAAATGGAATTAAATCCAGCTCACGAAGAATCAAGTGTCAGCGCCATTTTCCTCAAATTTATTGCCATAAAAAAAAGCAAATAAAACAGTCTCAACTCAGGATAATGAAACGTTTCAGAGAAATTGTAATATTGAACCGAGTTAACAAATCAATTTCCTAAGCGTTCACAAAAAGAAAACTTGTTTAAACTTAGATGAATAACCAAAAAGAAAAAAAAGCGGTCTAGCGCATAAGGCTCCCACTAGGTGGGATCTAGAGAGGAATCAATGTATGCAGCCTTACCCAACAAGCAAGAAGGCTTTTTCCAGGATTTGAACATGTGACCTCTTGGTCACAAGGCAACAAGCTTACTGTTGCGCCAAGGCTCACCTGTCTCACCTTATAAACTTATATGAATAACAGTGTAACAATAATGCCCACTGCAGTCATTAGATACCCCCTTCAAGTATCCCAGAACAAAAGGCCAAATCATCAGGATGGAAAGTGGATCAAGAAAAATTGACAGCAAATCCAGGTCTTAAATGAGGGAGAACAAGGAAACAAACCTGGAGACTTATCCGTCAGCCAAAAAATCTCGGTGGTTGAATATATTCCTCCAAGAACAGTGCGCTTGACATACCAATCAATGTCCGACGCAGTATCACCAGCTGCATGCCAGATCTCATCAACAAGCATAGCCCTCTGCTTAAAACTTGCTGGAACGTTGACTGGTTGTGCCTGTTCAGGATTCATTTATCACAAATTCTACACTCTTTCAGCTCTACAAATGCAAGTTCCAAGTCTGTAACTAGGAGAAGACAGTGAAAAGAATTCGACAGATAGACCTGAATGCTAAGAGCTTGAGGCCACGTTGATATATATGGAGCTTGCATTTCTAGACGAATTCTGACAAGTTTAGAGATGCAACCACTTGGTGTCAAATTTTTTAAACCCTCATCTGAGTCAATTCTATCGACAAGCCTTTGTAAACAGTCATCCATAAAAAACTGAATAGTTAAAAAATAAACAGAATAGTGTCAAAACAGAATAACTCCTGAAAAAAAAAAAAAAAAAAAAATAGAACTCTATCTCCAGCAGCATGGCAATCTATCATAAAGGCTTGACAATGTAAATGGAAAGATAATTTAAGCATTAAATCCCATAGTTGAAAAACCACAAGCACTGATAAGCATCGCTGTTAACTCTTAAAAGGAACTATTCAAGGTAAAAAATCACATAAAATATGATGCAGTAAGAATATACAGTCTTACCAAAAGGGGAAGAGAGGACTGATTGCCGCAGAACAAATGCATAGATCGAATCCACCCCATTATACATTCATAGCTAATCCAATATCATTAAAACTAAATTGGAATTATGGTATGGGCTGTTGACTTTACATTATTACATATGTTTAAAGCTGACGGCAGTAACAACCAGCATTCTACCCAACTAGGCATAAAATGAGTCGCGCTAGTTCTTCTAAATAGTAGCTATTAGGTAATACGAGATCAATCTTATTGTTGGATTGTATTAAGGCTACTCACGACACACCAGACACATTCTCAACAAAGGTAAGCTGATCGAAATAGCCATAAGAGTTAACCAGGAGGGAACTAAGGCTACTCAATTCCAATCCGTAAGACGAGGTAGCAATCCCTTGTAACTTGCATGTTGCAACAAGCGTTAGGACAACGATATTAACAGAAGGAAGTATATCTAGCTTTCCTTTTCTGTCATTAACATTAAAGAGATTTAAATACATACACTGGCAATAGGCATTGAAGACAGAGGGAGTGCTAAGAATGACAAAAGAATAAAGACAGAAAATACCTCAACCAGGGCTGCCTCCTTCCTCGGGAATGATCCAATGATCGAAGGGGATAGGCCAACTTCCCTTGCTCCTGCAATCAACGCTGCTTCGGTCCATCCCAATTTTATCTGCAAGACGTCGAACGAGAGCCATAATTAATTATTATGGCTAAGATTACAAATCTGAGTCATCCATGGACTTCTTAGCAGTGGTATAACAATTATAGCATTGGAATAAGAAACGCAGAATTTAGCAAGCGCAGTGATGTGTCCCCAAGATAAAATATTTTGGGTGGATGTGTGCCGGGGACACAAAAACCCGCGTTTGGATTTTTCTCAGCGCTTCAGTTCACAAATATATTTTGGAATCTTAACTAATTAACAGATCTATATATCGACTCTTTTTTCATATTTTCCCCCCGGAAAGTATCGCCAACAGAAAGAACAATAATAGGGAGAGTGTACGAACGACGTGAGGAAGGGAGGCTTGAAGCACGCGAGCATGCTCGTCTTGATACGTGGCTACTGGTGTAGGGATCTCATAGCGTTGTGAATGGTCGGAGAAGGACGATGAAGATGAATCAGAGGACGAAAAATTAGGGCTTTGGTGGCGGGGCTGAAATTTGGAGCGGTGATCAGAAGATGGTTCACTTTGAGAGGTGGAGAAGAGATGAGAGCGTAGAAACAAAGGAGAAGAGCAGAGGTGGAATCGGTCGGACGCGTAATTAAGCGACGTTGAACGGGAAAAGAGCCTCTTGGCCGCCGTTCGATACATATCGGGGGGGGTGGCGGTGGTCGGAGGAAGCGGAAAGAGTGGTGGGGCGGTGGGGTTTTATCTGGGAAGCAATCTATGAAGCTTTATTCAGGTAGCTGTAGCTAGAGACTAGAGTCCAGACAAATAGGTCACGAATATTTTCGCAAAACTTATTTATTGGGAAAATTTTGGGGAAAATAACACAGGGCCAAGAAAATAAAAATATCAAAAAAAGTCCTAACTCAAAATCACATATAAAAAAGTACATAAGAACTTTTTTGATATTAGTTGTATTGACAACAAGAAGTGCTATATTTACAACAAAAAGTACTATATTTACAACAAAATTTAAAAACATGGCAATTCACAACAAAAAAGACTAGATTCACAATAAGAAGTGTTATATTCACAACAAAATTTAAAAACTTGGAGCCGTTTTAAAACTTAAGTCAATATAAAGACTTTCATTATGAATATAATTTTTTTTGTGTATGAGATCTCTGTACGCTTAGAGACTGGAGTTTGAAAAAAATTCAAGTGTTTAAATTTTGTTGTAAATATAGTACTTCGTGTTGTGAATATAGCTTTTTTCCGTTGTGAATGGTTAGGTTTTTAAATTTTTTTCTCAATATAGCACTTCCTGTTGTGAATATAAGACTTTCTTATTCAATACAACTAATATCAAAAAAGTCCCTAAGGACTTTTGAATTTTGTTGTGAATATAAGACTTCGTGTTGTGAATAAAACTTTTTCTGTTGTGAATGGCCACGTACGCTTGGGGCGCGAGTTTGAAATAAAACAAAATCCAGGGTGTTTAAATTTTGTTGTGAATATAATACTTCTAGTTGTGAATCTAGTTTTTTTTTTTTTGTGAATGACTGGGTTTTTAAATTTTGTTGTAATATAACACTTTGTTGTAACCCAATTAATATCAAAAAGTCATAAGGACTTTTTTATATGTGATTTTGTATTGAAACTTTTTTTTGATATTTTGTATGTTCCTTGGGGCGCGAGTGTTATTTTCCCAAAATTTTACTGTGCTCCTGTGTAACCCATTAATATTAAACAACTCATTTTTTTTAAAAAAAAAAACTTCAATGCATTCTTAGGACTAAACTAAAATTAGAATTGGTGGGTTAAAAAATAATTGTATTCTTACTTTACAATTCAGATATAATAATATACAAGATACATGTGAAAATTTATATGTCAGATATGTATATTTATATGATAAATAAATAAAATTATAAGATAATCTAGGCTATATACAAGGTAAAGAGCATATTTACAAAAATACATGTATTTACAAAAGTCATGTATAAGAGGAAAGACATAAATATTATTTCAGCAAGAAAAACTTAATTTCAATAAAGTTTTAAAAAGTTTTAGAGATTTTTTTATATTAAATGGAGTTATATTTTCCCTAATCTTTAAGCCAACGGACCCAACCTACTTTTTTTAAAAAAAAAAATTATAAAACTATTACATCCTATGTTGAATTTAATATTAATTTGAATATGGTAATGAAATTATTTTAGTTAGTTATTTATAACAAATGTAGGATTAATTTTTCTAGAATACCGTTCTTAATTGTAATTAACCTTCGATGTATACACTCTTAATATTGTAATAATTGTTGTTAAACTTGTAAGTTGACTCTCCGAGTTTACCGTTTTTACATTTTTAGTTTATCAAATCGAATCGAGTCACTGGTAAATTCGTGAACGTTGTAAACGCGGATAAACTTACGAGTTTATACATCGAGTTTACCGTTTTTACGTTTTTAACTTCTAAAACCGTGTTAACTCACTCTTAAACTCGTGTTAACTTTTTTTATTTGATCACGCTTAAAGGCTTTATATGTGAGTTTTATAGAAATTTCTTTGTTAAATATGGTAAATTTTGAATATTAATGCATTTAATTTCAATTATTTAGATTTAAAATATATTTAAATCAAATTGTTATCTATTTTTTATATTTTAATTATTTATTATACACTATTAATATTTTTTTAATAGTAAAAGTAAACTCTTACAAGTTTACGATTTATGTAACATCCCAAATTTTGAGGATTTGAAATTTGAATATTATATGGGAAATTAAATTGTGGAATTTGCCCTAAAATAATTATGAAGGTAATTATTAGAATTTAAGGAATGTTTCCCATAAAATAAGGACAAATGATTAGGGCATAATTTTTGGCATAAATATTTTAGAGATGATATTTTATGGCCAAAATAAATTATTTGAGGAAAGAATAAAGTCAAAAAATATATTTGGAAGGGATAATTTATGGCTTAAAATAATTATTGGAAGTTAAGGCCTAATTTCCCTGAATTTTTGGGAAAAGCATTTTTGAAGTCTAATGGCTCAATCATTAGAAAGAAAAGGAGAATATGGACTTAATGGTATTTGGTGTTGAATTATATACTATACCCGAGCAGTCATGTGTAGGGGTGAGCAAAGGAGCCACTACCCGCTACCCGCCTGTCCGCCCGCAACCCGTGATATTTTACCCATTTTAAACCCGCCCATAAGACCCGTAACGGGTAACGGGCTGCCCGTACCCGTTTATAATAAACGGGCGGGGTACGGGTTAGGCCACGGGGCACTTGTGCCTACTCGTTACCCGTTTAAACTTTTTTTTTTCATATACGTAATGTTTATATATAATAATAATAATATTAAACCATTAATTGCAATGCTCCACTTAGTTCAGTGGCAATGGTGCTAACTTAATAGGCTGTGATACAATGCCTATTCGATTCCTAAAGGCACCCACTTTACATTTTAACAATTTTCTATTTTTCTATTTTTTTTTTATTTACAAGCATAATTCATTAATTGCTAACAAAACCAACCCTAAGTCTAACGGAGGCGGCTTACATCCACTGCGCTTCCCCACCACTCCCATCCACTTCTCTGATGTGGCGTCGTTTTGACCAAAATGGGGCTGGTTCCTCTTTTTTTTTTTTTTAGACAAATTGTGGATACTAAAAAGATACTTTAGGATCTTGGCCAAATTTATGAAAAATTTTAATTGGTACTTCATGATCTTAAAAATTTATTTTATGAGGTGGAAAAAATATTTCGTAGATCTTGACCAAGACTAAAAGAGATCTTGAATCTTTTTGGAGATCGGTGGGTACTAAAAATATACTTCAAGATCTTGAAAAATTATTTTAAGATAAATATGTATTATAAAATAATTTTTCGGGATCATTAAGTATTTTTTTTAGTACCAAATATATCCCCGATCAAGTATCCCGCATCTTTTAGTGTCGTCAAGACTCGAAATATTTTTTCAACATCATAAAATAAATTTTTAAGATCATGAAGTACCAATAAATTTTTTTCTCGTACCGATCGCATCTTAAAGTATCTTTTTAGTACCCACAATTTTTGTTTTTAAAAAAAAAAAAAAAGGAGGAACTAGCCCCCATTTTGCGTCAAAACGACGCCACATCAGAGAAGTGGATGGGAGTGGTGGGGAAGCGCAGTGGATGTAAGCCGCTTCCAAGTCTAACCTGAGCGGCGCCAATGCTTATGCATCAAGAACGTTTCCAGCTCTCACTCTCCCATCATCTCCCTACGACGGAACACCAACCGTCTCCTCGCGTCGAAACACCAGCTTCTCCGATCCGCACCTCGCCGTTTTCCAGCTCTCACTCTCCCATCATCTCCCCACGACGAAACACCAGTGCGTCTCCCCACGTCGAAACACCAGCAGCTTCTCCAATTTGCACCTCGCCGTTGACTCCAAGCAACTCGATTTCCTCCATCTTCTCCACATCTCGATTTGTTCCCCATCTTTTCTTCCATCCTGCTATGCCATCTTAGATCTTTCTTTTTTTTCTTTTACCTTATCATCTTACAGATCTGTCGTTTTCGATTTTTTTGGTGGGGGCTCACCGATTTTTTTTTTCAAAAGTTTGAGACATACACGGGTTTCCCCGCACCCGTTCAAAACCGTCCGTGTTCTTCCCTACCCGTTTATCACGGGTTATGTTTAGTACGGGCTAACCAAGCACCCGTGTATTATAAACGGGCGGGATACGGGTTAGGGCACGGGGCAGCCCCACCCGCCCGTTGCTCAGCCCTAGTCATGTGCTTCAACCCATGCAGCACCAATTTAATATTCACTTGGTAATGAGACAAGCAACTATGCAACCCAGATGCAAAATTTAAAAGCCCAATTCTTATGCAGCAAATACTCACCACATGTCCACTTATTTAGCCCATTACTTATCAGTAGACCCATATGTATCAGTAAATCATTTCCTCAATGTTATAAAAACCCAGCCCAGCACGTATATATCTATATTCCTTCAATATTCATTAAGTTATTGGTTAACCCCAGCCTATTTTTTTTAAAAAAAAAGTAGAAGCAGAAAAGTAAACAAATAGATGGATATATATATTCATTAGTTGCGACGTGAGAAAAGGAAACCAGATCACGCCGTATTTCACTCTCGGCCAATGACTGAAACACGCAAGAACAGTGAAACAGACCCACCTCCATACCTCTCGAGCTCCACACCACTTCTCTTCCTCCTTATATCAGCAGATCAGTCATCAACCAAGAAAGAAAGAAACAAAAACAGAAAAACGTAGAGAATGAGAGACGCAGAAAGAGTGTGAGAAGTTGGAAGGAAGAAGGACCAAACGTGAATACAAGCTTAAGGGACGACCAAGGTGAGTTCTTTGAGCCTCTCCTCTTTGTTTCCATGGCTTTTACACGTTAGGTTTGCTGGTTTAGTGAAGAAAATGACAGAACCATAAACACCCCTGTTTTCATACCAGAAAAGCAGAGAAGGTTGTGAACATCTGTTTCTATGGAAAACCTCCGTGTTTTTCCACGAATTTTTTACAGTAGATAGTATACTAAATAAGGTTTAAAACGAGTCAAAGAACAGCCAAAACGGTCGTATAGAATGATAGATATGATTTTCCAAAGTTTAGCCAAAATCTGGAATGTTTTCTGCACTTCTGGTGAACAGTAATTTTCGGGCTTGATTTTGAAGTGGAAAACATTTGAGTTTTTCCTTGAAATTTTTACAGTAAATAGTAGACATCTCAAAATTTCCAACGAGCCAAAGAACACCTAAATCGGACGTGTATAAAAGGAGATATGATTTTTCGAAGTTTAACCAAAAATCTGGACGAATTCTGTGTTCCAGAGATAGTGATCAGTTTCGGGACCCATTTTAGAATAGGAAACCTTCTAGATTTACCATGGATTTTTTTTTTTGTTAATAGTATACATAATAATCTTTAAAATGAGCTTTGGATCATCTTAAACGGGGTCTATAACTCTAGTTATGATTTTTGGAAGTTGAGCTAAAAAAATCTGGAAATTTCTGGTATGCCTTTGGAACAGTAAAATGACGTTGGATTTCGGACCAAGTAAACCTTTGATTTTTCACATGAAATTTTCCATCTAAATAGTAGACACATAGAGGTTTAATTTGATAGGTAATTTGTCGAATTCTGATAAGTATTGAAGGAGTTATGGTTCTTCAAAGATTGGTCAAGAAATCTGGGAAATTCTGGACATTGTTTATGTTTTTCAAAAGTTAGGAATTTTTTTAGTCATAAATCAACTTGGTGACTTTAATTTAGGAAAATAGACTTATCAAGGTTTAAGTAGAAATTGGATCCACTCCATTTAGAGTTGTATTGGTCTAGTTATGAATTTTCTAAATTCTCAGAAAAGTTAAAGGCTGATAAAACTTAAAATAATCACACAAGTTGTTAATTAGTGCATAACCATCAAAGTAAATGTTTGTTTTTGATAACTTGTCTAGTAAGGGTTATAAAGACTCTAAAGTGACAAGGACAACCCTTCTTAACATTTTTAAAGGACATGACACTTACTATAATAGATAAATAAATAATAATAAATATTATAAATAATAATAAATATTATTATTATTATTTATTAGGAAGGGGAAATTAATAATTCGATGATATTACTCTAGGACATTGAAGAAGTTCGAATTTCTAACATCGGAGATTGTAGTTGTACTCGCGAAGTTGAGATTGATTTTTGGCATGTGTTTGAGCTTCCGGATTAAGGGCATTGTGATAATAATTAGCTTCGATGAGAGGTAACCACTTTCCACTTATTATGTGTATTGGTATGTTGTTTGTGAGTATTTTGTGAAATGATTATGAATATCTTAGTAAAAATTTGCCTTGTGGAACCTTATGATTTGAATTGTGAAATATTTGCATATATTTATATTTTGTATAAGAAATTGGGAATTGCGCTATTATGACATCTAAATGAGAATTTTATTGATATGAACGTGAAAATCTTGGAAAATTCCTTTTGAGCTATTTATTATGATAATTATGATAATAGTTGAATTGGGAATAGATGAAGTAGTTATTCCACCACGTGGTGAGGCCTCCATTGGTGCACAATGGTTGGCTTTCTATTGTCCTTTGTTTAATGAGGACCTACCCACTAGTTCAATGAGGGCTTACGATACCCCACTAGTTCAATGAGGGAAAAGACCCGTAGTCCGAGACATGTGCTACGAAGATTTTGGCGGTCCTCATCACATGACCGGTGAGCTTTTGAGTAACCGGTAACATGGATGTAACTTAGCCCATAGGTCTAGTCGGAGGAAATAAGGCGGTTCGGTTGGATTAGTGGGAAGCATCTTGGGAATTGTGTTAATGAAAAGTTATAATACTTAATTTATGATACATAATTTTGTGATGTGGATATTGGTGAATTATATTTTTAATATTTGTAATAAGTTGGATTGATGGTTACCATATTTTTCAGGTGATAGTTCCCGTGCGGGTCCATCAGGGAAGACCTCGGAAGCTTAGGCTACTTCTGCTAAGAGTAGTGCTTCTGTCTTTTTGGTTTATGTTGGATGATTGTATATTGCCACGTTAGGGCTCATTCTGCATACTCTAATTTATTTTTGGATATTTTGGTAAATGATGAAGCATTACTTAGCTGTTGATCAACCCTTAATTAGTCATTATGTTAAGTTAATTTTGAGGACGTTACAATTCAAGTTCACATCATTATCACAAGTTTACGTAAAGTTTGACAACCTTAATTGTAATTAATAAGGATACTTTAGAGAAATAATTATAAATTTCAGATACAAGATAGATTGAGGTTTTATATTTAAGAAAAAATCCAACCCCATAGTTCTTATATTAAGTATAGAGATACTATAATATATCCTCAATCAATTTTGTAAATTATTTGTAAAATTACTAATTTAGCCTTAAATACGCATAACCGTTACATTCATCAAGTGCTCATCTCTCCCTATGTTCACTTTGGTTGCTCAAGATGGCAACCATGACTCAATTATTAGTCAAAACTTGTTACAACTAGAAGTTGGTGTTGAATATGCTCTTTAATATTAATGACTTGTTCATTTTATTGGAGTCATCAAACGAAGTAGAAATTATATCAAAGTCTTCGATTATTGTAGCGACCGTAAAGAAATTTTAGGATTGTTTTAATTATTATAATAAACAAATTATCCTATCCGTATTATTGTAAACCTGTAATCATGTTGAGTTTTTATGAGATTATAATAAATAAAATTTTGACATTTTATTGGAAGTTTGAATTATATTTATTTAAATAATCAAATAATAGTGTTACGGATCCGAGTAATGAGCCTGGAAAGGTCAGGCCCAAACAAGGACACAAGGATAGTTGTCACGAGATACTAGGATAGTTGTCCCTGTTATGAAGTATACCTGACATAACAGGGATGTCACGGCGAGTATCAGAAAACAATGGAACAGGGGGAGTCCGCGAAGCAACAGCTGAGGAAGTCCGGAGTCCGATGTTGCAACGGCACTTATCCAAGAGTAACTCGGCATCTCTCTCATGGCCAAGGCGGACAAGCTCCATCGCCTTATGGCAACATTCTTCACAGAGAGTAGAGTCCTGAACCCTTGGAGTCAGGATGGGCACCTCGGAAATTGGATGAGAAACTGGCAAAGGAGATAAAGGAGTGACAGTTGGCCTAGAGATCGATGAAGGGGGAACTCAGATATTTCCCCTACTTCCACTTCCCCATGAAGAGCCAAGCAAATTTTCCATCCTTTCTTTCTCACTAGGGAGGATGGACCAAAGCCGAGTTTAGTTCGGCCGGGGCACGTTCAAGAATTTCCCTATCTTCCTCCGAGATAGGCCTACCGTACATGTCTACTAGCACATCGGGTTTGGGATCCATCTTAATGAACAACCGACAAGGTACGTTAAAACCACAAATAAATGTATGCATACAAAACTCGAATGCCCGAATGCAAAGAACCCAAGACTGATTACAAAACCCGAATGCAAGATAAGCAACCCGGAGCGCATCAAGGAAAAAAGCAAAATAAACGCAAAAAGCCCCGGGGTGTTACGGGAGACTCGGATCGACGGGGATAGTGCTTCACAATGGTTTTTACAACATTTTCTCGTTCGAGAGGAATTCAAGTGTGGTCATCACGGTCCTTCAACACCCGGAAAACTCGAAACAAGCGTAAGGAAACAATCCCCAAAATGAAGAATGCACTACAATTACGAATGACATGTACAATAGTTGGTTCGAAACCAAAAAGGAAGAAAATATAGCAGAGGCGAAGAACAGATTAGGAACTTGAAGTATACTTGGCAGCGAGAGGATATAGGAGGCTTAAGCTTGGAAGAGAGGGCTCTGTCAAACTTTTTGCAGGAGAAAGCGAACTTGTGTAAAGTGGTGATGAAAAGCAATGCGGGGTATTTATAAACGCGCTAGAGTGGTGACGTTTGGGAGACTAGTCGTCTCGTCAGTTACAAGGAGATCAAGGAAAAAAACCCTAAAAAGGAGTAATCACGACGTGAGAAATTAATGAGCACGATAACCAACGGCGGCTCTTAAGAGTACAGGGCTTTAAATGTCAGGAATGGTGGTTATACGCTGCGACGCGGGTAAGCGAAAAGAAACCCTGTTAAGTGAACAGTCGTGCCCGCGGGAATGTTGGTACCTTTACGTAAGACCCCGGATAAAGGATGGAAGTGTGTAAAGGTAAACCAGATGAACTCGGATAGGAATCTCGGCGGAATGAGGTCGGGACGTCACGAGATATAAAAAAAAATATCATGGTGTTTCATTGAGTAGTTCGACACCAAAATGCGAAAGCGGAGTCGATCAACACCCGAGAAAAAGGCTAAGGAGGACTTACCCAAAAAGTTAGGATCTTGCGCCAAAATAAACTCGGCAGTTCGGAAACCCGGACAACCGAGCTTGGGGGCAACTGTTACGGATCCGAGTAATGGGCTTGGAAAGGTCAGGCCCAAACAAGGACACAAGGATAATTGTCATGAGATACCAGGAAAGGATCCATCATCCCACAATCACGTAGTGCAGGTAGTGGGAGATGAAACGTGCTAGTGATGAGAACGTGCAACCAGGGGAATCGGATCCTCATAACCTCACTATAAATAAGGAGATATTCTCTAGGTGAACAGTACAAAAGCATTCTCCCTGACTATTTACATACTGTCACACTAATCACACACCCCACCCCCGACGACGGAATTCCGTCTTCGTGTAGCTTGGTGATCTTCCTATTTGGTGTTATCTTATCTATAGATAGCGCGGATAAGTCTCTCTTGGGTGTTTAATCATCGGTACATCCTTAGGAGCCATTAGATCCTACATTAATCATCAACTAGCCCCTAGAGGTTAGACATTTGTGTTCCACACCGGAACAAATAGGTAATATTCTTATAGCCCCAAATCACATTTAAAATATAATCTTGCATTTTAAATAAGTTTAAACAGTTACATATGATCTCAGAGGTACAAATTATTAAGTCTATTCAAAGTTTCATATTTTAAGTAGACTCTTAAAAAGATTTCCATGTTGGACCTTTTGATAACTCAGACTTAGGTTTTAAAAAACCTTATATGTAGACTTAGGCTCAAGCCTAAATTTTAGACATTTGTAATTTTGTTAAAGTCTTATGCCTATTTAGTTATAGACTTTCCTTTACTTTTATTTATATCTTCACAATTAGATCATCTATAAATGATTGATATTTAATATCTAATAAAAAGTTAAAATATATATATATATAATATTTTTTAAAAATTATGAAGATATCAACTATTTACATCAACTTTTAATAATTAAATTTATTCACACGAATTTTTGTTATTTGATATAATATTTTTATAAGATATATGATCTCAAACGAAGAATCCATAAAGGTAGAGGGATATATATATATATATATAGAGTATATTTATAAGAGGGAAGTGGATATGTTGCTTCTTTATGTTGGTTTCCCTAATATCCACATCAAGCTTGGACAATGTAGATTTGAGTTTTTTTTTAAGTGATGATTTTTTAAATAAAAAACTATTTTTTTTGAAAAAATAATAGTTAAGAGATTATTTTTATTTTATATTTTATACATATTAAAATAATTTTTGAAAAATATCATCGGTTAAAAAAATCAAATCTAACTGTCAATCAGATAAACATGAAACCAATTCCCTTGTTATTGCTTGCCGCCTGTTGTCTCATTCCACGTAGTTGCCATGTGTCAGCTTAGGATGTTTGAGTTGGTGTTTAAAAAGTACATTAACACAAGTTGAGACAAAACTCTTCTTACATATATATACCTTATATAACGTAAATCACATGAAAAAACAAATATTACTTAATCCGTCCCCAACCGCTCCTCCGCTCTCCCTTCTCTACCCCATGATTGTGCTCCATCGGGACAAAAACAAATTACTGAGTTAAATTCTACCTCGAAATTATTTATGCCTTATTTTTTATATTTATTGTCAAAATTAAAGCAAAAGATTATTATTATATATTAATTATGGCGGCATTATTTGGGATTAGGGGTTCAACTCTCTCTATAGAAAGACTTCGAAAGTTCAAACTTGTATTGACAAACATACATAAGGAAAAAATTATAGAGAACGAGGGAGAGAGATGGAAGAAATTCTTCAACGTGAGCATATAATGACGGGCAGGGGAAAACTACTAGTTCCTGTCAATATATGTGTGTGAGGGTGTGTCTATATGATGAGTCCTAGCTACTTAAAACTGCCTAAACAGGGTTTCAATGGATCAGAAATGGATTATAAGTACGACATAAGAGAGCGTAGTCATCACCTAGTTTGATTGGATCGGAGTTTTAGCCTCTGCGGAGAAGATCCACGAAGTTATATAATAGGAGTATATACAAACTTGCAGACGCAACTTGAGAAGTAATGAAAAAATGGAGACAGAGGCCTTGCATTGCGCGTGTTGTTAGACTTGAATATCCTCTATCCTTTTAATGGCTTCGCCCAAGTTAAGTCGTTGTTGTGGATTGGATTCTGTGCAGCTAGCCCCGATCTGGAGAAGCTGCAGCATGTGATTGGGGGAGTGGGTGTTGATAGTATGAATGTCAGGGTCTATCACTTCGGCTTCTCTTCCCTCGGCGATGGCCATCAACACCCACTGTACAACATCGGTGCCACCCTTGCCATTGTTGTGATATTGAGAAGGGAATTTTCCGGTCATGATTTCCAGGATGATGATTCCGAGGCAATATACATCGGTCTTGTGGGACACTTGCCGGTACTGTGTGTAATCTGGAGTTTTGCAGGCGAACAATGCCTGGGGAGCATTGTTTGGATCGATGAGGGGATGAAAGGCGAAGTCATTGAGGAGAGGCTCGTATGTATCACTGAGCAGAACATTGCTGGACTTGAGGTTTCCGTGGGGTAGATCGTGGGATCCGAACTGAGAATGCAGGAAACTCAAGGCATTGGCGATTCCCTTGACAATCTTTAACCTGGTGGGCCAGTTGAGGTCGGCATGGCACGTTCCCCTATCCCCATGCAGGACATACAACAGACTACCTTTGGGAATGTACTCAGACACAATGAGCTTCTCCTCCATGCGATAATGGTAGGCTAAAGGGGTGAGAATATTGGGGTGTCTGATTCTGCCAAACTGCCTCATCTCGGCATGGAAGGAATCTCTGCTAATCTTGTTTATCTCCCTCATCCTTTTCACCACCACCGACAATCCACTTTGCATGGTGGCCTTGTAAGCAGAACCTATGCCCCCGTTCCCCAGCACCTCGGCTGCGGCCCTCATCAAATCAGGCATCCCAAACACCCCTTCTCCTCGTTCACCATCACCAAGTCCCCTGTTGCATTCTTTTTTGATACAGAATTTGACCATTTCCTACTTGATTCTGAAGTCTTGCTATGTTTGGAGCTGGGCACATGCACTTGCACCATCTCTTCCTCCACCATCTTTTCTATCCCCCATCCCTCCCACATTTTTGTCGCCCTCTCGTCTCCTTGCCGTCTTTATCAATACCACTATCAGCACCACTACCATCACAACCATCACAGCCATTATCACTACCTTCACCAAATTACTACTTTGTTTCTCCTCCCCCTTGCACTCCTTTCCCACCACTTTCCCACACAACCCTGGGTTTCCAGAAAAGCATGTCGCATTGAACTTGGCCAGTTCGTCGGGGATGGCTCCTTCCAATCGGTTGTTGGAAACATTGAACAGTCGAAAGCGTTGACTTAAAGACGGAATGGCTCCTGAGAATTCATTGTCCTCGAGGCGCAACTCTGCCAACAATGGGAGCCGAACCAGAGAGTTGGGTATGTTGCCAGAGAAATTATTGCCAGAAAGGCTGATTTTCTTTATGGCGGTGAGGCTTGCGAAGAAATCGGAAGGAATGGGTCCAGAGAAATGGTTGGTGGTCAAGAAGAGAGCCTTTAAGGTGGTGAGTTTATTAAATTGGGGGATGGGACCAGAGAAGGAGTTGTTAACAAAGCCAATGCTGCGAAGGGCAAGGAGACGAAAGAGGGAATCAATGTCAATGTCGCCAGAGAGAGCCATGTTGGAGAGGTGCAAACCGACGACGAGGTTGTTGGTGCAATAGACGCCGGTCCACTTGGCAGAGCAAGCAGAGGAATTGGGGACCCAAGAAGAGAGAGAGGAGGAAGGGGAGAAGGATCTTTTAAGTTGGAGGAGGGCGTCGTCCTCAGAATTAGAGAGGCAGGTGGGAGAGAAAGAGAGAGTGAGGAGGAAGAGAGGCAAGAGAAGGAAAGAGTGACCAGCGGCCATTGCCGGTAAATGGTTTTTTTCCGTTTACACACAATTACATTCCCTCCTCCCTAACCCTAATAATAGAATCCCCATACATGACTCCCAATTCCTCGCTTCCGATCTCTCAGCTCCCTCCTTCCACTCGTCTCTTCAATTCAATTTCAACACCAACCTCACCAATTATTTCTCTTCTTTTTTTGCTTTTCTAATCATCCTATTATTTTTTTCCCTCAACTTCTGTCATTTCCCCTTTTACACCCAGACCCACTCCCTCTGCTGTTTTATCTTTCAATCCTCATGAATCACTTCATCATGTATGTTGCCTTAGTTGTCATCATCCCTTCAACTTCAAAGAACTGCATCTGCCTATAACACTTTCTTAACTAATAATAAAAATGATTGTTTGTAATTATTTTTAAAAAAAATTATCATTACCTTTTAATGAATAAAATTTAATGGGCAGAAATAAAAATATCCTAATGGACAGAAGTATTATGGAAAAGAAACCATTAATATATGAGATGAAAAGAAATTAATCATTATTTTTAAGACTAAGTTAAGACCCTCAAATACATTTTTTTTTCAGAATCAGCCGAAAGAATTAAGGAACTTTTGTAAAGTAATTTGCCAATTATCCACCATCATAACCACCTTATCATCCAATTTATTTATAGTAATGATTTTATAGTCCCGTTTTGATCCATATTATATGCCTTAGAAATTAGCACCTATAATTTTACCCAGGGAACCAATTAGAATATTGCTGGCGAAAAAAATATTAATATTTAAAATATATATCACCACGTTATTATTGGTAATCAATCCCACATCAATTTCTTCCCAAAAAATTACTAATTATTTATTGAACGAGAGGTCCCAAAATCTTTAATGCTTTTACCTTTAAAAGACATTTTACCAAAAAAGAAATATACATATATTATGTAAATTTCGAGTAATATCAACCGCAGAAGTTTTATAAGAAAGAAACACTCTCAGATTCAGAAGTCACATAAGGTGTTTAAACTTTATGTACTTATTACATGCTAATACCTCAATTTGAGGTATAAGCATGTAATTTTTTATTTTTTTATATATTGTATTTATTTATATTTAAATTATGTGCTACTTTCTGATTTTTTTTTTTTTTCAAGATTCGCATCTCAAATTAATTAGTTTTGGTCCTACGTTCGAAATATTTTATGCATAATACCAGGTATTATAAAACTAATTAATTTGAGATGGTGAAAAAAAAAAATCGAGAGCAAAGACATAATTTAAATATAAATAAATACAATATATATATAAAAAAATTACATGTTTATACCTCAAATTGAGGTATAAGCATGTATACCTTATGTGGACTCCAAATTCAGATATGAAAAATATTTGATATGAAGTTCCACCCCGCTATATAAGATTTCCGAAATTATACAGTAACACTCTGCACTCTGATAGTCCGTGCCTCATTGGATGTATCATGTACCTTTGCATTTTAGAGGAGATAAATGAAGTGAAAAAAAGTTGGTAAGAAAAAGATAAATGAAGTGAAAAGGACAAATTTGTGTCATAAATTCAAAAGATTTGATATCAAGTTCCAGCCCGCCCATGTTTTCTTATCAGAAGGGCTTGCCAAGTTCAGTTCGAACATGTCCTTGCTAAGATTTTCACCAGATCCGCAAAAACCAATGAGCTTTGCCACAATTTCTGCACTTTCTTGTACATGCTGCAAGTTATAAGGATCAGTCCACAATTTATTCACCAGCTGCAGCCTCCTCTGCTTCCCTACTGCTGGAACTTCCCATTTAGAATAAAGCAGTTCTCTTTCTTCGGCTGTAAGTTTAGAATTCACTCGCTTAGCCAAATACTCCCTTTCTTGTTTAAGAGCTTTGATGCTGCATTTTGATTCAACAAACCAACAACAAATGATTAAAATCATTTTGTGTTCACATTCACTAGTCTATCTCATTAAAAAAAGAAGAAATATGATGCAGAAGCACAAGCCACTTCAATTTGGAACAGACTAAAACAAATTCTTTTTTTTTTGGAAAAAAAAAATCTTCTGCCTTGCAGAGACACAGCCTGCAGGCTCATCCCCTAGAAGTGCAGGACTAGCATTCCCTAACTCTGCCAGGTCTTGCTCTAGCCATGTAAACCTTCCCAGTTCAACTTCCAAATATGTATGATCAGAGGGGTCTCCCCTTAACAAAAGATAAAATTGTGTGCGATGTACAAGCGAAATGTGGCATAAGTGCCACAACATAACGATTTGTTTTCTGTTCTCTTCAAATAGAATATGCCACGGTACGGGAAAACGTTCGCTTGTATCTGCTTCATTCACAAAGTTATTTGCTTCAAGCTCCAAAACCTACCAGGGGAAGATAAAAAACAAAAATACATTTAAGGTCTAGGAATGACGGTTCCACATGCATTATCCGCAACATGTGGTATTTTAAAAAAGGAAAGGAAAAAGATGGAAAGATGCTACTAGTAGTGAGCAGAGTGCATCACATTAGAAAGAGAAGTCAGCTTCCCTTATTCCAATATCTTACAGATTAATTTTTTATTGTGGAGCGAACAAATTGATAACAAACCGGCTCTAAATAACGGTAAAATGGCAGACCTCTTGTTAGGTGAAGAAAGAATTATTGCTATACTCTAACTATACAAGCACCACAAGGTATTATGCTCTAGCTCTGTATGTCCTGTGAAACACCGTGATGGAGATTATGATTTTATATTATAGCGCAACTCAGAGATTGGCATCCCATTAATGGAAGTTATGAACCAATAAAGAGTTACGAGTAATCAAAGGTTGAATGCACGAAGTATTTCCAATGACGAGTAAAAGAAAATGGCCTGTGTCGTATTGGTAGTAATAAAGTTAATTATAGCGGGGATCTCCAGAATTATTTGTTGTAAAATAAATATTACCTGGCAAACCAGAAGCTGCTTTTGGTAATTCAGTTTCGCCACTAGTTCTTTTAACTCAGTAACATAAATTTTGAAGCTTTGTATATTCTCCTCGACAGCATTCTTAAACATCCTCTGAATCTTTTTAACATTCATTGACTTCGATTGCTGCATAGCTGGACTTCCTTCCTGTGGAAAAAACACGTCTCTATGTGACTTTAGACATTTATCACTACTTGTAAGAGAAATGTCATCTTCAGGTGCCTTGTTCTCTGTTTCATGTTCCGTGACTCTTGAAGAAGAGGATAAAGGCGAGCATGGGGCGCGTATTATATGTTGCACGTTGGGGCTGTTGCTTAAACTGAAAGGAAGAATTTTCTTGGATTTCAACTGGGTCTTGTTCTCTGGAGTCCTTTCTGCACTCGGAAAAGATAAGACTAGCTTGTCAAAGGATTTTTGAACATTCTCCAACTTCCTTTCTAGAGATGCAATAGTGCTTCCTTGAGACTTCAATCGAGAGATCTCTTCCATCAAGTTGGCTTTGTCTGAAACTACAATATTTTCTGGAGTAGAGCTAGCTACTAGCATGTCTTTTATTTCAGACAGCACTTTCGACATAGCTTCAGCAGTTTCTTGATTTCCAAATTTGTAGGCCGCAAAATCCTTATGTATATTTTCAAGTGCTCGATTTGCATCCTCACATAGCTGTAGCTGCCGATTCTCAAGCTTCCGGATCGCAGTAACTAGTACGGATGGATCAGGAGAAGCCAGTAGTTTCTTCAATATTGCATGCCTGCCTAGTGCTTCTCTTCGCTCTTGAGTATGTTCACCCGGAGTTGATTCATTCTCTACATGAAAAGAAAGACATCTAACCACTTGACTAGAAGGCCCGTTCTGATCTAATCCCTGCAACAACTTAATAACTTTAGTTGAGAGAAAATTAATGTTCAATAAATGTGTCATAATCTCTCTTACAATCTTCTGAAGTTTATTCCTTCTTTCAAGTTCAAATTGAGATTCTGCCAGTTGCCGCCTCAGCTCTTCCATCTCACTCCCCATCTGCAAATATAAGTTTGTAATTATCAAGTGCAAATTCTCTTTCTTCATTCAAAAGAAAGGGAGGGATTATAGAAACTTCAAGAAGGTCACTTTTTTCTAGGTGAATTATATAAAGGATAAGGTGTTGTTTTAGATATCTTTACTACCACGTTTTCATATAAAACTATGACATGTGCAAGAAACTCAATCATGCAAAGATTTAATTTAAAAACGGTTGTTTGCAGAAATTTTACACTCAAGGATCTGCATTTAAGTACATATAATTTTTCCCCTTTGCATAAATGCCTTGGTCACCTATTGCAGTGAGAGTTGACTGATTCAAGCTAGTGGTCAGAATTTGTTTGCAAAAGGAAAAGTAATTGCATCGATAAAAAAATTGTGAAAGCCAAAAGGAGTAAGTAATGCCTTGGTCACCTATTTTACAGCAAATACAGAAATTATGGCACATGATGAAAATCTTCGACCACTCTTGTGACAAAGAAATGAAAAGCTAAAAGCTCCAAGATACAAGAACACAATAATCCATTTAGAAGATTAGGGAGGTCATTCCAAAGTTTAGTTCAGGTGCACGAAAATTACCACAAGTATACCTGTTGAATTTTCAACTCTTTTCAGCTAACAAAGACCTTAAACATGAAGATGAAGTAAGTTCAGGGCTTCGCAACTCTTCTTCGAGCCTTGCCACTTCCTTTTGCAAGTGTTTAACCAAGGTCTTATCTGAAACAATCTGTGGGAAAAACACCCTCATCTTAAACAAACTATTTTTAATTTGAGAAAAATAATTCTTAAAACACAATATGAAGTGCGCTAGATATTAAGATTTTATGCGAATGCATCACTTCACTTCAGTAATATTCAAGAGAATTTCTACTAAAGAAAAAATGATTCTCTACCTCAATTTAAGGCATTAGACCCTACCATGTTTACTTGCGCATTATTAATCACATCCTTTGCACTGGTTGCGAATGTTAAAGTATTTCTTGTCTGATCCACATGACTTAAGGCTGGACTTATAGCACATATAATTGCTGTCCGAGCATTTCCCCCAAGTGAAGACTGCCCTATATGGTATGTGACCACGTTCTCCAGCACTGTATACAAGGGACCCGAAAGCTCAACTAAACGCTTGTGTTTTGAATAAATTAAGTAGCACTAAAGTAACTTATCATATCAATAATCAAGGCCACTTTTAAATTACTCAACCTCCCAGAGTAAATAAAGTAATAAACTTTATTGAAAAAATGAAAATCATCAAACAGCTCTATTCAATAACATAACTAAGGTCTGTCAAAGTTTTTAGACAATAAAAAAAGGCGCAATATTTGCAGAAAGTAGACAGTTAATATAGCTTTTCATTCAATAGGAAGCAACTCAATAAGACCGTTATTAAAATAGAAGGGATTATTTTTTACACTCAAGTTTTTATCAACACCTTAGGATTTTTGCTTCAAAAATCAAACATCAAGAAATTTATGACAAATCATGTTGTCCTAAAAGAAGCATAATAACAAGTAGTTCCACTTGCAATGGGGCATCTTACAGATATCTAGAGCTGCTAACCTTAACTTCCTGATGACCGTTGTGAGTGTCAATAAACTTCGGTTAATGTGACTACCTTCCTTTAATCTTGCACCACTTGTTTTTGTTTGAGAAATGCGTTCACTTCCAGCAAGATCCACCAAATTCTATAGGCATTAGAAATTTCAATCAGTATGACTTATTTGATAAGAAAAATTTAAGGTCGGAATGAAGTAGATCTAGCATACCAGACTGGCTAAATAAGACTTCACACGGCCTGAACTTTCCCTTAGACTGCTCTCTATGGTCTGATACATACACATATGCATACAAATAAAAATTGGTTTAATGCTGGTAGAACTACAAGAAGAAAAGGCAAACAATGGTTACAGATCAATACATAAGGAGAACCATCTGTACCCTTTGACTTAACTAGAAAAGAGAAATGAGAAGATTGACCATGTCAAGAGGGCATAGCCACCCAAGATTTATTATTAGAAAATAGTTTTATTTCAAATAAAACTTATGTAGTGCCCGGAAGACTCCAAGGATGAAAAAATATAGTAAACTTTTGGACTGAGAGTAGTTGACTGATTACTCAGACACTAATATGCATGCCGTATCTCTATAAAGTTATAATAAATGAACACGATTTGATCATACCAGCCTGATTATTTGATGCGATCTTGAGCTTTTATCATTTAAAGAAGTTTCACCAACTTGCCTTTGAGCTGCGGATTCAACGTTTGTAAGAATAATGGTAACATGTAAATAATCCAAAACGGCAATACCATTAATGCTTTTCTTATCGAGTGTAAATTAAATGTTATTTTCTACAACAGCTTTGCTTCTTGTTATACAAAGGAAATCGATTTCAGGCATCCACAGCAGTCGAAGATGTATACATTTTTTGCATCGTATGATGATAACCACTGATAAATAGAGAACTAGGAAGCCTCTGATTCTCACTAAATAATCTACGTTACCTTCGCATATGCCGATCAGGTGCCTTAGATGTTGACCATTCTTGGCTACTTCTTCAGTTAATTTTTCCACAACAGTCCCTTTCTAAATACCAAAAAAACCCAACAAACAAAAAGAAAAAGAACCGTCTGTAAAGGATATGCATACAATTTACTTGTAAATCTCATAAGAAATCTTTTGGTTAACTATACCTCAGGATCATCCAAAAGCCTGAGAGAACCGGATTCACGATTCAGAAGGTCTATGACCATCTCATTGTAAATTTCCATCGCGGAGACCCTCAAAATAAAATCCCTCCCTGGTGTCTGTGGGATTGGTATAAACAGAGAACGTTCTTAAATATTTTTTTCTTTCCCCGTTAAACAACGCGATAAGATTTTGTTCATAGGATTTATTTTAGAACAGCTCCATGCTCGCTCACCTTTCATCCAACAAGAATATTCTATACAACAGGTATCAATTGTAACTTACATTATTGATAAACGTGTAAATGTCCTGAATAACGTTTTCAGTTACGCCTCTCATCGTGTATGTCTTACCACTGCTAGTCTGTCCATATGCAAAAATTGTTGCTGCAAGGTCAAATGAATGTAGATAAATTAAGAAGGATCAAAAGGAAGCTTTAATATGCCCCATAAACAACTAAAAATTAAAATATCGAGCTTCGAAGAAGTCACCGTTAATTCCCGAAACTACTGATAAAGCAACATCCCTAGCTCCATCTTCATAAACCCTTTGGGTTGAACTTGTAGGAGCAAAAACTTTATCTAAGAAAAGTAGAAAGAAACTTATTTATATATTTTTACTACAAAACAGAAGGGAGAAAATGCAATAGTAATCTATATCTATTATGACTTACAGTTGTGAAACCAGGTTCTAATAACTGCATATATGAAAATTATACATCTTTTACTCTTAACAATCAGAAAGGTAGCAAGAACAAGTTTAAAAAACCGAAACATTTTCACTAAAGACATACCGAAGGTGTATGCTGTCCCAGGACTCTCTTGATTTGGATTCTTGAAAACAATTGTTTGCTCATCCAAGCAATCCCAAGCAATTAGGTCATACATGGCTTGTTCCTTCCGGTTTAGTGGCCTCATCCGAACAGTCACTAGTATTTTCTCCTCCCGAATTTTGGGACCACCAGGAGTAGATGAGAAATTCCGTTGTATCTTAGACAATGGCGTTGCTGGTGTTCCAACCATTGTGTTCCGTCTTTGGTCTAAGCTGCAGTTTTCTGCAGATTGGAAAGCTATGTAAGAAGTATACTAAGATATTAGTATCTTAATTACCGTTATAGTGAGATTGGCATATACTTTAAGTATCTTAAGGACAACTTTCAAGCATAAAAGCTCAAAACACAGAGAGTTTATTTTTGTTGCATTTTACAGCTTAGACTCTGAAACTAGCACTGAACAGAGAGCCTGACGCAGTTTTTAAAATAACGATGATGAGTTTCCAATTTCAAAGTGAGAAAGCCCTAGCTTCCTATTTCACTGCTTCATTCGACCGAATCCAGGAACAGATTTCTCCATAAGTTGGCAATATTGAAAATTATGGTAGCACGAAATGGAGCTATCAAAATTGTTTAATAGTGTAAAACCTTGCAATCATTTAGCGAATTCTTCTGAAAACATCAAGAACGCCTCGGAAAAGCATAAATGAGATTACAAGTTCAACTGCTCCACTGCATCAATTCTAGTCATTGTTTTCCAGAAACAGAGAATATTTTGAAACACATTTGTCGATCTTCCTTATGCAGTACGTCGAGTACAGGTATATAGAACAGAAAATTCACCGGAAGATCAAACGAACCACTTAATATGAAGATTGAATTCCTCGGGACTGAAGAGGAGGATCGGGTGTCTATTCTCGACGAAGTCTGGAAACTGCTTGGCGTTTCAAGATTTTCAAGAAATGCTTTAAAGTGCACATATCTTAGTAATGAGAACTGAGAAATGATGACATTGACTGCGCACTCATCACTCAGTTGGGGGTGGGGAAGTGTAACGGTTACTGAGGACGCTGTCCGTTCAATGCGCGCACCTGGAAACGATAAGCGGACATTTTGAATTTCTGGGTCCCCCTGCGGGCGAGCGGTGGATGGACTTGTTCGCGGGCTACACTTAGTACCCAAATATTGGGTCGGGCCGATCGGCTATAAGGCCTACTTCCCGCATTTTAAAAACTAAAGACAAAAATTAAAAAGGGAACAAGGTGGAAATAGAAAATAAAATTCGACTATTTCACGTATTTTGATTATTTAATTAACTTAATAATCGAATAATAGTTTTTAGAATTTAAAAGAAAAATATCCCTCATTAATGATTTTGTTTCCGTTTAAAAAACTCAAACCCAATCATCCTCAAGTTTTCGCTCCAAAAATCTTTCTTCGCAAATCGCAATGTTAATCCTTCAAACATACTTTGTAACTTGTAAGACCTTATATTTATTTCCACTTTTTGCCCGAAAACCCTAGTTTCGAAAAATAATTCCCATTTATCCCCATAAAAATCTGAAATATTACTGCACTCTTTTGGGGCAAATGAAATTTATTTTGTGAAGGAAAATGACTGATTTAGCCTTGGAGAAAGAAAAAAATAAAAGCTTGAAAGATCAGTCAGGTTCATGCCACACTTAGACCTATTCAACCTTGCCATCTATCCACCTTGGCGAGTTGGTGGACGACGCAATGGTTGATAATTGTTCCGAAATTGCTTCACTCTGCAATCTTTCCATTTGAATCTAAGTTTTGCGGACATTTTGAAATATTGTCGTTCTAGCCTACGGAGTCGCATCATTGATGAGGTGTTGCAATCAATTGGATCATTGAATCCTAGTTAAGGTAAATCTGAACTTCCCTTTTACCTTCCCTCGTCTTCTATGTGGTCAAGGCCATCTTATAAAATCTCACAAGCATCTTTTAAATAAATATATTTGACTTGTTAATTTGCATGTGTCTTGTAAATATAATGTGTTCTTGTAAATTTCCCTTGTCTTATACATGGTCCAAATGGTTTGATAATTTGACATATTTATCTTGTAAGTAAGCATATTTAACTTATAAATTCTCGCATGTATCTTATAAATAGCTTTAGTAAATGACTTAGCGTTACTTTTGTTTATTCTCTCCACAAATTAATTTCGGGGGGCAAGGATGTTTCAGATTTTTATGGGGCCAATTAGAAATTATTTTACTATATCGTAGGCTATATGAATTTTTCCCTTAACTTTGCATGGCTCTCATCGCCAAAAATAAAAAACCTTTGCATACCTAGGCTAATAACTTGACTCTCATTACTAACATTTTTTGTTAATTGAGGTATAAATTTGTTTTAGAAGTTTTTGTTAAAGAACAATATTGCCCTGCAAAAAATTTCAGACTAAAAGTTTCAAAACATATAAATATTACTCATATTCACTTCTAGAGTATGAGCATAACAAATACTTCCGGAGTATCATTACGACTTAAGAAATACTTCTGGTACAAATCTACACCTTAACAATCCTTCTGTTAAATGAACTTCAGACAATTCATGCTTAATTGTTCAGATTAAAATTTGCAAGTTCAATTTTCTATCTATTTATCTTTATGATTTAATAATTAAAGTACTAAACATTAAATATGAATAGCCGACATTTCATCCATTTCCATAGATAGAAATAATAGAGAAAATGAACAATATTAAAAAGTCATTTCTTCTTCAGTACTGGACACTCATGATGCGCAATGAATAAAAGAAACACAAATTCAGTTTTAAATTACCACTTCTTTGCCAGTGTACAAGTAACCAGACTGATCCTATGTACATGCCGCAATCGCATGGTCACACAAATAGCGATAATGAGCAGCTCGGAGACAAAACTGCTGCTCCAAATCCTGCCTTGCATTAATTTTATTCTTTCAACCAATAAAAGAACAATGGCTGATAATCTAAGTTGCTTTACAAACAGAGCTCCTAAATCCAAAACTCGTATATGTTGAAGAACAAAATAATGATTTATCTGGCCGCCAAAAAATTGACATGCTAACCGGCAGTGACGTTCCTTGTATTTTCTATTTCTTCCTGCTGCCTTTCTTCTTGGTCCTTTTTAGTTTCAAACTCTTCTGGGAAAGCACGCTAGAAGCACTCTTGCCTTCAAACTTTTTTGACATCTTTACAACACTTGCCATCCTTTCCTTGCAGCAGCTCGGTGCTGTGGCCTACGGCTCATCATCTTCCGATCAAGCGGCCAATATGCATAGGGCTCAAGCTTGTCCTTCCTCTTCACATCCCCCTTTGCTTTCTTGCTGGCATATTCACTTCCTGTGTACGCCCACCCAGAGTCCAATGTTTTTCTGCGCTTCTTCACCTGAGTTCCAGACTTCCCAGACAAGTGACTATCAGCTTCACTCGTAGTATCAAAATCAGGCTCATCAGGTTTTCCCTTCCTCTGATCCCCTTCCTCACGTATAATCATGCGTCCTTCAGAATCTACTTCAACATCATCATCTAATCTTGACTTCCTTTTGAGATGCTCCGATGATTTAAGAGCTGAAATCGTTTTCTGTCTATCCAGCAAATCAAGCGGCTCATCATCCGATTGGTCAGACAAGTGATCAAGCAAACTCGCCTTGTGTCTGATCTTCAACCTATGTAGAATATGCAATAACAGAGTTAAGATCCATTTTGATAGTGAACCAATAAAAACATTCCCATTTTGCTAGGCCAAATGTTTCAAAATGTTTAACATCCCATTATTTACTCACAAGGAATAAAGCCACTAAGATTGCAATTATCTCTTATCAAAACAAACACCGAGGCAGTCAATAGAAGACATGATAGATTTAATGATACAGCTCACCGATATGAAGATGCTGTTGATTTACTGTGTGAGTAAGCTTTGCCCCCTCTGGAGATGGTCTTCGTGTTCAAGTCTTTCACATCAGTTCCTCCACTATCTTCCTCATCAAAATCAGAAAAAAAAATTGTATGTTTCCACAAACTTTGCCTGAAATTAAAGAGTCATATTGATTATCATCATCATCAATAACAACAGCAGAAGCAGTAGTAGTAGAGCATTACATTGATCAGATGCAGATCAAAACAGGTTGATTATTTTAATTTGCAAGATGAGACATCACTTAAAGTATGATGGGCGTTTCAAAGGGGTCTGATATTAACAATCACAAGACCAATCACAAAGCCGCAATACTTAAAAATAAAGTTTGCCCATCTATCAAGAAGCTTCCTAGTACTTATTTATCACTCAGGATAAATTCAATTCCATGTCAAGTTGGATAAATTAAAGAAACTGCATATCCACAAATTTGAGTGGGAAGGTAATTAGCCTGAAGATTAAGGTTTTCAAATAATTGTTGTTGCCAGTTAAACCAAAGTATATAAATAATCACAATGTTAACCTGGATGTAGGTGCTTTAGAAAGAAAAGATCTAGTTTCTTCAGTTTTAGTGCCTCTTTTCCTTTCTTTCCGCTCTTTGATCTGCATTTAAAACAAGATTGCACATCAGATAGAGTGCTGATGAGAAAATTTATCATACAATGCCGTTCAACATACCTTGCGTATGTTGGTAAGAAGTCTAATATGGTCTTCAGGCATGACAGCTTTAACTGCCTCCAGTCCACACTTCCTAACAAGCATTTCGAGAAGAAGCTTAACCTGGGAAAAAAAAAAAGAACCGCATTGCAACGTAGTAATATGAATGAGAAGCAAATGAAACAGCAAAACGGCAGCGACCAGCAAATAAAATTGAATAAAAAGTTACCACAGGATATCGAAACACCAACCTTTGCTTTAAAATGATTCTTGGTGTTATCTTGCCACTTCATCAAACCTTCCACCATGCTCTTCAGGTGCAATTGCAACCATTCTGTTTGTGATTTAGCTACTAGCACCTTTAATAGACCTAAATTGGCCTGCAGCAAGACTCAACACTTGTTTAGTTGATGTTGGTGCTAAAGGTGATAACATTGCTTGATTTTGGAGCTTAAGGCATTAACATCGTTCATTCAGCAAAGCATGTAACCATGAAACAGAAGAAAAGGAAGCAAACCTTTATAATCTCTCTGTTTTGTCTTTGAAGTAGGAGAAGCGTTGATGGAAGCAAATGAAAAGCAATTGAAATAAGATCAGAAAACTCATAGGCCAAACGAGCTAAACCTTTGGCTGTTGCACTAATCATGTGCGGAGTTTCACTAACCAAGCCTCTAGCAATCTGAGCCCAAGAAAAGGAACAGAATCAAATATAGTATATGGTCAACCTAAAAATACACAGCTCATGTACAATGTGTTCAGAATTAGATTACATTAAATCACATCCAATCAAGAGACTGATATCGGTTATTATACATTAGTTTATGAATAATTTAGTTAAGAATTCAAAATGGATATTTACCACATGGAAAATTTCACATAAATTTTCTCTGTCCCGTCCTTCTCTTCATCTCCAAGTGCATGGCCAATTTCAACAAGAATATCATAAGCCCTATTCCTAGTTTTTTTATTAGCCTGCAAAAAATACAGATATTCAAAGTTATCATCTCGGCAACCTTATGAAGTCAATTTAGAACACATTGACAGAAGAAATGATGCCTGTGTTATGACTAACCAACATACAGGCATCAGACACCATAATTAATACTCCCTCTGTCCCTATACATAAAATCCTTTTTTTTAATGGCCTTGTCCCTTTTTATAAGATCTCATTTGACTTTGTCTTAATAATAAATGCACTTTTACCCATTTTGCCCTCATTCTCTCACATCATTTATTAACCATTCATTCTCTTTCTTCCTTTTCTCATCATTACTTTCTCTCTTATTCATAAATAGGGGTATCTTTGGGGGGAAATTTATATTTCCTACCTATTTATTACTTTTAACTAATTTTAACTGTTTTCTAGAATCTCATGATTCGGTTGAAAAACCCTCGTATAGGGACGGAGGGAGTATCCTATATAGGAGTAACATATATAATACGATAAACATGACCAACTGCAGTATAAATGTCCTTGCAGAAACAAGAGAATACAATAAGAAAGGGTGAGACAAATAATTGGCATAAATCAATGTTTTTTAAGCTCCAGCATGTATAATGAGATGCCTTGCAAAACAAATACGTCTACAACTTTAACCCAGCTAAGTTTTAAAGAATAATATAAGCAATGAAAAAAGAATCATATGACATTTTCAAGGAAGAAGACCAGGACAGACTTTGGAAAAACAACAATAAAGGTAGAATAATGGGAAAAATGAAACAAGCTCCCTCCTCTAAAAGAGAAAAAGAAAAACAAGAAAAGAAAACATAAATGCTTTAGTACTGCTCGTTTGCCAATAAAAATCCCTGGCTGAGCTAGGGAAAGCCAAAAGGCACTGCATACTGAACCATATATCATGTTTTTACATTTGCCAACTTTAAAAGCACATTAAATAGAAGTACCAGGAGAAAGAGTTTCTTCCGCATATAAACCAAATTACCTCCTTAAGAGCAAATACAATTTCTGTAAGGAAAGAAGAAATAATTTCACGCCGCCTTTGCCCCACATTATCCTGTTTCAGTGCATAATTTCAAAAACATTACACTTGAAATATAAAGATGGCAACATTCTACACCTGAGATGCATCGTGACCAGAACAAGGTGGTTTTAAAATATGGAAGCAAAACCAATAACCTTAAGTACCTTGGCGATATGAACTATTAGGAAGTAAAGACAATTTAGTCTATGGTGTTTGGAGGAAATATGACATGAAGGCAGAACTTTAACCATGAGCACCAGAAGCTTCTCCAACTTTGATGGAATAAACTTATTTGAGTCCTGTAGAGAAAATCCATAAACAAATAAGTTACCTGCTTGACACTAGCTATGCAGCAGAAACACCAAATATTAATTGGCCATTTTGGTTCTCCAGGAAACATAATGAACACTAGTGGAATGACATCTTTTATTATACTTAGACAACCAAGTCCAGACCAGAAAACTAGTAATTAAAAAATCTGCATCCATTGGATGATTGATGCAGGGAAAGACGCCAGACGAACACAAGTCAAGATGAATGACTACAAGATAGTTAACATATTTCAAATTATTATATGAACCAGACAAGCAACGAAATGAAAAAAAAGCAAATACCCTGAGAATGACTGAAAGTACTTTGTATCCTTCTTCTGTATAACACCTTCGACATCCTACAAATAATGATTCCTCATTATCAACAAAACTTTTCATCACAGAAAAGTTTAGGGGATTTATGCAAACAAAGGATTATATATATATATATATATATATATCCTACAAACCTGTAATGTCGGCTCTATTGCAGAATATAGTAGATCAATCTCTTCAGGGACTAAACCAGGCAACAGGAAACTGCCAAGTCAAGAAGCTGTGCCCTGGGATTAAAAAGTAGGAAGAAAGTGATTACCATCAACTATATGAAGACGCCCACCATGACCAGAAGCCACCTAAGTAAAATTCATGACATGACAATCTAAATCACAAGTTTGGAGGCCAAAAGAACATATGGAGGAGATGCCAATGGACACCTGACAACTGCGGTGACACATTATTTGATGACTCATCAACCTGCATTGAACTGGTGTTGTCTGCTTTAATGACCTCTTGCGTGGCTTTTAAAAGCTTAACCATTGTGCTTTTGAAGAGCTTTGACATCACTGATCGATCTGATATGGAAGCAATCTCACCAATTGTGAGCTGTAACCGGAACAAAATATTTTTTTTAGGAACTCCTTACTGTAGCTAAAGACATCCAGGTGCAAATTCAAATCCAATGAAAAGGGGAAAAAAAACTTACAAACAAATAAAAGGAACTAGTATAGTTGTGTACATTATGAACTATAAGAAATGTCCAAGAACTGTTTCTATATGATAATATTCTAATTTTGAATAAACCAACTTGAGGAATAAAAATCCCCAGATAACATATCAGTAGTAAAAGCCCATATATTATAACCCAGTATAAACTTTCAATTGTGAAAGGCCTTGACTTGGAAAAGGCAGAGGTTATATGTGAGAGCAGAAATTGACCTGAGCATTTGGACTTGTCCGTAATAGTAAAGATCTCAGTTCTAACATTATGGTGATGATGCAGCAATTTAAAGTTTAGTACTGATTTTAGAGTAGTTATATTGTCATGGAAAACTAAAAGCCAATACAACAACTCAACAAGCTATTCAGGCAAAACTACGCCTACGGATTCACATTGATCAACTTAATGCAGACCTTAACTGACCACCTACGCACATGGACAAGACCTTAGACAATGAAATGAATATAAAATCAGACTTGGCCTGCATCTCTCACTGTTAATCCCACTATGGCAATAGGCACTAGGAATCAAACGCCACAAGCAATTTGCCTACAATATGCACTTTATGGGCACTAGGTGGAAAAATCTATATCATAATTCAAACCCAGAACTAGAATGTAATCTGTAATATATGCCATATAAAGTGATAACAGCATGAATGCCAAAGATGTAGGTAAAACATGCATGCAACCATTACAAAGCAAAAGACATGAACAAAAATAAAATCCCATGTTCATCTCATAAATCTTAAAATATTCGTAAATCAGGTCAGCCAAAGGGTTTGCACAGCAGTAAAGCATTAAAAGAACTATTTTCAATTGATTTAACTCAATTACCTGCAGACAACCTCCATCATCTTTTGTAGACTTTAAGAAAACATGTGACAGAACAGTTAACAGTTCCTGAGCAGAAGACTTCAGCACATTCAAATTGCTTGCTGCAACCTGCTTGGTATAATGGACTAAACCATGCTCACAGACCATATCTCCACCAACACATTGCTTATCATCTTTTTCATCCGCAATTTTCTTGTTTTGCTGAATAAGAAGCTGCAAGCTTGTGCATATTATTCCACGAATGTCAGATTCTTCTTGAAGTGTGATACATAAAGTTCTTTCCATATCCATGAAACTTTCAGCAGTGTCCAAAGGATAGTTGCAAAATGAAGGCAGCAAAGACCACAGAGAGTATGCAAGAGCATCTGCATTCCTTGATGACACCATCAGGCCTTGTAGCTCAAACTGCAAAACATAAAAAATAAGAAACATGTTCTAAAGAATAATGAAGCAATTCATCAATAACAATTCATACCTGTCGAGACCTCTTCCTCAAGCGTCCAATTATACTCAAAATTTCCTCTGTAAAATAGCTTAGACGTGCACCTACTGTATAACGTTTTAGAATTGGAAAGAGCCAAATATTGGCATTGGATAAGTCATCTGCTTCCAGATTCAGGGTAGAATAGAAAGGAAAGTTTGTGGTCCCATCACAACAAGAGCAGAACCAAGGCACTCATGCAGCTGCATGTTTTAGAATATTAAATATTAGTCAGCTGCAATACATTAAAAACTAAAAATCATTACAGATCGAGCTTCTACACCCGATTCTCCACCATCAAACAAATTGTAAATGGAATCTAATCTAATGAGAAATGTAACAAAACAGAGGTACTTCCCAATGTCTACAATAACTAGATTATAGAGCATGATAAACTTAGAAGAGAAGCATTGAAAAATAAAATCCTTAAGAATAGTAAGCATGTAGTGAATGTGATAACAAAATAACCAAGTCTTCTGCATCAGAATTATTGAACCAGACATGCTAGAAAAACAAAACAGATACAAATTCGTCGAATCAAATTTTCAACTCTGCATCAGAATTATTGAAATCAAAATACAATATGTTATTATAGACATAGAAATACCTGCTTCCTAAAAGGGAAGTCTTCATCAGGTAGCTTTTGCAAATCTGCTAAGTTTTCAACTATTCCTCTCATTAAATAAGTGGAATGATTTCCTGTATTAACAACATTAGTCACAGACAGCAATAACACATGCATACCATACTATAATTGTAAGTTTGACAGATGAGCTTATGAAGAATAAAAAACTATGGGATGAAAATACACAAGAGCTAGATAAATAATCCCTTCAGTATAGGCAAGTAATCAGTTTTTATGCCCCATGCTATGAGAAATAATACTTCTTACCTGGCAGTTTAATGACAAGCAAGACATATATGAAAGAATGTTTTGAACTAAACAAGACTAGATGGCAATCTAAGTACCTAATTTATGAAACATAAGCTGAAACAACTTGAAATACTCTGTCCCAGACAGCATGAAAATGATAATCAAGCAGGCTTTCAATAGTTGCACAAACTTTTCAATGATGGTGGGGCCAGACTTCCTTGGTGAAGTGTGTGGATTCAAAGATATCTGATCAAATCCCTGTTTAATCAAACTTTCATCAATACAAGAATGTATCAAACTCTTGAATGAACCAGTGGCTGCATATATGGCCTCTTCATGTTCTGATGACAAAATATCTGCATATTTTAAACAAAGAAGCATGCTTCCATAATTAATTTGTGAAAGCAGATGCACAAACAAAGACACACAATAGGGTTCATAGAATTGAGTTCTGCTAATATGAACATTAGCTAAACTCCAATATTCAAAGTGCATCCAGAATCTTACCTTTGAGAGCATTAAAGACAATAGGCAGCTTGATAACACATATTTGTCTATTAAGAGTATAAACTTTATTCATCCCAACGTCTAGCAAGCGAGATGTAAACGTCATTACATCACCAGACATCTCATTTGTTGAGATAGAAAGAGCCAATGAATTTAGTAATTCAAGTAGTGCTTCGGGGAAACCTCTGATGCTGGGTAAAGACAGAGAAAACTCAACCCATCGGTTATGCGCCTAGTGACAAGGGGTTGATGTAGATCCAGGAGAGTTTTGAAGTACTTAAGAATGCTAGTCTTGTACTTCAGTGACATAAGAGGAAGGCATTCTTTCAAAGCATCAAGAATATACAGAACCTGCTGAGCTCCCTCGGGTCCTTCACCAGCAAGCAGAAGAAACCTCTCGAATATGCTTGTAATTCCTTCACTAGCAGATACCAGCAATGGTGATTTTGGAGGCTCAGTAACACATCGCGAAGACACAAATGTGATTGGCTTCTAACCTGTATAAAGATCCAGTTAGCACGCAATATTCAAAGGGCGTGCGTTATTTTCCCAGTCAGTGAACTTTGTCCATAGTCAATAAGTAAGGCAATTGAGGCAGAAAATTATTTATCACTTAGGAAGTCATTGAAGCACCCTAAAATAATTAGATCTTCACAAGCATCCATCTTTCTCTGTTGTTTAGCAATTTTAGATATATATTGTGTTAAAAGAGTGAAACCACCTAGTTGATGGATAGACAAGAAAGACAATACGAGTACGTCACGCGATCAAATTATAGAGGACCGTTAGTCCCAAGTAAACATCAACTGTCTTCGGCCATGAACGTGAAATTATGTGCAGTTGACAATAAAAAACGTGACATTAACATTCAAAGTTTCTCACTTTCGGTTATGCAATTATTGCTTTCTAACCAAATAAAAAGAAAGATTGAACCACACTGAATGTGAGTTCCTACTAGCATATCATTAAGTCAGTTTAAATGTAAAGTGACAAGGAACTCTCCACCTTCTATTAATCATGAATTTATGATATCACTCCCACTGCTACAGAGAATTTAGGTGATGAACAATTTACAGAATTTATTTTGCAATAGTACCTTTGGTCGCGAATCTGTGACGAACCCCAGCAAAACACTGAACAGCTGAGACACATCAGACCACATAAGACTATCCCTGTGTATCAGAAGATGCGAAACGCATTTCAATCCGGTAGTAACAGAAGTCTTCGCCATAGAAGGAGACCGAAGAACTTGCACCAGAAGGTGCGACAAAAAATCCCTTTTCTTCTTCAAGATTGCAATGGGCACACGGGTGATGACGATGGAAAGAATTGTGAGCAGTGCGTCCACGATGTGGTTAGGGACGTCGGGTTCAGAAAAGAGGCGGTCGAGGGTAGAACATGCGGCACCGAAGTAGGCGACATGGGTGGAAGGGAGATTCTGTTCTTTGAACTCTTGGGACATGGCGCCGATAACAGCGCAAAGATGCTGATGACTTTCGTCGATGGAATTGCCGAAGCGAGAAAGAATGGAACTGCAGAGATCCCCATTATCTTCGTCTACGGAGAAGCAAGGTTCTTCCGGGGCGATGTCCTCCATGGCTGTTGAGCTAGTCGGCCACTGAGTGGTAAAACCCTAATTGAGACTTGACCAAGGTTTAAACTTTAAGGCTGTGTTTGGTTGAGGGGAGAGTAGGAGGAGAGCAGCGTTAGGGGAGGGGGAAGGGAATAGAGGGGCCTGTTTGGTAACTTATCTAATCTAATGGAGGGTGAAAGCGGCAGGCGGGGCGGGGGTGCCGGGGGTAACCCAGTAATAACCCGCTCGTTTATTTTACGCAAAAGACAGGCACGTTTAGCCGTATAAAACGGATACGGGTTAAATGGAGTACGCCTAAAGCGGTACGGGAGGCCGTTTAAGGAATCGGCCTTCAAAAAAGAAAAATAGGTTTTTTGGGGCTCAGAATAGGGTTTTTTTTGTTGCATTTTTTGGGCCCATAACAGGTTTTTTCCCCCTTTTTGTTATTGCATTTTTACCTTCACAAACCACAATAATCATTTAAAAAAAAAAAAAATTGTGCCAGTTTCAAACTTTACTACCCAGAAAATGGGCTTCATTCTGTTTGCATTTCTTGGACATTAAAAAATATATATAGATTTATACCAAAAAATTATATATATAATCACGCATATACATATGCACTCAACTTTGTGCCCAAAAAATCACCCGTTTGTTGAGATACGGAGGCAACGGCAAGCAAGATACAAACAACAACGGCAAATTGTTAGATCTACTAAACGCAAACTTGCGAAGATTTGTTGAGATGGAGATCGAGAGTGAGAGGAGGACGTCGCGGCGAGCGGGCGAGGCGGAAGAAGAGGTAAGCAACGGCGGTGACGGCAAACGGCGAGCGAGATGAGAGACGGTCGAGACGGAGATCGAGAGGAAGAGGAAGAGGTCACGAGTCGCGGGCGAGCGGCGGGGCGGGCGAGATGAGAGACGGAGATCGACAACGGCGGTTGGGTAACTTGGGCCAGAGAGAGATGACGAGATGAGAGATGGAGATCTACGATGCGAGGGTTTGAAAATTTCAAAGCATTCTCCGAGACGAAGATCAAGATGAAAGGAAGAGGATGTTTGAGACTTTGAGTGTACGGGGCCGTATTGCTCTCTCTCTCTTGCATGATTACGGGCTCCGATCAAGACTCAACTTGAGGCGAAATGTCGAGACTAGAGGACCGGAGAATCTTGAAGTTGAAATGTGAAGGGATTAAAAAAAATATAACAGGTATAGGTTATACGGGTAGTCACGGGTGCCCGTGGCGCAACCCGCGACTCGCCCATATAACACAAAGCGGGTGCCGTACCGTGACGGCCTAATCAAGCGGGTTTAATCCGGGGAAAAATCGCGGGGGTGCGGGCGGTTGGGCGGGGGTGCGGGTTATTTGCTCACCCCTAGGACTAATTATCCTATTAGATGGGAAAAAAAGTCTATCAAATGGGAAAGCTCAATTATTGGGTGTTTGGGTGGTTTAATTATTTGAAGTGCTTGTTGTGAAGCTTGAAGCCGAAATCACGGCTTATAATCCCATCAAAGTGCTTCTCATCAATTCAAGTTGTGGGCCCTTGAGAAATGGTATTTGCACCCCCAAAACAACCGCTATTCATTTTCCTCCTCCTTCAAGTCAAGGTCCTGTGCTTCTCCTCTCCTCTTTCAAAAATTTCGAAGGATGTGTATCCTCTACAATTAATTACCCAAAAAGAAAAAGTTAAACATTTTGTGCAACATATTATATATATATATATATGAATTTAATGTGTAAATTTTTTAATGTGTAAAAAGAAAAAGCTAAGCATTTTGCGCAACATTTTTCGGACAGTTTAATGTGTAAAAAAAAAAGCTAAACTATTTTTTTCGGACAGTTTAATGTGTAAAAAGAAAAGGGAAAATTACGCTCGAGATCCCAAGGAAGGGAATTAATCACAATAAAGTCCCTTGAAATCATGAAAGTACGAAGAAATCCCAAGGGACCGATTGTAATTATTTGTAAATGTAAAATTACCATTTTGACCTTCCCTATCTCCTATCTCTCTCCTCTCTCCCTTTTTCTTCTCTCTCTCTTGAGATTCCCCTCCGAAATGCATGATCAAATCAAAGAAAAGGATGACCATTACATTAATTGCGAGAAGAGGTCTTGCAGCAGCGGTTGCATATGTAGGAGGTTTGGAAAAAAGTATGAACGGGGCCCCCCTATTGGGGACTCTTCTAATCCCGATTCTGCCTTTGGAGCTATAGCTATCTGAAAATGTCATTTTCAAGTTTCGTTTTCTTACTGAAAAAAGCTCGCTACCTATAGAGCCTGGTGTGTACCTACTTGATAGAGCAGCATCGTTACCAGATCGTTTTATTTTATATAAGGGGAATTGGCTTGAAGAGAAAAGAAAGAAAGGAGCGAGAAGAAACTTCCTTCGCTTACTCTGATCCTACTGCGTAGACGTCGTCTAATAGCGGAACGTTCTTCAGATCGGACAAAGCTCGCCTGCTACTTTAAACTTGGCTTACATCTTTTGCTACCCATAAATCTATTTCAAATTACTTTAAAGCTGTGGCGATTTTTAACACAAAACACACCCATCAGTCCTTTTTAAAAAAATAATATTAATTGGGGACATAGTAAAAAGATAATTTATGATATTGAATTGTATTAAAAAATTCTTCAAAATCTTGAAAAATTATTTAGGATCTTGAAAAAATATTTTGAAAAGTCTTGGCCAGGTCAGAAAAAATAATTCATGATCTTAAAAAATCATTTTAAGATCTTGAAAAAAATTTCAAGTAATTGACTACTACTAAAAATACACGTTAATATTTTTCACATCCTAAAATTATTTTTCAACATCACGGTCTGGAATATTTTTTCAGATCCTGAAATAATTTTTCAAGATCGTGAAGAATTTTTAGTACCATTCAGTATCTAGAATTATCTTTTTACTACTTGATAGTGCCCTGAATTTTTTTTTTAAGAAAAAGGACAAATGTGTGTTTTGCGCCAAAAATGGCACGATTTAACGGATGTGGGTAGAAAGCTTGTAAGCAAGTCGCGGTGTGCCAAAAATAACGCAGTTTAAAGTAGCGGATGTGGGGTAGAAAAGCATGTAAGCAAGTCCCTTTGATTAGGGGAGGAGAATGGATAAGAATAACTAATTTATCATTAGACCTTACATGTAAACTTGTTTTTTAACCCATTTGTGGATAAAAAAAAAAAATAATATTTTATATCTCTTATTAATGCAATAATATATTTTAGAAAAAAAAAAATCAATAAATTCTATCATTGAACCACAAAAACTTAACTATATGACCCCGGGAAAAAATATGTAATACTTCTTTACAATAAAATAATTAAGATGGTGATCCGGATGAGAAGTGTTTGCATTATCTCATAGAAACATTTGTCATGGTAATTTAGGAATTTTGATAAATAAAGTCCAAACCCATCCGGGCCAGATTAGGAATAATGGTGATCTGAAATGACTTATTTTCAATATGACTTTTGCAAACATAAGATAGCATTAAAGTCATCTTGTAAATGTTATTTGTGTTTGGCCTCGATGGTAAAAATGGCTTTTTCCTCAAATGGATTCTTGTTTGGATTATTATTTTAAAAAGTCGATTAAGATGAAAACGAAGAAAAATGTATTAATCTTATTAATAATATATATATATATATATATATATATATATATATATATATATATATATATATATTAGTTGTATTTATTGTGATAATTGAGGATAAAAATTTAAATTGATAAAAAAAGTTAAATTATCATCAAAATTAAAATAACACTAAAGTGGACCCACAGGTTTGGGTTTGTTATGCGGGGATGGAACCACATTTTTTATTTGTTCTCGTTGATGTCACAAAATTGTCGTTTAGCCTTGGCAATATCTTACTTTGATCTTTGTATTATTGTGCATGATTTTGATATTTGTAGCCGGCCCACCTTATTACTTAGGTTTGTGTTTGGACTCCAGAAGCTACAAAATTTGGCTTCTCTCATACAAGTTTTTTTTTTCTTAAGAAAAGCCCGTTAGTTAGCGATCTTACCCCCAAACACCAAAAATGATAATTTCCTCCCTCTAAGCTTTTACTCTTGGCCCATCGGGCTTCTAAGATGCGAGGCTGAGTTAAGGGAATTACAATTAGAGGGAGCGAAAATTATAAAATAGAACTCGCATATTCATAAAATTACATTTAAACCCTATAAACATTTCAAGTCTTTTTCCTTTAGTTCTCCACAAGACTTTCAAAAATGGGGATGAAAAGGAAAAAAATGCAAATTTTGTAGGCGGAAAGGGAAAATAATGTGTCATAGTTATCTTTCCGTAATTGATATAGAAAATGAAGATGAACTTTCGATGTAAATGCCGTATTGTAATTCCCCTCCGAGTTTATATGTCCAACGTGAATTTCTCCAAATCATCACTTCGTTATCCGCTCACAATGGGCATGCTTCTGTTTTGTGACTTTCACTCGAATTCATAGCCACTTATACCAAATGCTTTCCCATGAACAATCTTCAAACTTTGATTAATCTCTTCAAACGCATCAACTCATCAACTCCATTACCAATGTAATAGTATCTCGATTTCTGTCAAAAAGGTTCCCTTTTCTTACTCGTAACTCACACGGAGTCCCGTTCATTTCAGATACTCTATGTAGTTCTATTTGATGCCTCGTCTAGAACTAAAGATATTACGTTGGGAAAACGATTCATGTTGTTGGAAAATCGGGTTTGGTTTTATCCGGTGTTTTTGTAGGGTTCGCTCTCATTGATTTGTACTCAAAATTCTCAAATGTAAAAGATGCACCCTTGTGTTCAATGAAATTCCTTAGAAGAATACTATCTCGTGTCAATGAACTTTTAGGCTGGTTATGGTGGCTGGACTATGGGTCCAAGAACTTGAAATGATTCTAGAAAAATGGCCATGTCGAAAGTGAAATGTGATCACTTTACATTATCAACTACTTTACGTGCATGGCTGGATTATCTTGCAATTGAAATGTGAAATTACACTTAGTTTTTTGCTTCGTGTAGTGCAAAACACGGAGAGCACGAGTGGCCACGGGAATGGTCCATCACACACTACACACATACGTATACATCGGAGAAAATGAGCGGTCGTATGTTGTGTTCACGTATGGTTCAACAAGCGAAGAAAACAATGAAGTCCCGTTTATATATATATATTTCAAAAAAAAATAGGGGCGGGGCCACCCCTAGCCCCCCTAGTTCGCCGTTGCTAAGATGTTTGGACGCCATGCGAGCAAGCACTTCAACTCTTGCTAAGGTGAGTTACATGTCAAATACGTATAAGCATGTTTGGGATCATTTTGGGGTGTGTTTATTACGGCCATCGAGATAAAATTAAATTTCAATATATTCCTCGTATATCATAAATCACGATAAAAAAATTATTTTTTGAAGTTTCCAATCCTATTCAAAGCGAGCACTAACGACCCTCTTTAGGATCATAATAGGAGAGGTGGAGAACTCGAATTGACTACATTAGGCAAAGCTACTTTTAGCGAGTTTTTTTTTTCTTTAAGTACTATGTGAAGCGGAAGTGCTTGAAAAGTAAAAGTGACTTTTAAATTATGCCCACCTTTTTTTTCTCTTATGTCAAAATTCATTGTTGAGAGTGGATAAAAATGAAGTAAAATAGTTTTTACATATATTAGAGAAACAAGGGCTATCTTTTATAGCGCTAAAATCTCTTTAAAAGAGTCAATGACTTTTAGAATAAAAATCAAATATATTATACTCGAGTTAATGTGTAAATCCGCCCGAAGTATTCGCGAAAAGCAATGTTCTTTGTGAAAGGTTTTTATTTTAATGTTGTCTCGGAAATCTTAAAATGTTGTCTTTCTTTTAATTACCGTTAATTTTAACTAAAATTGCTTATATGTAGCACCTCATTCATTATCCCCACCCCTTCTCTCTCTCCTTCGATCTTTCTAAAGAAAAAAAAAAACAGAGGATGTTGTAGCAGAAGGACACCC